>JARQOD010000003.1:282121599-282233194 GCA_033576555.1 Oophaga sylvatica | reverse complement strand
TTGCATCTCCAAAGTTTAAGCCCAGGTTCATTGGACCTTATAAGATCATGGAGATTCTTAATCCTGTTTCCTTCCGTTTGCTTCTTCCAGGGACATTTAAGATCCATAACGTGTTCCACAAGTCCTTATTGAAGAGGTTTGTCGAGCCAGTGGTTCCTATGGCTGCGCCTCCTGACCCTGTTTTGGTTGAGGGCAATCTGGAGTATGTGGTTGAGAAAATATTGGATTCTCGTTTTTCTAGACGGAAACTCCAGTATTTGGTTAAGTGGAGAGGTTATGGTCAGGAGGACAATTCTTGGGTGTTTGCTTCGGACATCCATGCTAGGAGACTGATCCGTGCGTATCACAGAGCTCATCCTGACCGACCTGGTTGCCCAAATGAGGGTTCGGTGACCCCTCCTCAAGGGGGGGGTACTGTTGTGAATGTGTTAGAAATGAATTCTGAGCAGAAGCTCCCTCTGGTGGTTACAAACAGTACTGAACCATTCAATGAAGATTGGCAATCAGGAGTTACAGACTGGTCTTATATAAGGGAGGTTCCCTCCCATCATGGTTGCCGATGATCAATTGTTCTTGTCTCAACTGTGGTTCCTGGTTCACTTGGAAGCTTGCTGAGTCTTGCCTCTTCTCCTGCTCTCAGATAAGATATTTTCTGTTTTTTGTTTTTGTGCTTACCATTTGCATATTTCTCTGCATTTCTGTGAGGTTAGCCAGGTCCCCCCCCCCCCCGGGGGGCTTGGGCTCCTCTCAGTTCTTCTGGAGCCACTGTTATTTGTTCATTTGCCTTTTCCAGTTTTTTCAGTGGCTGCGGCTTAGTTTTGTTACACCAGAGAACTAATTTAGGTGGTAGAGGTCGTGTGATCTCAGGTGTTTTTGCAATTAGTAGAGTTGGTATTTTTTAGGGTTTTTTGGTTTGCAGTAATTGTCCTTCCTATCCTTTTCTGTCTAGGCAGATTGGGCCCCAAAGTTTGCTCATACTATTTTCTGTCTGTGTCTGTATTTCTCTTGTCTAACCGCCATTACATTTTGGGGCCTTCCTATGTTCTTTGGGGATCTGCTCCGGGGCAGATAGCTTTCCTCTTTCTATCTTTAGGTGTAGTTAACCTCTCAGGCTGCGACGAGGCGTCTAGGACCAACGTAGGAACACTCCACTGCTGCCTTTAGTTGTGGTGGTTAGTCAGGGTACTGCAATCCAGTAGATTCCAACCTCTCTGGTGTATTGCCATTTTTGCCTGCTCTCCTCAGCTACCAAATCATAACACCCTCCACATAGATGTAGATTTTAGTCTGAAGAGAGGATTCATATGTTCCCATACAGACAGACTTTTCTAAGTGAGGTTGGCATAGTTAGGACCTGGGATACGAGAAGAGCCTTAACGTGGCTCCCAGGTACACATAAATTGGCCTTTTTATGCGCTAAGACTTCTCAATTTTTCATATTTCTAAGGCAGTGATGCAATTCATTTTTCATATTTTTCAGATTTTCATATTTTGTGTCCGCAAGCTATAGCTCTACAGTGTGCTACCTTTTTTTCTGAAATATGTATGAGTTGGTGACTCTAGGTTTTAGCACCTGTTCACATTGGATCTATGTTTGGATGTGCCGGTCTGTTTTTTTTATGTGTATTCATTTACCTTCTGCCTGAGCACTCCACCTGTTGGTCACAGGCTTTTTAATTACAACAGGTTCATTACCCCTCCTCAGAGATGTAGATTTTAGTCTGAAGAGAGGATTCATATGTTCCCATACAGACAGACTTTTCTAAGTGAGGTTGGCATAGTTAGGACCTGGGATACGAGAAGAGCCTTAACGTGGCTCCCAGGTACACATAAATTGGCCTTTTTATGCGCTAAGACTTCTCAATTTTTCATATTTCTAAGGCAGTGATGCAATTCATTTTTCATATTTTTCATATTTTCATATTTTGTGTCCGTAATCTATAGCGCTTCAGTGTGCTACCTTTTTTTCTTAAATATGCATGAGTTGGTGACTCTAGGTTTTAGCACCTGTTCACATTGGATCTATGTTTAGATTTGCCGGTCAGTTTTTTTTTTATGTGTATTCATTTACCTTCTGCCTGAGCACTCCACCTGTTGGTCACAGGCTTTTTAATTACACCAGGTTCATTACCCCTCCACAGAGATCTAGAGAGAGGATTCATATGTTCCCATACAGACAGACTTTTCTAAGTGAGGTTGGCATTGTTAGGACATGGGACACGAGAAGAGCCTTAACGTGGCTCCCAGGTACACATAAATTGGCCTTTTTATGCGCTAAGACTTCTCAATTTTTCATATTTCTAAGGCAGTGATGCAATTCATTTTTCATATTTTTCAAATTTTCATATTTTGTGTCCGCAAGCTACAGCGCTACAGTGTGCTACCTTTTTTTCTTAAATATGTATGAGTTGGTGACTCTAGGTTTTAGCACCTGTTCACATTGGATCTATGTTTGGATGTGCCGGTCAGTTTTTTTAATGTGTATTAATTTACCTTCTGCCTGAGCACTCCACCTATTGGTCACAGGCTTTTTAATTACACCAGGTTCATTACCCCTCCACATAGATGTAGATTTTAGTCTGAAGAGAGGATTCATATGTTCCCATACAGACAGACTTTAATAAGTGAGGTTGGCATAATTAGGACCTGGGATACGAGAAGAGCCTTAATGTGGCTCCCAGGTACACATAAATTGGCCTTTTTATGCGCTAAGACTTCTCAATTTTCATATTTCTAAGGCAGTGATGCAATTCATTTTTCATATTTTTCATATTTTGTGTCCGCAAGCTATAGCGCTACAGTGTGCTACCTTTTTTTCTTAAATATGTATGAATTGTTGACTCTAGGTTTTAGCACCTGTTCACATTGGATCTATGTTTGGATGTGTCGGTCAGTTTTTTTGATGTGTATTCATTTATCTTCTGCCTGAGCACTCCACCTATTGGTCACAGGCTTTTTAATTACACCAGGTTCATTACCCCTCCACATAGATGTAGATTTTAGTCTGAAGAGAGGATTCATATGTTCCCATACAGACAGACTTTAATAAGTGAGGTTGGCATAATTAGGACCTGGGATACGAGAAGAGCCTTAATGTGGCTCCCAGGTACACATAAATTGGCCTTTTTATGCGCTAAGACTTCTCAATTTTTCATATTTCTAAGGCAGTGATGCAATTCATTTTTCATATTTCGTGTTTGCAAGCTATAGCGCTGCAGTGTGCTACCCTTTTTTCTTGTATGTGCATGAGTTGGTGACTCTGGGTTTAGCACCTGTTCACACTGGATCTATGTTTGGATGTGCCGGTCAGTTTTTTGATATGTATTCATTTACCTTCTACCTGAGCACTCCACCTGTTGGTCACAGGCTTTTTAATTACACCAGGTTCATTACCCCTCCACAGAGATGTAGATTTTAGTCTAAAGAGAGGATTCATATGTTCCCATGCAGACAGACTTTTCTAAGTGAGGTTGACATAGTTAGGACCTTGGATACGAGAAGAGCCTTAACGTGGCTCCCAGGTACACATAAATTGGCCTTTTTATGCGCTAAGACTTCTCAATTTTTCATATTTCTGAGGCAGTGATGCAATTCATTTTTCATGTTTTTCATATTTTCATATTTTGTGTCCGCAAGCTATAGCTCTACAGTGTGCTACCTTTTTTTCTTAGTAATGAAGAGGTGTCTTATTGACATTTTCAAAAATCTGATTAAGTGTTGTTATTCCATATTGCTTCCAGAAAATTGGGTCTTGTAAGTTTTTGAGGTGTGGAAACTTGGCATTATCCATAACTGAGTCTCTCCCATTTGTCAATGAATTTCATGATACCCTTACTTTCTTGCCATACCTGTATCGCCAAACTATGTGCAAACAATAAACCCTGTGGTGGTCTGTAGGATCCTTATAATATTGCCCATGGTGTATTCCCATCTAAGAAATGTATAAGACGAGCTTCTGCATTAGCAAGTCTGCCCCCACCTATCCACTGCTTCAAGTAATGTATCTGACGTCTGATAATACAAAAGTAGGTTAGGTACCGCGTATCCACCCTGGTTTTTGGGTCTCGCAGTGATCCAGTACTTAATTTGGGCCTTGATGATCCCCATATGAATGTCGCCATCATGCCATGCATTTTCCTAAAAAATATCTTTGAGTTCTTTAGTTGATGAATGTTCCAACACATACAAACATTTTGGGAGAATTATCATTTTGATTAAGCCAATTCTGCAACAGACAGGTGAAGCTGAGACCAGCACTCAAACCTTTTCTTCATTATATCATATAAGGCGTATACATTATCCTTAAGGTCTTTAATTGGGTTATGATTAATTATAATGCCTAAGTATTTGAACTTTTGTACTACTTGCAATCCAAACATCACAGGTTCAGCCATATTTTCCATAAGTGGCATGACCACAGATTTTCTCCAATTAATTTTGAGACCCGACAATTCCCCAAAATAGTTAATGAGATCAATTGCTCTCCGGAGGGATTGCTCCACTTTATTTAGGAAGAATACCAAGTCATCCACATATAATCCCACCTTGTCTATTCTGGAATTTATATTGATGGCATTATACCCTCTACCAAAGGGTTCTGCCTCATCTCAAGAGCAATAGGTTCTATTGCCAGAGAGAAGAGCATCGGAGACAGGGCAGCCTTGTCTGGTTCCTCTGCCTAGGTCAAAGTATTCCGACAGTATTCCATTTACAAGGATATTAGCTCTTGGCATACAGTAAAGTAACTTAATCCAATTACAAAATTAGTCAGAGAAACCAAATTTCAGAAGCACACATTGCAAAAATCTCCACTCCAAGGAATCAAAAACTTATGCTGTGTCTAAAGAAGCTATCGCCCAAGGCTCCCCATATTTGTGACCTATCTGTGTTAGCACCTGAACTCTTCTAATATTAGAGGAGGTGGACCTTCCTGGCATGAAGCCGGGTTGATCCTCATGTATAATGCTTAATATTACTGTTTTCAATCTGTTAGCTATAAGTTTTGTAAGTATTTTGTAATCCGTATTAAGTAAGGATATAGGGTGATAAGAACCACACTCCTCAGCAGGTTTGTCTGGCTTTGGAATTACCACTACAGTGGCATCATAAAAGGATGGAGGAAGCAAGTGCCTTGTAAGTGCTTCAGAGAGGGTTTGCAGGAGAACCTGGCCTATTTGATCTATATATTGTTTGTGTAACTCTATGGGCATGCCATCAGGGCCCGGAGCCTTCCCATTAGAGAGAGACATAACTGCTTCCCGTATTTCTTCCAAGGTGATATCCCTATCCAAGAACGCCTGGTCCTCACAAGAAAGTTTGGGAAATTCAATCTGGCCCAAATATTCATCAATTTCTTCTATAGTGTGGTTCAGTTGGGAATTATACAGCTTTCTAAAGTATTTTTCAAATCTACCTGCAATTTGATCTGATTTAAGTAGCAGCGTTCCATCTCTTGTATTAATGGCCAAAATTGATGGAGACATTTGATTTTGTTGGACTATATATGCCAAAAATTTACTTGATTGGTTACCTAGTTCAAAATAAGTCTGTTTAGAGAAAAAAGTTTTCTCTGCGCTTTTTCTTGTAAATGAATCAGATATTCCCTCCCCTTCCCAAGCCAATTATGTAAAGAGCTATCGGAAGGATTATTAACCCCTTTTTGCCATCTGACATACTATTCCATCCATGTGCCCTGGGACTTAATTCGCCTTGACGGAATAGTACATTAAATGCGATCAGCCGCGCTCACGGGGAGAGCGCAGCAGACAGCGGCAGGGTGTCAGCTGATTCTCACAGATGACACCCGGCACTAAGTGCCAGGAGCGGTCACGGACTGCTCCCAGCACTTTAACCCCTGGAACACTGCGATCAAACATGATCGCAGCATTCTGGTGGCATAAGGAAGCATTGCGCAGGGAGGGGGCTCCCTGCTTGCTTCCCTGAAACCCTCAGAGCGATATGATTGCGTTGTTCCGAGGGCCTCCTCCCTCCAGGCCCCCGGATCCAAGATGGCCGCGGGGTCCTTCCGGGTCCTGCAGGGAGATGGCTTGTCAGTGCCTGCTGAGAGCAGGTTCCGGCAAACCTTCTGCACTTCCTGTCAGCTCACTGATCTGACACAGTGCTCTGCAAACTGTCAGTTCAGCGATCTGACACTATATACTGATGTCCCTCCCTGAGACAATCTAAAAATCTAAAAAAAAAAAATAAACATGTGTAAAAATATTTTAAAAAATCCCTAAATAAATTAAAAAATTTTTTTCCCAATAAACACATTAATATTATGTAAGTAAAAAAACAATAAAAGTACACATATTTAGTATCGCCGCATCCGTAACGACCTGCCCTATAAAACTGTCCCACTAGTTAACCCCTTTAGTGAACCTCTAAAAAAAAAAGGCAAAAAAACAATGCTCTATCATACCGCCGAACAAAAAGTGGAATAATACGCGCTCAAAAAGACAGATATAAATAAATATGGTACTGCTGAAAATGTCATCTTGTCCCGCAAAAGACGAGCTGCCAAAATTAAAAAGTTATAGCTCGCAGAATAAAGCGATGCAAAAATAATTATTTTTTATATAAAATTGTTTTTATTGTATAAAAGGGTCAAAACATGAAAAAATGATACAAATGAGGTATCACTGTAATCGTACTAACTCGAAGAATAAAACTACTTTATCAATTTTACCACACGCGGAACGGTATAAACGACCCGCCCAAAAGAAATTCATGAATTGCTGGTTTTTGTTCATTCTGCCTCCCAAAAATCGTAATGAAAAGCGATCAAAAAATGTCATGTGCCAAAAAATGTTACCAATTAAAACGTCAACTGGTCCCGCAAAAAATAAGACCCCACATGACTCTGTGGGCCAAAATATGGAAAAATTATAGCTCTCAAAATGTGGTGATGCAAAACCTATTTTTTGCAATAAAAAGCGTCTTTTAGCATGTGACAGCTGCCAATCATAAAAACCTGATATAAAAACCCGCTATAAATAGTAAATAAAAACCCCCTTTATCACCCACTTACTTAGGGAAAAATAATAAAATTAAAGAAAATGTATTTATTTCCATTTTCCCGTTATGGTTAGAGTTAGAGTTAGGGTTAGGATTAGGGTTATGGGTGTGTTACGGTTTGGTTTGTGGTTAGGGTTATGGTTAGGGTTGTAATTAGGGTTAAGGGTGTGTTGGGGTTAGGGTTGGAGTTAGAATTGGGGGTTTTCCACTGTTTAGGCACCTCAGGGGCTCTCCAAATGTGACATGGCATCTGATCTCAATTACAGCGAATTCTGCTTTTAAAAAGTCAAACAGTGCTCCTTCCCTTCCGAGCTCTGCCATGCGCCCAAACAGTGGTTTACCCCCACATATGGGGTATCAGCATACTCAGGACAAATTGCACAATAACTCTTGGGGTCCAATTTCTTCTGTTACCCTTGGGAAAATAAAAAATTGGGGGCGAAAGTATCATTTTTGTGCAGAAAAATCTGATTTTTTATTTTTACGGCTCTATGTTATAAATTTCTGTGAAGCACTTTGGGGTTCAAAGTGCTCACCACACATCTTAATAAGTTCCTTAGGGGATCTTCTTTCCAAAATGGTGTCACTTGTGGGGGGTTTCCACTGTTTAGGCGCATCAGGGGCTCTTCAAACGCAACATGGCGTCCGATCTCAATTCCAGCCAATTTTGCATTGAAAAGTCAAACGTCGTTCCTTCCCTTCCGAGCTCTGTCGTGCGCCCAAACAGTGGTTCCCCCCCACATATGGGGCATCAGCGTTCTCAGGATAAATTGCACAACAACTGTTGTGGTCCAATTTCTCCTGTTACCCTTTTAAAAATAAAATAAATTGGATCTGAAATAAATATTTTGTGAAAAAAAGTTAAATGTTCATTTTTATTAAAACATTCCAAAAATTCCTGTGAAGCACCTGAAGGGTAAATAAACTTCTTGAACATGGTTTTGAGCACCTTGAGGGGTGCAGTATTTAGAATGGTGTCACTTTGGGGTATTTTCTATCATATAGACCTCTCAAAGTGACTTCAAATGTGATGTGGTCACTAAAAAAAATGGTGTTGTAAAAATGAGAAATCGCTGGTCAACTTTTAACCCTTATAACTTCCTAAAAATAAAAATTTTGGTTCCAAAATTGTGCTGATGTAAAGTAGACATGTGGTAAATATTATTTAGTAACTATTTTGTGTGACATATTTTCTGTTTTAAGGGTAAAAAAATTAAAAATTTGAAAATTGCAAAATTTTCAAAATTTTCACCATATTTCCGTTTTTTTCATAAATAAATGCAAGTTATATCAAAGAAATTTTACTACTAACATGAAGAACAATATGTCACGAGAAAGCAATCTCAGAATCGCCAAGATCCAAGGAAGCGTTACAGAGGTCATTAACGTGCAAACCACCCTTGGGGGTAAAGGGGTTAATATACTCAGTGTCTAGCGATTTACATTCCTCAGCAAGCTTCCGTTCTCCAACAGAGGACTCCCTTTTATATGAGATTGTGAACCTAACACATCCCCTCAAGTATGTTTTAACCCTTTTACCCCCGAGAATAGTTTGCAGGTTAATGACCAGGCCAATTTTTACAATTCTTACCACTCTCTTTATGAGGTTTGTTAGGAAGTTATAAGGGTTAAAATTTGACCAGCGATTTCTCATTTTTACAACAAAATTTACAAAGCCATTTTTTTTAGGGACCACCTCACATTTGAAGTCACTTTGAGGGGTCTATATGGCAGAAAATACCCCAAAGTGACATCATTGTTAAAACTGCACCCCTCAAGGTACTCAAAACCACATTCAAGAAGTTTATTAACCCTTCAGGTGCTTCACAGGAGCTGAAGCAACGTGGAAGGAAAAAATGAACATTGAACTTTTTCGTCACAAAAATGACCTTTTACAAACATTTTTTTATTTTTTATTTTATTGTGCAATTTGTCCTGAGTACGCTGATACCCCATATGTGGGGGAAAACCACTGTTTAGGAGCACGGCAGGGCTCGTAAGGGAAGGAGCGCCGTTTGACTTTTTCAAACCAAAATTGTCTGGAATTGAGATTGGACGCCATGTCGCATTTGGAGATCCACTGATGTGCCTAAACAGTGGAAAGCCCCCACAAGTGACACCATTTTGGAAACTAGACCCCCTAAGTAACCTATCTAGATGTGTTGTGAGCACTTTGAACCCCCAAGTATTTCACTAAAGTTTATAATGCCTGGGCGTGAAAAGAAAAAAATTCCACAAAAATGATTTTTAGTCCCCAATTTTTGATTTTTCCCAAGGAAATTGGACCCCAAAAGTTGTTGTCCAATTTGTTCTGAGTACGCTGATACCCCATATGTGGGGGGAAAAACTGTTTGGGCGCACGGCAGAGCTCGGAAGGGAAAGAGCACCATTTGACTTTTTCCAACCAAAATTGGCTGGAATTGAGATTGGACGCCATGTCGCATTTGAAGAGCCTCTGATGTGCCTAAACAGTGGAAACCCCCCACAAGTGAGCCCATTTTAGAAACTAGACCCCCTAAGGAACTTATCTAGATATGTGGTGAGCAATTTGAACCCCCAAGTGCTTTACAAAAGTTTATAACATAGAGCGTTAAAATTAAAAAAAATCATATTTTTTTTAACAAAAATGATCTTTCCAAACCAATTTTTATTTTCCCAACGGTAACAAGGCCCCGAAAGTTATTGTGCAATTTCTCCTGAGTGCGCTGATACCCCATATGTGGGGGTAAACCACTGTTTGGGTGCATGGCAGAGCTCGGAAGGGAAGGAGCGCGTTTGACTTTTTCAACGCAGAATGGACGTCATGTCGCGTTTGGAGAGCCCCTGATGGGCCTAAACAGTAGAAACCCTACACAAATGACACCATTTTGGAAACTAGACCCCTCAAGGTACTTATCTAGATTTGTGGTGAGAACTTTGAACCCCCAGGTGTTTCACTAAAGTTTATAACGCCCGAGCATGAAAATAGAAAAATCATATTTTTTCCACAAACATGATCTTTTAGTCCCCAATTTTTTATTTTCCCATTGATAACAGGAGAAATTGGACCCCAAAATTTGTTGTCCAATTTGTCCTGAGTACGCTGATACCCCATATGTTGGAGAAAACTACTGTATGGGCACATGTCGGGGCTCGGAAGGGAAGTAGTGACGTTTTGGATTGCAGATTTTGATGGAATGGTCTACGGGCGTCATGTCGCATTTGGAGAGCCCCTGATATGGCTAAACAGTGGAAACCCCCCACAAGTGACACCATTTTGGGAAATAGACCCCTCAAGGAACTTATCTAGATGTGTTGTGACCACTTTGAAACCCCAAGTGCTTCACAGAAGTTTATAACGTACCGCAGTAAAAATAAAAAATCATTTTTTTTACAAAAAATTATTTTTTTCGCCCCCAATATTTTATTTTAACAAGGGTATCAGGAGAAATTGGACCCCAAAAGTTGTTGTCCAATTTGACCTGAGTACGCTGGTACCTTATATGTGTGGGAAAACTACTGTATGGCCACATGTCAGGGCTCGGAAGGGAAGTAGTGACATTTTGGATTGCAGACTTTGATGGAATGTTCTACCGGCGTCATGTCGCGTTTGGAGAGCCCCTGATGTGCCTAAACAGTGGAAATCCCCCACAAGTGACCCCATTTTGGAAATTAGACCACCCAAGGAACTTATCTAGATGTGTGGGCAGAACTTTGAACCCCCAAGTGCTTCACAGAAGTTTATAACGTAGAGCCATAAAAATAAAAAAATCACAATTTTTTCCACAAAAATGATATTTTGGCACCCAATTTTTTATTTTCCCAAGGGTAACAGAAGAAATTGGACCTCAAGAGTTATTGTGCAATTTTTCCTGAGTATGCTGATACCCCATATGTGGCGGTAAACTACTATTTGGGTGCATGGCAGAGCTCAGAAGGGAAGGAGCACCGTTTGACTTTTTCAAGGCAGAATTGGCTGGAATTGAGATCAGACGCCATGTCACACTTGGAGAGCCACTGATGTGCCTAAACAGTGGAAACCCCCCAATTCTAACTCAACCCTAACCATAACCATAACCACAAACCTAACCCTAATACACCCCTAACCCTAATCCCAACCCTAACCCTAATCCTAACTTTAGCCCCAACCCTAACACTAACTTTAGCCCCAACCCTAACCCTAATGGGAAAATGGAAATATATATATTTTTTTAATTTTATTATTTTTCCCTAACTAAGGGGTGATAAAGGGGTGTTTGATTTACTATTTATAGTGGGTTTTTATGTTTGGTAGCTGTCACATGCTAAAAGATGTTTTTTATTGCAAAAAATAGTTTTTGCATCACCACATTTTGAGAGCTATAATTTTGCATATTTTGGCCCACAGAGTCATGTGCGGTCTTATTTTTTGTGGCACGAGTTGACGTTTTTATTGGTACCATTTTTGTGCAGATGGCATTTTTTGCTCGCCTTGTATTACGATTTTTGGGAGGTTAGAATGAACAAAAACCAGCAATTCATGAATTTCTTTTGAGGGGTGTTTATACCATTCCGCGTGTGGTAAAATTGATAAAGTAGTTTTATTCTTCGTGTCCGTACGATTACAGCGATTCCTCATTTGTAATTTTTTATGTTTTGGCGCTTTTATACAATAAAAACAATTTTATATAAAAAATAATTAATTTTGCATCGCTTTATTCTGCGAGCTATAACTTTTTCATTTTTTTCGCTGATGATGCTGTATGGCGGCTTGTTTTTTGCAGGACAAGATGACGTTTTCAGCGGTACCATGTTTATTTATATCCGTCTTTTGATCGCGTCATTCCACTTTTTGTTCGGCAGTATGATGATAAAGCATTGGTTTTTGCTTTCTTTATGGTGTTCACTAAAGTGGTTAACTAGTGGGACAGTTTTATAGGGCTTGTCATTACGGATGCGGCGATACTAAATATGTGCACTTTTATTGTTTTTTTCTTTTTTTTATTTACATAAAGAAATGAATTTAATGGGAATATTTTTTTTTTTTATTTAGGAATTTTTTTTTACACATGTTAATTTTTATTTTTTTTACTTTGTCCCAGGGTGGGACATCACTGTATAGTGTCAGATCGCAGATCTGACAGGCACTGCAGGAGGCTTTCTCAGCGCCTGCTCTTTGCAGGCACTGTGAAGCCACCTTTCTGCAGGACCCAGAAGGACCCCGTGGCCATCTTGGATCCGGGAGTCTGCAGGGAAGAGGCCCACAGAACAGCGCAATCACATCGCACTGCTTTGAGGGTCTCAGGGAAGCACGCCGGGAGCCCCCTCCCTGCGCGACGCTTCCCAATACCGCCCGAACACTGCGATCATGTTTGATCGCAGTGTGCCGGGGGTTAATGTGCCGCGAGCGGTCTGTGACCACTCCTGGCACATAGTGCCAGGTGTCAGCTGTGATAATCAGCTGACACCCGGCCGCGATCGGCCGCTCTCACACTGTGAGCGCGTCTGATCACATGTGAAGTACTATCCCGTCCATGGTCATACTGGCCCATACTGGACGGGATAGTAGGTCAGATGTCAGAAAGGCGTTAAGTATGTCCCACACTACCAATCTATCAGGGAAATCACCATGATCTGCTATAAATACCTCCAACTGATCTGTTATTCTATCATGTTCCCCTATAAGGGATAGCAAAAATGGATGTATGCGGAATCTCTTAGGTCATCCCCCGACCTTACCCCCACTGTGCTACAGAACGCCACCGACTGTCTGCAGTCTCCAACATCATGTCAGCTCTCTATCTGAAACTCTACCTCTCCAAAACTGAACTTCTTCTGCTCCCGCCGTCTACTAACTTCCCTAAATTTGACATTTCCCTCTCTGTGGGCGGCACCATAATAACACCCCGGAAGCAGGCTCGCTGTCTGGCTGTTAAGTTTGACACCAATCTCTCCTTCACCTCCCATATACAATCTCTTGCTCGTTCTTGCCACTTACACCTAAAGAACATCTCTAGAATTCGCCCTTTTCTCACCATGGAAACAACAAAAACCCTCACTGTAGCATTGATCCACTCCCGCCTGGACTACTGCAACGCTCTATTAATTGGCCTCCCCGTTACTCGACTAACCCCTCTCCAGTCCATATTGAATGCAGCAGCCAGGGTCATCCATCTGGCTAATCGGTACTCGGACGTGTCCGCTCTTCGCTAGTCCTTACATTGGCTGCCCATTCATTATAGGATCCAATTCAAAGTACTTGTTCTCCCCCACAAAGCTCTCGACAGTGCAGCACCCCCCTACATCTCCTCCCTCATTTCTATCGGCCTAACCGACTGCTGCGCTCTGCAAACGACTTTCGACTAACCTCTGCACTAATCCCTACCTCCCACTCCCGACTCCAAGACTACTCCCGCGCTGCGCCAATCCTCTGGGATGCTCTACCCCAAGAAATTAGGACTATCCACAATTTGCAGGGTTTCACATTTGTTCAGAGCGGCCTATCACGTTCACTAATCAAAGTCAGTCTATGTGTAAGTGTGTGTGTCTAGCCCATTCACTATCTCCATCCATCCCTCACTCCCTCAAGATGGCTGGACCATCATTGTAAATACACCATTGTATATACACACCTGTACCTTGTATCTCCCCCACCTCATTGTAGATTGTAAGCTCTCACGAGCAGGGTCGTCTTATTTTTGCTTTAATTATTGTATTGTTAACGTTCTTACTTATGACTTGTGTTTTGAAACTGTTAAACTGTAAAGCGCTGCAGAATATGTTGGCGCTATATAAATAAAGATTATTATTAGTCTGTTAGGGCCCCCTAGATGGAGGCATACCACCAATGGAGCATGATCTGACACTGCCCTAAGGGAATACTTAATTTTCCTCAGATCCGAAAACACAGCACTATTCCCAAATACATGATCTATTCTAGATAAGCATCGAGCGGCTGGTGTATAACAGGACAACTTTTTCTTGAGTGGATGCTGCTGCCTCCACAAATAATAATAATCTTTATATAGCGCTAACATATTCCACAGCGCTTTACAGTTGCACACATTATCGTTGCTGTCCCTGATGGGGCTCACAATCTAGATTACCTATCAGTATGTTTTTGGAGCATAGGAGGAAACCGGAGTACCTGGAGGAAATCCACACAAACACAGGGAGAACATACAAACTCCTTGCAGATGTTGTCCTTGGTGGGATTCAAACCCAGGACCCCAGCGCTGCAAGGCTGCAGCGCTAGCCACTGAGCCACCGTGCTGCCCGGTGGCTCAGTGGATCAATCAATCCAGCCCATCTCCGTTATGAAAGCATATAAGGCAGCAGTGTCCTGATTACCAGGCCTAGAATTTGCAGCGCTCATTCTATCCAAATATACATTGAGAACCATATTTAAATCTCCCATACATAGCATTTTGGCATCTGGATACTGTGATACAAAACTCGCTGCAGTTGGAGTACTGTATATTCATCTTGGCTGGTGGTGAGTTGTAAATATTGAGTACACATAGGGCACCATATCTATAAATGCGTATATAAAAAGAAATCTACCTTCCGGTTCTTTTTTGACCACTTGAAACGACCATCTCAGTGATTTGTGCACAACAGTAACTACCCCTCTAGAATAGGAAGTGTGTGCAGCATGCTTTTGCCATTGTATCCATGGTTTATTCATTCTGGATATAGTGTCTGGTGTCAAATGGGTTTCCTGAAGGCTTATTATCTGCTCCTGTGTTTTACATATCTGAGAGAAAACAATATTCCATTTCCTGGCATTTCTCAACCCCTAGTGTTCCATGAAAGGAATTTAAGTGATGCCATATAAATGCCACAAGAAATTTTGACAAAGGATACTATTCACTTCTAGAGTGTTTAGATTCATTATATACAAATTACCTTTGGACGATAAAGAACAGACACTCATATTTAAGTCCCATGCTGTCCATTTCCTTGTGATCCTCCTTGATATGGATCTACTCATTCATTGGAGTCCAGCTGTGTTTAATTAATCTGATAGGACTTGATTTGTAAAGGCACAAACCTGTCTATATAAAACCTCACAGCTTACAGTGCATGTCAGACCAAATGAGAATCATGAGGTCAAAGGAACTGGTCAAGGAGCTCAGAGACAATTATGGCAAGGTACAGATCTGGCCAAGGTTACAAAAGAATTTCTGCAGTACTCAAGGTTCCTAAGAGCACAGTAGCTTCCATAATCCTTAAATGAAAGAAGTTTGTGACCACCAGAAGTATTCCTAGACCTGGCTGTCCAGCCAAACTGAGCAATAGTGGGAGAAGAGCTTTGGTGAAAGAAGTAAAGAAAAGCCTCAAGATCACTGTGGCTGAGCTCCATAGATGCAGTAGGGAGATGGGAGAAAGTTCCACAGTGTCAACTATCACTGCAGCCTTCCACCAATCGCGACTTTATGTCAGAGTCACCTGACGGAAGCTTCTCCTCAGTGCCAGACATATGAAAGCCCGCATAGAGTTTGCTAAAAAACACATGAAAGACTCCCAGACTGTGAGAAATAAGATTCTCTGGTCTGATAAGATGAAGATAAAACTTTTTGGTGATAATTGTAAGCGGTATGTGTGGAGAAATCCAGGCACTGCTCATCACCTGCCCAATACAATCCCAACAGTGAAACATGGTGGTGGCAACATCATGCTATGGGGGTATTTTTCAGCTGCAGGGACAGGATGACTGGTTGCAATTGAAGGAAACATGGATGAGGCCAAGTACAGAGATATCCTGGATGAAAACCTCTTCCAGAGTGACCTCAGACCTCAGAGTTGCCTGAATGTTCACCTTCCAACAAGACAATGACCCTAAGCACACAGCTAAAGTAACAAAGGAGTGGCATCGGAATAACTCTGTGACCATTCTTGACTGACCCAGCCAGAGCCCTAACCTAAACCCAATTGAGCATCTCTGGAGAGAACTGAAAATGGCTATCCACCAACGTTCACCATTCAACCTGACGGAACTGGAGAGGATCTGCAAGGAAGAATGGCAGAGGATCGCCAAATCCAGGTGTGAAAAACTTGTTACATCATTCCTAAGAAGACTCGTGGCTGTACTAGCTCAAAAGGGTGCTTCTATTCAATACTGAGCAAAGGGTCTGAATATTTATGACCATGTGATATTTCAGTTTTTCTTTTTTAATAAATTTGCAAAATTTTCTACATTTCTGTTTTTTTTCAGTGAAGATGGGGTGCAGAGTGAACATTAAAGAAAAAAAAATGAACTTTTTTTGAATTTACCAAATGGCTACAATGAAACAAAGAGTGAAAAATTTAAAGGGGTCTGAAAACTTTCCGTACCCACTGTATCACTGCCTTACTTATAAATTCCTTTCTGATTTGTCCTTTTTGTTTTTTCATGTTTTCTTTTTTTTGCTTGATATTATTTTGCTATTTATCAAATGTATAAATTTTATTGAGCCATTATTAAAATACACATACCAAATATTTGCAGAGAAAATAGGGAAAGGGAAAATAAATCTGCACCGTGCAGGATCATGTAGCAACGCGCACACATAGGTTAGGGATATTATTTATCAAATGTATGAAAATCAATACAATGTATAATATCACTGCCAGTATTTATATAGCATATCCTCCAGCCTATTTGAAACATAGATGACTGCCAGTATTTATATAGTATATCCTCCAGCCTCTTTGAAACATAGATGACGCCCTAAGCTGTCAATGGCTATCATGCACATATATCTATATACCGCAGCAATATTGCCAGGAATCAAATTGTCATAAACACACCACATATAACTGGCCATACTCAAATAGTCATAATACTAATGGACACTGCCATATGGGATATTTACCAGTGGGCATGTCAGAGGAAACGGCAATCCCAACACCTAGGTGAGCGCGTCCGCCCCGACGCGCGTTTCGGACCTTCCTTCTTCAGGGACACTTTGGTCACAATTAGTCAAACCCTTCTTAAATAGTAGCCGGTCTCCACGCGGTAAACCGCGGTACCGGAAGTCGCGTCCTCAGCCCAGAAGTGACGCGCACTATCCCCGTGGCAACCACGACGCCGGCCGACGTCTGTGTCACATGGTAGGAGGAGCCGGGGCGGGCTCAACCACCATGTGGAGACGCCGAAAATCAGCAGGGGTGGCGGGGCCAAGGAGAGAGGCGCGTGCAGGGCTGAAGCACACATGTATACAACTGTGCAGAAATCTATCATGTAATAACAAAATACAACACAGACTACCAAATACAAACTACAAGGTGGAGTAATAGGAGACCACATCATATATATATAGTTATTAAACTAATTCGGCAGGATGATCTTTGGCTGGTGGATATCCTCTCTTCCATTATAATACTTCATAGCATCATCCATCACTGGAATAATACGCCTCCATTAGTCATCAATGGGTGTCTCAACCATACTCCATCAATTAGACACATAAGGGAATAACTAGGAAACTAAAATAAATACCGATTATTAAAAACAATATAAAAAACGATACCATATATAGCAAACCTATCTCCCAATACAGAACGGTGATTAAAGAAATGGGGCATAACTGATGTTTTCATTGAGTCCAGATGGATGGACTGTGCCAAGTGTCCATATCCACCTGGACTCAAGCTGCGCTAATCTTCTAGTAACACCACCCCCTCGAATGCCCACTTGCAACACGTCAATGCCCCTAACCCTGAGAAGTGTCCCATCGCAGTCATGGAATTTCTTAAAATGGCGTGGAATAGTTTTGAGTGTGGCTGCATCCTCAACGGCCGCTGCTGCTTCAATGTCCAATACGTGTTCACGTATACGAATTTTTAATTGTCTGGTAGTCATTCCCACATAGATCATTTTACACTGACATACCGCATAATATATGACGTTCTTGCTAGAACATGTAATAAACTTTTTAATTTTGTATTCACATGTGCCCTCTTGATTAGTGAACGTGACAACTCTATCAACGTTTGGGCATGCGACACAGCGGCCGCACGAGGAGCTACCACAACGTTCTGCCATTTGATCCAGGAAAGTCATACCTGGAACACCAGTGTAATGACTACGGACCAAACGGTCACGTAGATTTCTTGACCTTCTTGCTGCGATGGAAGCCCTCTCAGGGAGAAACCTTCATATTATCGGATCTACTTTCAATAAGTGCCATGACCTGTCCAAAATCTTCCTCATCCACGGAAAATGCGAGTGGAAATTCGTGACAAATCTTAGCTTGCCCGGGTCTTTATTGGGTCTTGTCCCATACAAAAGTGTGTCCCTAGATGAGTGTTTGGCCCTATTAAAAGCCCTCTTAATCATGCGATTGCTGAAACCACGTTCCAGCAAGCGCAACTTCAAGTCTTCTGCTTGTCTGAAGAAGTCCTCATCAATGGAGCATAACCTGCGTAATCGCAGAAATTGCCCCGTTGGGACAGACTGGATCATGTGACCCGGGTGGGAGGAGGATGCATGTAGGAGCATATTTGTCGAAGTTGGCTTACGATAAATATTTGTTTGTATTTCTCCTTGTTTATCTCTTTTAAGCATTACATCCAAGAATTCTATGGATGCATTATCACATAAGTGATGCGAATATTTTGATAGTTCTCATTAAGAGATGACATGAAGGCATGGAGGCTATCACTAGACCCCTGCCAGATCAGTAATATGTCATCGATGTACCGCGTCCACGAAAGGACACGGCACACCTGCGACACCTGATCTGGCAGGGAGAGGTCTCTCTCCCACAGCCCCAGGAAGAAGTTGGCGTACGCAGGGTAAACGTGGCCCCCATAGCTGCTCCCTGGAGCTGCAGGAAGAAAGACCCCTTGAAAATGAAAAAATTATGTGTTAATGTAAAATTGAATAATTCAATAATTAATTCTCTAATCTCACCAGGAATGTTGGACATCCCCAGGAAAAATGTTGTGGCCCTCAATCCATCCTCGTGCCTATTGCTAGTGTACAGGGACTCAACGTCCCCGGTCACCAGCATCATGTCATCCTCAAATGAAGACCATCTACCCACTTTAGCAACTCTCCTGTGTCTTTCAGAAATGATGGCAATCCCTCCACGAGTGGTTGGAGTTTAGAGTCGATCCATCTATTTATGTGTTCAAGATAGTTCCCCCTTCCAGATATAATAGGACGGCCAGTGGTCGTCTGCGAGTCCTTGTGAACTTTTGGCAACAGATAGAAGGTCGGGATGGTTGGTTCTGGCACAATCAAAGCTGTAGCCAACTCCTTAGATATAATCCCCACCTCTCTCACCCTGTTAATGATAGCTTGAAGCTGTAACATGTAGGCAGACAAGGGGTTAAACGCAAGCCTTTTATAGCACGTTTTGTTTTCCAACTGGCGAAATGCTTTGGCCTCATACAGTGCCTTAGGCCATATAACTTCATTACCCCCTTTGTCCGCCGGCTTAAACACCACATCTGGCAATTTCTGAAGGACTCGCAGACGTCCCCGTTCCTCCTTTGTCAAATTGTCATCATGCACATAGTGCGGGATTTTCAAAAATTCTTTGCTTACAATTTGTACAAATAAATCCACGCTAGGACAGGATGACAAAGGGGGGATTTTGTTGAATTGTTCCCTGCAGAAAAAGAACAAGTAGCCCTACGGGAACATAATGCTACAGAAGGAGGTAAGGTCCCTCCATCTATACGTCCTAAGTCTAAAAAGTTCCCCCCTTTGTCATCCTGTCCTAGCGTGGATGTATTCGTACAAATTGTAAGCAAAGAATTTTTGAAAATCCCGCACTATGTGCATGATGACAATTTGACAAAGGAGGAACGGGGACGTCTGCGAGTCCTTCAGAACTTGCCTGATGTGGTGTTTAAGCCGGCGGACAAGGGGGTAATGTAGTTATATGGCCTAAGGCACTGTATGAGGCCGAAGCATTTCGCCAGTTGGAAAACAAAATGTGCTATAAAAGGCTTACGTTTAACCCCTTGTCCGCCTACGTGTTACAGCTTCAAGCTATCATTAACAGGGTGAGAGAGGCAGGGATTATATCTAAGGAGTTGGCTACAGCTTTGATTGTGCCAGAACCAACCATCCCGACCTTCTATCTGTTGCCAAAAGTTCACAAGGACTTGCAGACGCCCCCTGGCCGTCCTATTATATCTGGAAGGGGAACTATCTTGAACACGTAAATAGATGGATCGACTCTAAACTCCAACCACTCGTGGAGGGATTGCCATCATTTCTGAAAGACACAGGAGAGTTGCTAAAGCGGGTAGATGGTCTTCATCTTGAGGATGACATGATGCTAGTGACCGGGGACGTTGAGTCCCTGTACACTAGCATTAGGCACGAGGATGGATTGAGTGCCACAACATTTTTCCTGGGGATGTCCAACATTCCTGGTGAGATTAGAGAATTAATTGTTGAATTATTAAATTTTACGTTAACACATAATTTTTTCATTTTCAAGGGGTCTTTCTTCCTGCAGCTCCAGGGAACAGCTATGGGGGCCACATTTGCCCCTGCATGCGCCAACTTGTTCCTGAGGCTGTGGGAGAGAGACCTCTCCCTGCCAGATCAGGTGTCGCAGGTGTGCTGTGTCCTTTCGTGGACGCGGTACATCGATGACATATTACTGATCTGGCAGGGGTCTAGTGATAGCCTCCATGCCTTCATGTCATCTCTTAATGAGAACGATCAAAATATTCGCATCACTTATAAATGTGATAATGCATCCATAGAATTCTTGGATGTAATGCTTAAAAGAGATAAACAAGGAGAAATACAAACAAATATTTATCGTAAGCCAACTTCGAATGCTCCTACATGAATCCTCCTCCCACCCGGGTCACATGATCCAGTCTGTCCCAACGGGGCAATTTCTGTGATTACGCAGGTTATGCTCCACTGATGAGGACTTCTTCAGACAAGCAGAAGACTTGAAGTTGCGCTTGCTGGAACGTGGTTTCAGCAATCGCATGATTAAGAGGGCTTTTAATAGGGCCAAACATTCATCTAGGGACACACTTTTGTATGGGACAAGACCCAATAAAGACCCGGGAAAGCTAAGATTTATCACAAATTTCCACTCGCATTTTCCGTGGATGAGGAAGATTTTGGACAGGTCATGGCACTTATTGAAAGTAGATCCGATAATATGAAGGTTCCTCCCTGAGAGGGCTTCCATCGCAGCAAGAAGGTCAAGAAATCTACGTGACCGGTTGGTCCGTAGTCATTACACTGGTGTTCCAGGTATGACTTTCCTGGATCAAATGGCAGAACGTTGTGGTAGCTCCTCGTGCGGCCGCTGCGTCGCATGCCCAAACGTTGATAGAGTTGACACGTTCACTAATCAAGAGGGCACATGTGAATACAAAATTAAAAAGTTTATTACATGTTCTAGCAAGAACGTCATATATTATGCGGTATGTCAGTGTGAAATGATCTATGTGGGAATGACTACCAGACAATTAAAAATTCGTATACGTGAACACGTATTGGACATTGAAGCAGCAGCGGCCGTTGAGGATGCAGCCACACTCAAAACTATTCCACGCCATTTTAAGAAATTCCATAACTGCAATGGGACACTTCTCAGGGTTAGGGGCATTGACGTGTTGCAAGTGGGCATTCGAGGGGGTGGTGATACTAGAAGATTAGCGCAGCTTGAGTCCAGGTGGATATGGACACTTGGCACAGTCCATCCATCTGGACTCAATGAAAACATCAGTTATGCCCCATTTCTTTAATCACAGTTCTGTATTGGAAGATAGGTTTGCTATATGTAGTATCATTTTTTATATTGTTTTTAATAATCGGTATTTATTTTAGTTTCATAGTTATTCCCTTATGTGTCTAATTGATGGAGTATGGTCGAGACACCCATTGATGACTAATGGAGGCATATTATTCCAGTGATGGATGATGCTATGAAGTATTATAATGGAAGAGAGGATATCCACCAGCCAAAGATCATCCTGCCGAATTAGTTTAATAACTATATATATATGATGTGGTCTCCTATTACTCCACCTTGTAGTTTGTATTTGGTAGTCTGTGTTGTATTTTGTTATTACATGATAGATTTCTGCACAGTTGTATACATGTGTGCTTCAGCCCTGCACGCGCCTCTCTCCTTGGCCCCGCCACCCCTGCTGATTTTCGGCGTCTCCACATGGTGGTTGAGCCCGCCCAGGCTCCTCCTACCATGTGACGCCGATGTCGGCCGGCATCGAGGTTGCCACGGGGATAGTGCGCGTCACTTCCGGGCTGAGGACGCGACTTCCGGTAGCGCGGTTTACCGCGTGGAGACCGGCTACTATTTAAGAAGGGTTTGACTAATTGTGACCAAGGTGTCCCTGAAGAAGGAAGGTCCGAAACACGCGTCGGGCGGACGCGCTCACCTAGGTGTTGGGATTGCCGTTTCCTCTGACATGCCCACTGGTAAATATCCCATATGGCAGTGTCCATTAGTATTATGACTATTTGAGTATGGCCAGTTATATGTGGTGTGTTTATGACAATTTGATTCCTGGCAATATTGCTGCGGTATATAGATATATGTGCATGATAGCCATTGACAGCTTAGGGCGTCATCTATGTTTCAGAGAGGCTGGAGGATATACTATATAAATACTGGCAGTCATCTATGTTTCAAATAGGCTGGAGGATATGCTATATAAATACTGGCAGTGATATTATACATTGTATTGATTTTCATACATTTGATAAATAATATCCCTAACCTATGTGTGCGCGATTGCTATATGATCCTGCACGGTGCAAATTTATTTTCCCTTTCCCTATTTTCTCTGCAAATATTTGGTATGTGTATTTTAATAATGGCTCAATAAAATGTATACATTTGATAAATAGCTTTATGATCATCGTTTTTTCAGTGATCTGGTGGTTCTAGTATTGATGATAAGCTGTATAATCCATATGGACACATGTAAAGTTTAGTTCCTATCCATCCATATCATGTGTCCAGGTCATACTGTGTGTATCTATTTGATATTATTTTGTACTAATTGTTAATATTTCTAATATTAGGGTGAATATAATTTTCTCTGGTACTTAAGGACACTATCACATGTATATACAGTATGTTCAGCACAATGACCAATGTGTATTTCTTTTGTAGCGATGTTTGAAAAACACCTAGGCCTCTATCACACTTCAGTCGTTTGGCGTCAGTTAAAATCCGCCAAAGTGTGAAAAAAGTGGATCCGCCAGAAAAGGTGAAAAACGGATCATTTTTTTGACGGATCTGCCATGAACTTTTCAACCCGGAAAATGCAGGTACGCATGTCTGGCACGGAGGAGAGAGAGAGAGAGGGAACCCCGGACAGTGTTCTGAGCATTTTGTATGGATTTTCTATGGGAGCAATGGATCCGCTATGGATTCCGTCAAAAACGGATGCCTGCGGATCCGCCACCCATAGGCGACCATTAGACAAAATTGCGGACGCGGCGGATCCACCATAGTCCGCCATTTTGATGCATACAAAAAAACGTTGCATTGAACGTTTTCCAAAAATGGCGGACGCCAAATTTATGGCGGATCCGTCAAAAAATGGATCAAACGATGACCATCCTTCAAAATCCGCCACTAATGCAAGTCAATGGGAAAAAAGCGGATCCGCAAAAAAATAATGGCGGATCCGCTTTTTCACACTTTGGCGGATTTTGACTGACGTCACACGACTGAAGTGTGAAAGAGGCCTTACCCACCATCGCTTGTTTTGATATTCAACGGTGTGGTGAATGATGATTTCATATTAAAATAAAATTAACACTATTGCAATCTTCTGAGTGTGTGAATGGTTATCTTCTACTTGACAATTTGGAATTCTCAAGTCCGGCCGGCACCACCATATTTGCTGAAAGCACACCTTTTATATTGCTTTCTTTTATTCATGCATTCGGTAAAGAAGTTACATGCATGGTCCCATATTGCTCCTCTGACACGTTTCCAGTGTAACAAACGCCCATAATCGTATAGATATCTATCCTTGCCTCATTACCTGTTTAAAAGCCCTTACGGATCAACTATTGGATGTTGGCTGCATCAAGCCTGATCCTGCACTCCTCCCATTGACCTGCAGGTGGCCGTAATCAGTTCTACCTGCCCATAAATTGTAGGCTAAACCCGGGAGAGACATGAGTGTCCATTTAACTGTAGGTTGATAGCCCAAGAGAAGGCATGTACATTAGAACAGGGACCTATCAGAGGGAGGTCACCTTGCCGTGGTTAGTGGGCATATATGAATTGGCCAATTTATGCGCTAAGTACCTTCATTTTTCATTTATTACTGTAAGTACATTTTTGAGTAAGATTCAATGTTTTTAATATTTTTCAGTGTTTTCACATGGCCTAAACTTATGCATAGTGCTACTGTGCTTTCTTTTTACTGTCTATCTATCTATCTATCTATCTATCTATCTATCTATCTATCTATCTATCTATCTATCTATCTATTCTGAGGTTTCTAGCTGTGAATTTACTGTACTTGACTGATGAAACTTCCTGGTTCCTTTGATACGTGCGCGAGAAAAAAAAAACAGACAGCATATGCATGGCCTGTGTGTCGTATATTTTTTTCTTACACCCATTGAATTGCATTGGCCAGTCTCGTCTGATATACAGGGCTATTCGCAGCATGCTGCAACTTTTTCGTTTGCCGATTACAGCTGAGAAAAAACTCACAGATCAGCACTGAGTAATTGAATAACATTGGTCAGAGTGCAGTGCAATTATTTTTCCTCGCATTGCACTGGTTCGATGTATACGTTAATTTCAGAGTCATATCATCCAGGCTAGTGCACTGTCTCATTGAATAACATTAGTGCAACTGCATTGCAATTTTTTCTTGCATAGCACTCAGCATATTAATACACAAGTGGAAGTGAATCATATGCTCTAGACATCTGGCCTTTATGGAAAAGTAGCAAGAAGAAAGCTATTTTTGAAAGTAAGCCATAACAACTCCTGTTGCAGTTTGCAAAAATCCATATGGGGAGACAACTAGCATGTGGAAGAAGGTGGTCTGGTCAGTAGGTGCTCAGACCAAAGTAGAACTTTTTGGGCTTAATGCCAAACACTATGTGTGGTGGAAAACTATCACTGATCATCACCCTGAAAACACCAACCCCACCATCAAACATGGTGGTAGTAGTAGGAGGGAGAGCCCCTGCTTTGTGACCGGGCCGGAACCAAGGGGGCTGTCACTTAAGATCCTAGGGGGTAAGTTCCCGGGGGAGGAACTGCAGGATGACACAGAAACTGTTTTAGAAAGTACAAGGGCGGGCGACTTTAAAAGGAGCCCAGGAGACCAGCAGGGGCACTTGACGTGGAGGCAGACAAGAGGCAGGAAGGAGAAACCCATCGGGCATTGGGGAGCAGGAATAGGCCAGCAGCTAAGTGTGAGAAAGGATGAGGGCTCCCGTGACCTTTTGCTTTGATTACTGCTTTGCACGCAGAAAAGGTGAACGGCTGGACCCTACATGCCTGGTTCCCACCGTGAAGCATGGAGGAGGAGGTGTGATGGTGTGGGGTGCTTTGCTGGTGACACTGTTGGGGATATATTCAAAATTGAAGCGGTGAGCGGTCCAGCTCACCCCAAACCATCTCGATTGGGTTCAGGTCTGATGACTGTGGAGGCCAGGTCATATGGCGTAGCACCCCAACACTCTCCTTCTTGGTCAAATAGCCCTTACACAGTCTGGAGGTGTGTTTGGGGTCATTGTCCTGTTGAAAAATAAATGATGGTCCAACTAAATGCAAACCGGATGGAATAGCATGCTGCTGCAAGATGCTGTAGTAGCCATTCTGGTTCACTATGCCTTCAATTTTGAATAAATCCCCAACAGTGTCACCAGCAAAGCACCCCCACACCATCACACCACCTCCTCCATGCTTCATGGTGGGAACCAGGCATGTAGAATCCATCCGTTCACCTTTTCTGCATGCAAAGCAGTAATCAAAGCAAAAGGTGGCTACTTTGAAGAACCTAGAATATAAGACATATTTTCAGTTGTTTCACACTTTTTTGTAAAGTGTAATGTATAATTCCACATGTGTTAATTCATAGTTTTGATGCCTTCAGTGTGATTCTACAATTTTCATATCCATGAAAATACAGAAAAATCTTTGAATGAGAAGGTGTGTCCAAACTTTTGGTCTGTACTGTACTTCCGGCAGCACTTCCCAGAAGCCACAAGGCCCCAGTGGGAGTCCATGATAAAGCTAGTGGCTGCCAATCAATTGCCAATCCCCGTCGTTGGAGTAGCATGGATGCAGATCTCGATGAGCGGCAAGCAATTGGGCCGGCGAGGCATGGTCCTGACTCGGGGAGACGTGGGCCGATAACTACACTGTCACCCTGGGCATGAATATATTAAAAGAATTTGGCAGTCTGCTCCTCATTGAACCCACCCAAGAGACTCTAAAACAATGGAGCCCCTGCACTCTTCAAAGGCAAGTCTTCCAGCAGCTGGTGCGGGGTGCGCGAGTCCAAAAGGCTTGCCAGGAAGGGGAAGTGCTGGGTAAAGTGATTGCGCCTGCAGCTCCTCAGCTCGTGCTACCACCAGGTCAAACAGTGGTCGCTATGCCCATCCGGGCCCATGTGCCGCTGGAAGGAGTAGAGGTGAAGGTCGAGCCATGCTTCCCTGAGCATCTACCCTCAGGGCTCCTGGTGGCTCGCGTCCTGGCTACCGTGAGGAAGGGGACAGTCCTCGTGCGGTGTGTCAACCTGGAAGACCAAGACATCCTACTGAAGCCTCACGTGGAAATGGCAAAATTGATAAAACCTCTGGAAGAGGTGCACCCGCCCCCGGCGCTACAGAAGATTAGTGAGTCCAAGGGACCCCTGGGCCGTAACTGTACACTCCGCCCAGACCGCAGAGCCCCCACCTGAGCAGGCGGGGCAAGCAATCTTGGAGAAGATGCGAGCCAAATCTCTGGCCTCCGCCCAGCCCAAATACACCAGTTGGAAGCTCTCTTGGGCCATTACCAAGAGGTATTTGCCAACCATAAATATGACTTCGGGTGCACCACAGCCATTATGCATGGAATTCCTACTGAAGGAACAGCCTCATCAGGAACGATATGGGCAGATCCCACCGCAGCTATACCAAGAAGTGAAGACACTGCTGAGCCAAATGCTGCGAAAAGGGGTTATCCGGGAAAGCCAGAGTCCCTGGGCAGCCCCCATAGTGTTGGTGCGGAAAAAGGACGGCACTCTGTGGTTCTGTGTGGACTACCGGAAGTTGAACGCCTGCACCATTAAAGACTCATATCCGCTTCCTCGTATAGAAGAGTCCCTGTCATCTCTGGGACAGGCAAAATATTTCTCCACCTTAGATTTGGCCAGTGGATACTGGCAGGTACCAATGTCAGAAGAAGATCAGGCAAAAACCGCCTTCATTCTGCCCATGGGACTGTTTGAATTCAACCGGATGCCGTTTGGACTGGCCAACGCTCCCAGAACCTTCCAGCGCCTAATGGAGCGGTGCCTAGGTGACCTCAACTTTGAAGCTACTCTGATATACTTGGACAACATTATCATCTATGCTTCCACCTTTGAAGATCACCTGCATCGCCTGGACCAGGTTCTCAGCCGGATGCAAAAGTACGGGTTGAATGTGAAGCCCCAAAAATGCCACCTCTTCCACACACAAAATGAATATCTGGGGCATGTCGTTTCCACCGAGGGCGTAAGACCGTCCCCGGAGAAGGTCGCTGCAATACGGGAGTGGCCTACTCCCGAGACGGTGAAGGATGTGCGAGCCTTTTTGGGGCTGGCTGGATATGCCCGAGTCCTGCAAGATCTCCTAAGTGGGGGCTGTGTTGTCGCAGATGCAGGACGGCCGAGAGAAAGTGATCGCCTACGGCCTACGGCAACCGGTCACTTCACGACTCCGAACGCAATGCCGACAACTACAGCTCCTTCAAGCTCGAGCTCCTGGAGGTGGTGTGGGCCATGACGGAGCGATTCACGGAATACCTAGCGGGTTCAGAGGTGGCAGTACGAACCGACAACAATCCCCTCGCCCACCTTGAAAGCGCCAAATTGGGGGCCCATGAGCAACGGTGGGTGGCCAGGATGGCCAAGTTCAAATACAAATTATCTACAAAAGAGGAGCGGAGAACATTGACGCCGACTCCCTGTCCCGGATCCAGCACACTATCCTAGGACGGAGACGGGATGAAGAGCTAGAAGGAGAAGAAACGCCATTTTCCTTAAAACCCGCCGAGACCCCAGCAGTGGCCAGAGAACAGTCCTGTGTGGAACCCACTGGGGGCATTCTGGATCAGACCTGGATGAATGGATCCGCCAGCAACAAGAAGATGGCGAAATCGGTGCCCTACGCCGATGGGTCCCCCTGAAACAACTACCCAATGACGCTCAAAGGAAAACGCGCTCAAATGAAAACGCTCTCTAAAGACACCGTACTACTGCTCCATCAATGGGAGAGACTGGTGATCAAAAATGGACTATTGCATCGAAAAACAACCCTGCGCGCCGAACCCACCGCAGCATGGCAGGTGGTGGTCCTGGGAGCCCTACTAACTGTAATTGCTTGGGAAGCTCATGAGAAAGGGGCTCATTTCGGGGTACAAAAGACGTTCCAGTGCTTACAGCGAATAGACTACTATCCCCGGTTACAAACCGCAGTAGAAGAAGTTTGTCGTACGTGCCACCTATGCGAGTTGACCAAACCACCCGAGTAACGAGCCCCCATACAAACATTTGTCACCACAGCACCTCTCGAGCTGCTAATTGTGGATTACTTGCCCACCAGGGATACGAGCACTGCCTAGTTATGGTGGACCATTTTACAAAGTTCGCTGTGGTGACCACCAGAAGAGACCAAACAGCGGAATTGGCCGCTTACGCTATCTGCAAAAACTTTATCCAGGTGTATGGCTGCCCACAACGCATTCACTCCGATCGGGAGCCTGCTTCCTGTGGCAGGTAATGGAAGAACTACATCGCCTGTACGGCATTGACAAGTCCCGGACCACACCATACCATCCGAAGGGAATGGGGCCTGTGAACAGTTTAACCAGAATCTAATCCAAATGCTACAGACCCTAGAAGACAATCGGAAAACCCGTTGACCCGAATACGTTCCCGAACTGGTCTGGGTATATAACAACCGGTAAAACATCGAGCCACCGGCTACACCCCGTAAGCGCTACTCTTCAGTCGGGAAGGCAAAGGAACCACCGAGGTAGAGTTGGACCCAGAGGAAGAACGACCATGGACAGGGGTCCCCTGCAGGGTGCGGGACCACCGGTATCGTCTGCAGACCCTACACCGACTAGTGCAGACAAAACTCCAAGGCCTGGAACACCCTGAGAAAGCCACATCACAACCTGTTGAATTCCAAAAAGGGGATCGCCCCAAAGCAAATTAGCGGCCCCAAAGCAAATTAGGTCACTGATGGGAAGAAAACCCCTTCCCGAATGCTATGACGAGCAAGTCCAGATGGGCCAGTATATGAGATACAGTCTGAGAAAGGAGGGGACTATCCCATTCGGATAGTGCACCACAATATGTTACGACCCTGTATATCCACGGACCCCGAGCAGGCTGAGGTCCCTCCACAGGCCCGAGATCCTCCAGTAGCCATCTGGGACGATGAAGACTAAGAGGATCTTCCTGTAGAATCAGCAGACACTTCCAAAGCCAGTGCCCCGGTGGCTTCGGTCATCCAACCATCTGCCACCACCCCAGAGGACTTAGTCCCGACTGTTGAACCGCAATGCTCCGAGCGGTCCATGGCAGGAAAAACCCCCGAGCTATATGAATAAGATCAGTTTGTGTGGCAGAAACAACTTCAGCACCGAAATGTAAACACAATCCTCCCAAACCCTCGCCAGAGGACTAGCGAGCACACAAGATGGGGGAAAGTAGGAGGGAGAGCCCCTGCTGTGTGACCGGGCCGGAACCAAAGGGTCTGTCACTTAAGTTCCTAGGGGTAAGTTCATGGGGGAAGGAACTGCAGGACGACGCAAACTGTTCTAGAAAGTTTGGGCGGGGTGACTATAAAAGGAGCCCAGGAGACCAGCAGGGGGCACTTGATGCGGAGGCAGACAAGAGGCAGGAAGAAGAAACCCAGCTGGCATTGGGGAGCAGGAATAGGCCAGCAGCTAAGCGTGAGAAAGGACGAGGGCTCCCGTGACTCGGGGAGAGGACGATCCCAAGCGGAGCGAGGAGGAAGCAGAACTCTGACATCCGCGGCCACCACTGCCCCACTCCAGCTCGCGGCTGCGGCCTGTACGCTGCCACCCGCGGCCGCCACTGCCCCGCTCCAGCCCGCAGCTGCGGCCTGTACGCTACCACCCGCGGCCGCCACTGCCCGGCTCCAGCCCGCGGCTGCGGCCTGTACACTGCCGCCCGCGGCCACCACTGCCCCGTTTCAGCCCGCGGCTGTGGTCTGCACGTCGGGATCCTCGGCTGCCTCCACCTTGCCTATGAGGGGGGCAGTCCTGATGCCGAGAAACTTCTCCAGGGCCTGTTACGCCCCCTCCGCACCTGGGCATAGGAACGCCCGAAGCCTGCGACAGCTCCTCGTCAGCTGGGTCCAGCGGCTGAGACGCCGAATGGACACCTCCTGGACCACACCTCTGCCAGACGTCAGCGAAGGATAAGTGACACTCCGTTAACTGTTCATTATAGTTGTAGGACCTTTAGACGGCCAACCCGTGGCCATATAGTCGTTGGCACCTGCCGAGTAGTCGTTTGTTCAGTTATTTGTGTATTATTGTCCACTTTCCCTGCGAGGAGAACTACTGTCAGCTTACCAGTAATTCATATAACCCCTATATAAAGGTTAAATTTAAGCTTGCTCCATCTCCGACTCGTCACTACATCCCGCGTACCTGCAAATACCACAGTAGCATCATGCTGTGGGAATGCTTTTACACTGCAGGGACAAGGAAGCTAAAAGAAAACCTATTATGGACTGCAAAAGACTTGAGACTGATAGGTTCACCTTATAGCAGGACAATGACCCTAAACATACTGCCAGAGCTACAATGGAATGGTTTAAATCAAATCATATACATGTGTGTGAACAGTCCAATCACAGTCCGGACATAAGTTCCATTGAGAATCTGTGGCAAGACTTGAACATTACTGTTCACAGACTCTTCCATCCAGTCTCACTGGGCTAGAGCAATTGTGCAAAGAAGAATGGGCAAGAATGTCAGCCTCTTGATTTGCAAAGCTTATAGAGACATACCTCAAAAGAGCTTCAGCAGTAATTACAGATAAAGGTGGTCTTACAAAGTATTGACTCAGAGGGAACTGAACACAAATGCAAGTCACAATTTTTAGATTTATATTTTTAAATTATTTAGAAAGCCATATATCATTTCCTTTATACTTCACAAATGCTTTCTACTTAAAATCCCAATAAATACTTTTAAGTTTGTGTGTGTAACTAGAATAAAATGTGGAAATGTTCACGAGCTATGAATACTTTTTTCAACACACTGTACATTCTACTGCAAATTCACTTGAAAGTTACAGTTTTCTATAGATCTTTATGAGCACCAGCTGTCATCTCCGATCTTATAAATGGGAAAATCTGTGATCACTTTACTTTATTCACATGAACATATATTTTAACATCATATAAGAATAAATAATGAACTATAAACATTGACTGAAATGAAAAGAACAAAGGAACAGAAATCAAAGTCGGATATCGAGGTTTTCTATGTATGCAATAACATTGTCATTTCCAGTGTAGAAATCATTCTTGTCACCAGTGTAAGATCTGAGGGGACATTCCTCGACAATGTGCTGATTTGTTTGACGTTCAGCTCAACAATCACAGGCAGGATAGTCAGATTTTCCCCACTTATGCATAAGATCCGCACAGACATCAAAATTTGATACTATTCAGAGTATCCCAGGCTTTTTAGATTGAAACCCGGTGGCGGATTTTGTAAGTGAGGAGACATTTGAAGCTCACCGTCTACTGCACTGACCCAAAGTTTGGGCCATTTCTCTTCTAATTGAAATCATGTTCATACTGGGTGTAACTCCTGTGTGTGTGTGCCTTGTTTCACCGACGTTACTCTGCATGTCTCTGCTCTTACCCTTTGCTTCATTCTCCCTAATCAGCTGGTATACTGTTGTCTGTTACCTGTATGGATGCTGCTCAGTACCCTGCTCTGCTGCGTTGCCGTACATGTGCTATGGTGTCTTTGCTCCACTGCATGACCATCCGCGTGTGTGGTCCCTGGCTGCCACTGTGGAAGCTATCTGTGGGTTGTGAGGTCCTTTCCACGTGTGTCCAGGCTTGTAGCCGCTGCCAGGTGCCTTAAGCCTCAGTTCCTGTGCTGGCTACGCTGTACTGGTTTGTCTGTGCTTAGGGTGCGCGCAACCACACCTTCCCTGCTTTTATTAACCCCTTCACCCCCAAGGGTGGTTTGCACGTTAATGACCGGGCCAATTTTTACAATTCTGACCACTGTCTCTTTATGAGGTTATAACTCTGGAACACTTCAACGGATCTTCGCGATTCTGAGATTGTTTTCTCGTGACATATTGTACTTCACGTTAGAAGTAAAATTTCTTCGATATAACTTGCGTTTATTTTTGAAAAAAACACAAATATGGCGAAAATTTTTAAAATTTTGCAATTTTCAAACTTTGAATTTTTATTCCCTTAAAACAGAGAAATATGTCGCACAAAATAGTTAATAAATAACATTTCCCACATGTCTACTTTACATCAGCACAATTTTGGAACCAAAATTTTTTTTTGTTAGGAAGTTATAAGGGTTAAAAGTTGACCAGCGATTTCTCATTTTTACAACAAAATTTACAAAGCCATTTTTTTTAGGGACCACCTCTCATTTGAAGTCACTTTGAGGGGTCTATATGGCAGAAAATACCCAAAAGTGACACCATTCTAAAAACTGCACCCCTCAAGGTACTCAAAACCACATTCAAGAAGATTATTAACCCTTCAGGTGCTTCACAGGAACTAAAGCAACGTGGAAGGAAAAAATGAATATTTAACTTTTTAGCCACAAAAATGATCTTTTACAAACTTTTTTTTTATTTTCACAAGGGTAAAAGGAGAAAATGGGCAGATAAGGTTGTTATGCAATTTCTCATGAGTACGCCAATACCCAATGTGTGGGGGAAAACCACTGTTTGGGCACACGGCAGAGCTCGTAAGGGAAGGAGCGCCGTTTGACTTTTTCAAACTAAAATTGGCTGGAATTGAGATTGGACGCCATGTCGTGTTTGGAGAGCCCCTGATGCGCCTAAACAGTGGAAACCCCCACAAGTGACACCATTTTGGAAACTAGACCCCCTAAGGTACTTATCTAGATCTGTTGTGAGCACTTTGAACTCCCAAGTGTTTCACAAAAGCTTATAATGCCTGGGTGTGAAAAAAAAAAAAAACAATTTTCCACAAAAATGATTTTTTAGTCCCAAATTTTTGAATTTTCCCAAGGAAATTGGACCCCAAAAGTTGTTGTCCAATTTGTCCTGAGTACGCTGATACACCATATGTGGGGGGGGAACTGTTTGGGTGCACGGCAGGGCTTGGAAAGGAAGTAGTAACGTTTTGGAATGCAGATGTTGATGGGGGTCATGTTCCGTTTGCAGTGCCCCAGATGAGCCTAAACAGTGGAAACCCCCCACAAGTGACCCCATTTTGGAAACTATACCCCCTAAGGAACTTATCTAGATCTTTGGTGAGCACTTTGAACCCCCAAGTGCTTCACACAAGTTTATAATGCCCGGGCATGAAAATAAAAAATCCTATTTTTTTCCCACAAAAATTATATTTTAGTCACTAATTTTTTATTTTCTCAAGGGTAACAGGAGAAATTGGACCACATAAGTTGTTGTCCAATTTGTCCTGAGTACGCTGATACCCCATATGTGGGTGGGAACCACTGTTTGGGCGCACGGCAGAGCTCGGAATGGAAGGAGCACCATTTGACTTTTTCCAACCAAAATTGGCTGGAATTGAGATTGGATGCCATGTTGCATTTGGAGAGCCCCTGATGTGCCTAAACAGTGGAAACCCCCACAAATGACCCCATTTTGGAAACTAGACCCCTAAGGAACTTTTCTGGATCTTTGGTGAGCAATTTGAACCCCCAAGTGCTTCACACAAGTTTATAACGTAGAGCCGTAAAATTTAAAAATCATATTTTTTCCACAAAAATGATCTTTTCACGCCAATTTTTATTTTTCCAAGGGTAACAAGACTCCAAAAGTTATTGTGCAATTTGTCCTGAGTGCGCTGATACCCCATATGTGGGGGTAAACCACTGTTTGGGTGCATGGCAGAGTTTGGAAGGGAAGGAGCGCCGTCTGACTTTTTCAACGCAGAATTGGCTGGACGCCATGTCGTGTTTGGAGAGCTCCTGATCTGCCTAAACAGTGGAAACCCCCATAAATGATGCCATTTTGGAAACTAGACCCCTCAAGGAACTTATCTAGATGTGTGGTGAGAACTTTTAACCCCCAGGTGTTTCACTAAAGTTTATAACGTACAGCCGTAAAATAAAAATCTTTTTTTTTTTTTACAAAAATGATTTTTTCGTCCCCAATATTTTATTTTCACAAGGGTAACAGAAGAAATTGGAACCCAAAAGTTGTTGTCCAATTTGTCCTGAGTACGCTGATACCCAATATGTGGGAGAAAACTACTGTATGGGCGCACGTCAGGGCTCGGAAGGGAAGTAGTGACGTTTTGGATTGCAGACTTTGATGGAATGGTCTGGGGCGTCATGTCACATTTGGAGAGCCCCTGATGCACCTATACAGTGGAAACCCCCCACAAGTGACCCCATTTTGGCAAATAGACCCCACAAGGAACTTATCTAGATGTGTGGTGAGCACTTTGAACCCCGAAGTGCTTCACAGAAGTTTATAACGTACAGCCGTAAAAATAAAAAATCTTTTTTTTTTTTACAAAAATGATTTTTTCGCCCCCAATATTTTATTTTCACAAGGGTAACAGAAGAAATTGGAACCCAAAAGTCGTTGTCCAATTTGTCCTGAGTACGCTGATACCCAATATGTGGGAGAAAACTACTGTATGGGCGCACGTCAGGGCTCGGAAGGGAAGTAGTGACGTTTTGGATTGCAGACTTTGATGGAATGGTCTGGGGGCGTCATGTCGCATTTGGAGAGCCCCTGATGCGCCTAAACAGTGGAAACCCCCGACAAGTGACCCCATTTTGGAAAATAGACCCCACAAGGAACTTGTCTAGATGTGTGGTGAGCACTTTGAACCCCGAAGTGCTTCACAGAAGTTTATAACGCACAGCCGTAAAAATAAAAAATCCTTTTTTTTTTTGCAAAAATGATTTTTTTGCCCCAATATTTTATTTTTACAAGGGTAACAGGAGAAATTGGACCCCAAAAGTTGTTGTCCAATTTGTCCTGAGTACGCTGATATCCAATATGTGGGAGAAAACTACTGTATGGGTACACGTCGGGGCTCGGAAGGGAAGTAGTGACGTTTTGGATTGCAGACTTTGATGGAATGGTCTGGGGGCGTCATGTCGCATTTGGAGAGCCCCTGATGCGCCTAAACAGTGGAAATCCCCAACAAGTGACCCCATTTTGGAAAATAGACCCCACAAGGAACTTATCTAGATGTGTGGTGAGCGCTATGAAGCCCCAAGTGCTTCACAGAAGTTTATAATGTACAGCCGTAAAAACAAAAAAATATTTTTTTTGTACAAAAATGATATTTTCGCCCCCAGTTTTTTATTTTCCCAAGGGTAGCAGAAGAAATAGGACAAATTGCACAATAACTCTTGGGGTCCAGAGTACGCTGATACCCCATATGTGGGGATAAACTACTGTTTGGACGCATGGCAGAGCTGAGAAGTGAAGGAGCACCGTTTGACTTTTTCAACGCAGAATTGGCTGGAATTGAGATCAGACGCCATGTCACATTTGGAGAGCCCCTGATGTGCCTAAACAGCGGAAACTCCCCAATTCTAACTCCAACCCTAACCCCAACACACCCCTAACCCTAGTCCCAACCCTAACCACAAACCTAACCCTAACACACCCCTAATCCCAACCCTAACCCTAATCCTAACTTTAGCGCCAACCCTAACCCTAACTTTAGCCGCAACCCTAACCCTAACCCTAATGGGAAAATGGAAATAAATACTTTTTTTAAATTTTATTATTTTTCCCTTACTAAGGGGGTGATAAAGGGGGTTTGATTTACTATTTATAGCGGGTTTTTATGATTGGCAGCTGTCACGCTAAAAGACGCTTTTTATTGCAAAAATAGTTTTTGCATCATCACATTTTGAGAGCTATAATTTTTGCATATTTTGGCCCACAGAGTCATGTAAGGTCTTATTTTTTGCGGGACGAGTTGCCGTTTTTATTGGTACCATTTTTGAGCACGTGACGTTTTTTGAACGCTTTTTATTTCGATTTTTGGGAGGTTAGAATGAACAAAAATCAGCAATTCATGAATTTCTTTTGGGGGAGGCGTTTATACCGTTCCGCGTGTGGTAAAATTGATAAAGCAGTTTTATTCTTCGGGTCAGTACGATTATGGCGATACCTCATTTATATCATTTTTTCATGTTTTGGCGCTTTTATAGAATAAAAACAATTTTATATAAAAAATAATTATTTTTGCATCGCTTTATTCTGCGAGCTATAACTTTTTTATTTTTTCGCTGATGATGCTTTATGACGGCTAGTTTTTTGCGGGACAAGATGACGTTTTCAGCGGTACCATGTTTTTTTATATCGGTCTTTTGATCGCGCGTTATTCCACTTTTTGTTCGGCGGTATGATGATAAAGCATTGATTTTTTGCTTCGTTTTTTTTTTTATTTTTTTAAGGGGTTCACTAAAGGGGTTAATTAGTGGGACAATTTTATAGGGGGGTCGTTACGGACGCGACGATACCAAATATGTGTACTTTTATTGTTTTGTTTTTTTTATTTACAGGAAGAAGTGAATTTATTGGGGAATATTTTTTTTTTTTTTTATCTATTTTGGATTTTTTTTTTACACATGTTTATTTTTACTTTTTTAACTTTTTTACTTTGTCCCAGGGTGGGACATCACAGTATTTTATCAGATCGCTGGTGTGACAGTGTGCACAGCACTCTGTCACACCAGCGATCGCACAGGCATAGATGCAGGCTTCTCAGTGCCTGCTCTCGGCAGGCACTGAGGTAGCCGCCTCCCTTCAGGACCCCGGCGCCATCTTGGATCCGGGTCCTGGGAGGGAGGAAGCCCTCAGAACAGCGCGATCACATCGCGCTGCTCTGAGGGTCTCAGGGGGGCGCGCAGGGAGCCCCCACCCTGCGCGATCCTCACCTGTGCCCCCAGTACACCGCGATCATGTTTGATCGCGGTGTGCAAGGGGTTAATGTGCCGGGAGCGGTCCGTGACCACTCCTGACACACAGTCATGGGTGTCAGCTGTGATAATCAGCTGACACCCGGCGGCGATTAGCTGCGCTCCCCTCAGGAGCGCAGCTGATCGCCTATGACGTACTATCCCGTCCCCGGTCATACGGGCCCAGGTACCATGGACGGGATAGTACGTCCGATGGCAGTAAGGGGTTAAGGGCAGTGTGTGTGCGCTTGAATAGCTGTCCCCAGCCTATTGCTGAGGGGCAGCTCCTATTTAAAGTTCTTCCCTGTTGGGCATGGCCAGAGCTTCTCATTAGGTTACAGAACCTAGCCATGTGTGTTTGGTCCAGCTTCCTGCTCTTGGTCTGCCTTGTCTTCAGCTCCTGTTCTGCCTGCTACCATTCTGGGAAAGCTGATGTCTTTGTCTCTGGACTCCTGCTGTGTGATGTTACTGAAGTCCTTCTGTGTCTTGAACCATGTACCCAGTGACTGTGAGTTTCCTGTAACCTGTGTCTTGAAAATAAACTTGTGTTCGTCTTTTGAAGATGGAGTCTGGGTTCTTGCTGAGCATCTACTACGCTGTGCCCAGTCTACTTGGGCTCCTTCTCCGTGTTCCTGGGGAGTCTCCAGTCTTGTTTACTGGTGACGGCTCTGCCTGTGAGTCCTGGTTCTGACCAGCCAATGTCCTGAGCTGCCATGTCGATGTTCCTGGACCTGTGTTGTCGGTGTCTTGCCTGTGTTCCTATGTTCAGCCAGTGTCTTGATATCCAGTCCGTGGTCCTGGTGGTCCAGTCCGTGTTTCAGAGTCAGTCCAACTCGTGTTTGCTGGTGTCCCGATGTCCAGCCTGTTTCCTGGGGTCCATCCTGTGATGACGTCTGTCCGAGGTTGGTGTCTGATGTTCTCCTTCTGTGCCTGCGCTACGCCCAAGGCCTGAGAGAGAGGTTCTCCTGATATGCCCGTGCCAGATGACCCTGGACTGCATCAACCCGTGATGATCTCTTGCCATCGTCTGACATCTGCTGACCTGTGATGTTCACCCTTCCTTGATGTGCGGAATCAGGAGCCTAGAATTGTAATGTCTTGTGATCTGTATGATGACTTTGTGTAGTAAAGTTTATGTTTCTTCATACCTGAAGTTGTGCGGTGTCATCTAGTCCTGCATGTCACCACCTTGCCCACATGCTCAGCTGCCACAGACCCCGGTCGCTGCCCTTCCCTAGTCAGCGTTGGCCTGGGTCCCCCTCTGTGGTCCAGTGGGTCTACATTCCATTACCACCTGGGAAGCATGCCACATTGTGTCGTTAGTAAGCTAAGCCGCGTCCGTTACGTGACACTGGGTAATTGCGGTTTGAATGGGTGGATGTCTTGATTTCACTCACTGTATTTGAACATCTTGGATATTTTGATGTATTGGGAGATTTTCAATGTTCACAGCTTTGATGTATTCTGTAAATAGGAGCTTTTGTCTTCTCTGGTTTGCAGGTGCGATATGGCTCAAGACAGGTAACCAGTGGACAGGCACCAGATATTATGCGCATAGAGTTGTTCAGCTGAGTGTCGATTGCATTCAGATGATAACTATTCAACCATACTGGAGAACAATATTCTGTGGCAGAGTACACCAAGGCAAGGGTAGACGTTCTCAAGACAAGTGTTGAAGAACCCCAGGAGGATCCGCAGAATTTCTGAATAAAATAATTATTGCATGCTTTCAGTTTCTGTGCTGTTTTTTCCAAGTGAGATTTGAAGGTTAGGCTTCTATCAAGGATTATGCCTAAATACTTAGGATTGAAATTGTGTTTGACAAGTTGACCTTCAAAATGTACTTTAAGTTCAGTCTTAGCATTTACGTTGTGTAAATGATAGCAACATACTTCAGTTTTTGATGGATTGTGCTTTAGCCTAAATTGTCAAAAATACTTTCCCATTATACAAAGATCTTCTGTTAGGACCTCCTCTGCTTACTCCATTGTTTTGCTCACTGTAGCAAGTGCCCAGTCATCAGCGTATCCAAATTTCTGTGATAGTGTGTCAGGAATGTCAGCTTGGTCACTGAACAAACGTTTTACTCCAGAATTGAAAAATTGTGAGAGTAAATGATCAGGGCAGGAAGCGAAAGAAGCAGATTTTTATGACAAGATATTTTACGAAGTTTCCTTTTTCCAAGTGTACTTTTGACTTATGGAAAAAAAATATTCAGATGACGGTTACTCTTTAAGTAAATGTTTGCCCAGAGAGATAAACAACCTCAGGCATAAAAGCTGACTGTCATATTTCTCCACTTTCATCCTTTATGCAGAATAGGCTTACTGCTGACTAACATGCCCAGCCGCCACTTTCATCTGGTATAGGTGCCACTCAGATCAGACTCCAGAAGATTGTGACCTGCCGGACCACTCCAGTGTTTCTTGGGTGAGCTGCAGATCACTTTTCAATGTAAGTCTATGAGACACAGAAAGAAGTACTCATATACTTACACTGAGGGCTTGTGACCGTTATCTCTAACTTCAGGTCAGTCACAAGTTGCAACCACAAGACGGTGGCGTGGAAACAAAGCAACGTCGGGAATATCTGAAGACAGCGGAAGGAAAGTAGAACACTAGAGGCTGGGAACTTATAATAGTGGCACCACTCTAGCGCTGAAATGAAAAGGACAGTGTGCACACTCTCATTATTCCCTGTGCAGGTAGGCAGTCAAGTGACTGTATGCAATTGCTTACTTGAGGTCATAATGCCTTCTAGCAGACTTCTCATAATAGATGATAATTGAGAAAAGTGCAGGAGTCTCTTAGGTATGTGCCCGCCGGCATGCAAATCGCGTACATGTAGTCACATGACCGCCCTCCTACATGGGGAGTACGTGCGAATTGTGACAAGGTGTAGCTAACACTGTCACAATGACTGCAGACTTTTCTTCTTATTAGACTGGAAAACCTCTTTAATATGACTAAATAGGAGACACAACAAATGCTGGAGCATTTAAGGTTGCAAAGTCGTGCTTGTATCTAGATGTGAAATTACACATCCTCTGGCTGATGTCTTTTGACACGCTGGCCCTGTAAGTTTGGAACACCCAGGTGTAATGAAGATATTTGCAGTATCTCAGCCAGTAATACAGAATTCAAAACTATTTAGTGACGCTCCAGAGTCCAGTTATTAACCAAAATGACACAGAGATATTAGAATTTAGAGTGTAATTTCTGGTGCTGTGGCATGCCTTTATATCCTTGTATGTCCCTGAACCAAAGGTTAACATAGAGCCCCTGTCTGAACTGACTAAGGCCATGTTCCCATGTCTCTGCATTTTATTCCACTGCATTTTTTTTACGTAAAAAATCAGCGGGGTTTAACAGATGAAGCAAACTAGGTGAGATTTCATAAAAACTCATGCCCTCTGTGCACAAAAAGATTGTCTTCTAAGGGGAACCAGGTAAAAAACATGTAAAAATATACAATTGTGATTTAAGTATAGAATCTCAATGTCATGCACTGATTAAAAAAATAGCATTAAAAAAGCTGGTAAACAATGCCAGAGAAACAAAGTACCTTGATCAACACACATTATATGTGTGAATATTCACAGCTTACCGTAATTATAGAAATTCTGCACAAAAATGTTAATAGACACTGGAATGTTCAATAAAAAAACACATTTTTATTAACACACAAAGATAAAACCATATTTAGCAAAAACAATAAAAAGACACATAGGAGGGCAAAAAGTCCTATATAGGTGACATATAGGAAGTGGGTATAATAAATGAATGGTATTTTCCCCCAATAATGTTAAAGTGTGACAAATATAGATAGAGCAGCAAGGTCCATATATAAATATATATTATATAGAAAAGTAAGTCCAAGTGGATTAATACATAAATGATCATATGCAGACATTACAGCAAATGTTCCATAATAACTATAGATAATACAGGAAAACTGAGTTACCAAATATTAGCACCCAGGAACTCCAACGTACCTTTCGCCATGTGACTTTCTCAAGGAGTATGAGGAAAGAAGGAAGTGGGGATGTTATACATGTCATTCCAGCCAATACAAAATATGATAAATATATAAGAAAATATGGTGTAACTAGTCCATCCATAAAAGAGTAGTAATTTTTATTTGAAAAATATCTTAAAAATTGGCATGTAACATATAACACATATATGCAGACAAAATCATAAGCAAGATACGGGTGTCAATATAGTACATGCCATTTATATACAGTGGGTTCGGAAAATATTCAGACCCCTTTAAATTTTTCACTCTTTGTTTCATTACAGCCATTTGGTAAATGCAAAAAAGTTCATTTTTTTTCTCATTAACCACTTAACCCCCAAGGGTGGTTTGCATGTTAATGACCGGGCCAATTTTTACAATTCTGACCACTGTCCCTTTATGAGGTTGTAACTCTGGAACGCTTCCATGGATCTTGGCGATTCTGAGAAAGTTTTCTCGTGAACTTGCATTTATTTAAGAAAAAAATGGAAATATGGCGAAAATTTTGAAAATGTTGCAATTTTCAAACTTTGAATTTTTATGTCCTTAAAACAGAGAAATATGTCACACATTTCCCACGTGTCTACTTTACATCAGCACAATTTTGGAACCAAATTTTTTTTTTGTTAGAAAGTTATAAGGGTGAAAAGTTGACCAGCGATTTCTCATTTTCACAGCACCATTTTTTTTTAGCGACCACATCACATTTGAAGTCACTTTGAGGGTCTATATGATAGAAAATACCCAAAAGTGACACCATTCTAAAAACTGCACCCCTCAAGGTGCTTAAAACCACATTTAAGAGGTTTATTAACCCTTCAGGTGCTTCACAGGAATTTTTGAATGTTTAAAAAAATTAACATTTAATTTTTTTTTCACAAAATATTTAATTCAAATACAATTTCTTTTATTTTACCAAGGGTAACAGGAGAAATTGGACCACAAAAGTTGTTGTGCAATTTGACCTGAGTATGATAATACCCCATATGTGGGGGAAACCACTGTTTGGGCACACGGCAGAGCTCGGAAGGAGCGCCGTTTGACAATTTCAATGCAAAATTGGCTGGAATTGAGATCAGATGCCATGTTGAGTTTGAAGAGCCCTGATGCGCCTAAGCAGTGGAAACCCCCACAAGTGATACCATTTTGGAAAGTAGACCCCCTAAGGAACTTATCTAGTTGTGTGGTGAGCACTTTTAACCCCCAAGTGCTTCACAGAAGTTTATAACGTAGAGCCATAAAAAAAAAAATCATAATTTTTCCACAAAAATGATCTTCTCTCCCCCAATTTGTTATTTTCCCAAGGGTAATAGGAGAAATTGTACCCCAAAAGTTGTTGTGCAATTTGTCCTGAGTACGCTGATACCCTATATGTGGGGGTAAACCACTATTTGGGTGCATGGCACAGCTCGGAAGGGAAGTAGCGCCATTTGACTTTTTCAACACAGAATTGGCTGGATGCCATGTCGCGCTTGGAGTACCCCTGATGTGCCTCAACAATGAAAAATCCCCCACAAATGACACCATTTTGGAAACTAGACCCCTCAAGGAACTTATTTAGATGTGTGGTGAGAACTTTGAACCCCCAAGGGCTTCACATAAGTTTATAACGTAGAGCCATAAAATTCAAAAATCATATTTGACTTTTTCAACGCAAAATTGGCTGGAATTGAGATCTGACGCCATGTCACGTTTGGAAAGCCCCTGATGTGCCTGAACATTGGAAACCCCCCACAAGTGACCACATTTTGGAAACTAGACTCCTCCCTAAGGAACTTGTCTAGATGTGTGGTGAGAACTTTGAACCCCCAGGTGTTTCACTAAAGTTTATAACGCCTGAGAGTGAAAATAGAAAAATCATATTTTTTCCACAAACATGATTTTTAGTCCCCAATTTTTATTTTCCCAAGACTAACAGGAGAAATTGGACACCAACAGTTGTTGTCCAATTTGTCCTGAGTACGCTGATACTACTGTATGGGCACACGTCGGGGCTTGACCATTTGGAATGCAGAGTTTGATGGAAAGGTCTGCGGGCGTCATGTCACGTTTGGAGAGCCTCTGATGTGTATAAACAGTGGAAATCCCCATAAGTGACCCAATTTGGAAACTAGACCCCCCAAGGAACTTATCTAGATGTGTGGTGAGCACTTTGAACCCCCAAGTGCTTCACAGAAGTTTATAACGTACAGCCATAAAAATAAAAAATCATATTTTTTTACACAAAAATGATAGTTTTACCCCCAATTATTTATTTTCCCAAGGGTACCAGAAGAAATTGGACCCCAAGAGTTATTGTGCAATTTATCCTGAGTACGCTGATACCCCATATGTGGGGATAAACCACTATTTGGGCGCATGGCAGAGCTCGGAAGGGAAGGAGCACCGTTTTACTTTTTCAACGCAAAATTGGCTGGAATTGAGATCAGACGCCATGTCACATTTGGAGAGGCCCTGATCTGCCTAAACAGTGGAAACCCCCCAATTCTAACTCCAACCCTAACCGCAACAAACCCCTAACCCTAATCCTAACCCTAACCATAACTCTAACCACAAACCTAACACACCCCTAACTCTAATCCCAACCCTAACACTACTCCTAACCCTAACCCTAAGGGGAAAATGGAAATAAATCCATTTTTTTAATTTTATTATTTTTCCCTAACTAAGTGGGTGATAGAGGGGGGATTGATATGCTATTTATAGCGGGTTTTTATATTGGGTTTTTATGATTGGCAACTGTCATGCTAAAAGACATTTTTTATTGCAAAAAATAGTTTTTGAATCACCACATTTTGAAAGCTATAATTTTTCCATATTTTGGCCCACAGAATCATATGTGTTGTGAATACCTTGGAGGCGACTTCTGAGCTGGGGCTCCCTCCTGTGGTTGCTGAGGGTAATGAACTAATTACTGAATGGTCTTCAGCTGGCTCTGAATGGTATGATATAAGTGACCTGAGTTCCCAGCAGCCTTGCCGGTAATCAATTGTTCCTCCTGCTCTTGCCTGGAGCACATCTTGCTTTCCTGCTCTCATTCAGATAAGTGGTTTGCTTTTTTTTCCTCTGTTGAATTTTCACTGCTGGTTCGCTGCTTGCAGTGGACTGCAGCCTGGTCCCCTTTTGGGGTCTTGTGCTGCAATTGTGCTCATTGTGTGTTTGCATTTTTGCTTTGTTCCTTTGTCACTTTTATTTACTGTGTTGCTGTGTGTTACACCAGAGATCTGATTTAGGTGGTATAGATCGTGTGATCTCAGGTTTTTTTTTGTTAATCAGAAGTGTTGGTATTTTTGTCAGGGTTTTTTTGGAGTGCAGTCAGAATTCTTTCCTATTCTTTTCTATCTAGACAGATTGGGCCCGAGCGTTTGCTCATTCTATTTTCTGTGTCCGTGTTTTCTTCTTGTCTAACCGCCATTACATGTTTGGGGGCTTCCTAATTCTTTGGGATTCTGCTCCGGGGCAGATAGCATTCATCTTTCTGCCTTTAGGTGTAGCTATCTCTCTGGCTGTGACGAGGCGTCTAGGATCACCGTAGGTACGCTCCACGGCTACTTCTAGTGTGGCGGTTAGTTTAGGTTACTGCAATCCAATAGTTTCCAGCCTCTCTGGTGTATTGCTACTTTGGCTATTTTTTGCAGTTTTTCCTCAGCTACCAAAACACAACAGTATTACCGGCCCGATTTGAAAATTATATGGTACTCACAGAAGGGAAAAATAGTAAAGAGGAAAAAGTTTGTTACATTTTTTTTTCCCCTCTATTTCTCTGGGTGCTGAGGAGGAATTTTTTTTTTCTCAATGGAGTTTGCACAGTTGTCTGGCCATGTGGAGCAGCTTGCCACTGAGGTTCAGAGTATTGCTACCTATTGTAAGGTTCTATGTATATATTCCTGAAACTCAGTTTGTTCGTCAGCCATTTTACTTTCTGTCTTGCTGCAGCTATCTTGCCCTCAGTCAAAATGGAGTTTCCAGCTTGCATGTTCCCGCCCTGATTCTCTCCTTTGCTTCTTAAGCAGCCACAGCTGAGCAATCAGTGCTTCAGAATCTAGCCTGCAGTGAACCTGTGACTTGACTCCTGTAAGCCTTGGACCTTGTACTCCAGCTATTCCTACTGAGGAACTCTGAAGCACTTGTGGACTCTGAACCCTGCTCTTTGAAAGACCCACGTTTGCATGGACTTACGGTAACAGAGAAGAAGATCCTGAATCTGTATTGGAGAGTGATTGCTGAGCTTGGATTACTCTGGCCTGCTGTGTCTCCTGTTTCTGTGTCTGCAAACTGTGTGACTATTTCTGCCAACTTGTATGAAGTAATACAGGACTTTTCTATATTAAACCTGTGACTCCTGTGTTTTCATCGCACCCAAGCACAAGACGCTATATGAACTGTACTACATACATTACAAGATTCTGAAGCCAAAACGTTAGTGTCTTCTGGGTCTGGAAGGCTGTGTCTGCTGTACTGTGGATATCAGACGTCCGGTTGTACTTTCTGTGATGACAGTGGTTGTGACTTCTCACAACCATTCCAGGTGAGCAATTCCCTTAAGTTTTTTCTTTTTGCAGTGTTACCACAGGTAAACACTATTGTTTTTTTTTTTTTCTTTCTTTTCTCTTTTTTGTCTGCTGTAACTCTGGATATCAGATGTCTGGTTGAAACTTTCTGTGATGATAGTGGTTGTGACTTCTCACAACCATTCCAGGTGAGCAGTTCCCTTAATTTTTTTTTCTCTCTGCAGTGTTGCCACAGGTGAACACTATTGTTTTTTTTCTCTCCTCTTCTTCCAGTAATCCTGTCTTAAAAGATCTGGAAAATGGAGGCCCGCATAAAGGAACTTTGCGGAGTGACTGATAATATCCTTGCAGATTTGCAGAATATAAAGACCCGTTTTACAAATCTACAGGACCTCAATAATCACAATTTGCAAGTGGTTGGACAGACTACCCAGGATTTGCGAGCCAGGATTGAGGTTCTAGAGGGGCGAGTCCAGGCTCCTGCCGTAGCCCCGAGTGCTGGGATTCCCAAGTTGCCCCCTTTTCGTTTTGGCGGTGAACGTGAGAAATTCAGGGGATTTATTAATCAATGCAATCTTTTTTTTTTCTGCACATGCTTCACAATTTCCCACTGAACGATCTAAGGTGCTTACTATAATTATGTTGCTTACCAACAAGGCTTTAATGTGGGCAAACCCTCTGATTGAGACTGAGGATGATTGTTTGAATCACCTTGATGATTTTATTTCAGCCATGGGGCAGGTGTTTGATGACCCCAATCGAGGTGCAACAGCTGAAGCAGCCATGTTAGCTTTGCGCCAAGGTAAGCACTCGGTAGCTGAATATGCCTTGGATTTCAGGAGATGGGCCCTTGATACCACCTGGGACAGTTCCGCCAAAAAATCTATTTTTCGAAAGGGGTTATCTCCACTGATTAAGGATGAACTTGCTCGTGCCGACCCTCCCACTGCGTTAGGTGACTTTATTAACTACTGCATCCGTATTGATACTCGTCTGACTGAACGCAGGCAAGAGAGATGGTTCGAAAGCAATCGTACTAACCTTTTCCTACCTTCCTCTCCAGCTAAGGAACCTTTGAGTAGGATTACACGGGAACCTGAACCTGAACCCATGCAGGTAGACTCTTTACAACGACGGGTTAGTGATGCACGCAAGGAACATCGTTTTAAGGAGAATCTATGTTTCTATTGTGGTAAGTCAGGGCACTTCATTATAAACTGCCCCAGCCGTTCTCGTAAGACTACTGCAGCACTCATTCATTGTGAGTGTTGCGAGAGGGGATCTGTCAGGTCCGAGCCTCAGGCTCCAGAGAGATCTGCAGCAACAGATCTTGATTTCTCGGACTTAAACTCCGTTACCTCTGAGGACGTTGACTGTGTAAACGCTGCCATTTTTCAAGTTTCCTCAGCGGTGTCCCAGCTGAGTTGTAAGAAAAACAATTCTCATTGCTTTCTTTCCATCAAACTCTGGGTTGACTCAGCTTGGGTGTCTAGCTCTGCTATGATCGACTCAGGGGCAAGTGGAAATTTTATGGATGTCTCCTTTGCTCTGAAACAGGGAATACGTTCAGTGAAGAAGGCTACTCCAGTACAGATGGAAACTGTGGATGGCTCCCTGCTGACCTCTGGACCAGTGGATCAGGAAACAGAGCCTTTGAGGGTTCTTATGGGTAAAGATCATCAAGAGAAACTGTCCTTTATGCTTATCTCTTCTCCCCACTTTCCCATTATTCTAGGGCTACCATGGCTGCAGGCTCAGAATCCTACCATTAACTGGGAGACCAAGGAATTACTCTTTCCAGAGAAACAGATGAGTCCAAAAGTTTCAGCTTGCTCTGTTCCTAAAGGAATCATGTCAGTCCCTGAACTACCAGCTGTATACCAGGACTATGTGGATTTATATGACAAGAAGAACGCTGACCAGCTTCCTCCTCACCGTCCATATGATTGTCCAATTGAATTATTGCCTGGAGCAGAGATACCTTTTGGTAAGATCTACCCCCTGGCGGGGCCCGAGCTAAAGGCTTTAAAGGATTACATAGATGAAAATCTAGCCAAGGGCTTCATACGCCCCTCTTCATCTCCTGCAGGTGCACCCATCTTCTTTGTAAAGAAGAAAGATGGATCTCTGAGACCATGCGTAGACTATAGGGAACTCAATAAGGTTACTATTAGAAACCGTTATCCATTGCCTTTAATCCCTGAGTTATTGGAGAGAGTGCGACATGCCAAAATTTTTTCTAAACTAGATCTTCGTGGGGCCTATAACTTAGTCCGTATTAGACCTGGGGATGAATGGAAGACTGCATTCAGGTCACGCTATGGACACTTTGAATATCTAGTTATGCCTTTTGGTCTGAGTACCGCCCCAGCCACTTTCCAACACTTGGTGAATGACATCTTCAGGGATCTCCTAGATACATTCGTGGTAATTTATTTGGATGATATTCTAATTTTTTCTAACTCCACAGAGGAACATCATGGACATGTGAGAATGGTCTTGGAACGTCTAAGACAAAATCATCTTTACATCAAACTTGAAAAGTGTGAATTCCATAGGACCGAAATTCAATTTCTGGGGTATGTGCTGTCTACACAGGGAATTGGTATGGATGGAAGCAAAACCCAAGCCATCAAGGATTGGCCAAGTCCTAGAAATGTGAAGGAGGTACAGCGCTTCATCGGGTTTGCCAACTTCTATAGACGTTTCATTAGAAATTTCTCTGAGGTAGTGTCACCTATCACTCAACTTACCCGGAAAGAGTCTAGGTTTTCCTGGACTCCCCAAGCCCAGGAAGCATTTTCCCGTCTAAAAGATAAATTTACCACTGCACCTATCCTAGTACATCCCAACCCCGAGCTTGCCTTCATAATAGAGGTGGATGCTTCAGACTGTGCCGTTGGCGCTATACTCTCTCAGAGAACAGGTGAGAAGAATGTCTTGCATCCCTGTGCCTTCTTTTCCCAGCAGTTGTCTTTGGCTGAGAGGAACTACGATGTGGGCAATAGAGAGTTGTTGGCCATTATTGCCGCCTTCAAAGAATGGAGACACCTTCTTCAGGGAGCTGCACAGCAAATAGTCGTCCTGACAGACCATCGTAACCTTGAGTTTATCAGGTCGGCTAAGTGCCTGACTCCTCGCCAGGCTCGCTGGAATCTTTTCTTAAACCAATTTAATTTTATCATCTCTTATAGACCAGGATCGCGCAATGGAAAGGCTGATGCACTCTCTAGGATTTACTCAGCAGAGACACGTCCAATTACTCCTCCTAAGACTATTCTTCCTGACTCTAGATTCCTAGGAGTAATTCATAATCAAGACCTACTTAAGGACATCAAGGAAGCATACCATGCGGATTCCTTTTTGGCACAACCCCCAAGGGACGTAAGTCTTGTCTTTAAGAATGGTGTGTGGATTCAGGGACAACGTCTGTATATTCCTGAAACAGTCAGATTGAGAGTATTGCAACTCATTCACGATTCCAAGATAGCTGGGCATAGAGGAATTCTAAAGACACAGGAATTTCTTTCTCGTTTCTTTTGGTGGCCCACTTGCAGGAAGGATGTTTTTGAATTATGTCACTTCATGTGAGGTCTGTGCAAGATGCAAAACACCTCGCTCCTCACCAACTGGTCTGTTACAGCCTCTTCCCACCCCGTCCCGCCCGTGGGGATCCATTTCTATGGACTTCATTGTGGAGTTACCAACCTCTCAGGGGAAGAACACCATTCTAGTGGTGGTTGACCGTCTAACAAAGGCAGCTCATTTTATCCCTTGTGTCGGCTTACCCACTGCAAAACAGACATCAGATTTGATGATTAAAGATGTGTTTCGCTTACATGGAGTACCGGATGAGGTTATTTCGGATCGAGGGGTGCAATTCACTTCTAGGTTTTGGCAAAATTTCTGTGCAGCATTGGACATTAAAGTAAACCTTTCTTCTGCTTTTCATCCCCAGACTAATGGACAGACCGAACGAACCAATCAAACCCTGGAGCAGTATCTCCGCTGCTTTATCTGCCACCTACAGGATGATTGGGTGGATCTACTTCCATTAGCTGAGTTCTCGTATAACAACTCTCAGAGTGCCTCCACTAAACAGTCTCCTTTTTACTCTAATCTAGGTTATCATCCTAACATTCTACCACGATTTCCCATAGAAACGCCTTTACCAGCAGTGGCTGAAAGAATCACGTCTTTACAGAAGAATATGGATCTTCTAAAGGAAAATCTGGAATCGGCTCAAGAAAGGTACAAGAAAGCAGCAGATAAATTTCGTAAACCTGCACCAGCTTTCAAGGTAGGAGACTTGGTCTGGCTGTCAACCAGAAATCTTAAGTTAAGGATTCCATCGTCTAAGTTGGGACATAAGTACATTGGACCCTATAAAATCAGTAAAATTATAAGTGCCGTTGCTTGTCGTCTTCAACTGCCCAGAACTATGAGAATCCACCCTGTCTTTCATGTATCCCTACTAAAGGCTGCGACACCCAATACGTTTCCTGGACGTTCCTCTCCTTGCCCTGACCCAGTGCTAGTCGATGGTCAGGAAGAATTTGTGGTGGAAAGGATTTTAGATTCCAGGTTGTATAGAAATCAGTTACAATATCTGATTAAATGGCAGGGCTACCCAGTGGAGGACAACTCATGGGAACCGGTCAATAACGTTAATGCTCCTCGCTTGCTCCGTCAGTTTCATCAGAGGTACCCACACAAGCCTGGTCTGAGGTCATCCGGAGGTTGTCCTTAAGGGGGGAGTAATGTAAGGTTCTATGTATATATTCCTGAAACTCAGTTTGTTCGTCAGCCATTTTACTTTCTGTCTTGCTGCAGCTATCTTGCCCTCAGTCAAAATGGAGTTTCCAGCTTGCATGTTCCCGCCCTGATTCTCTCCTTTGCTTCTTAAGCAGCCACAGCTGAGCAATCAGTGCTTCAGAATCTAGCCTGCAGTGAACCTGTGACTTGACTCCTGTAAGCCTTGGACCTTGTACTCCAGCTATTCCTACTGAGGAACTCTGAAGCACTTGTGGACTCTGAACCCTGCTCTTTGAAAGACCCATGTTTGCATGGACTTACGGTAACAGAGAAGAAGATCCTGAATCTGTATTGGAGAGTGATTGCTGAGCTTGGATTACTCTGGCCTGCTGTGTCTCCTGTTTCTGTGTCTGCAAACTGTGTGACTATTTCTGCCAACTTGTATGAAGTAATACAGGACTTTTCTATATCAAACCTGTGACTCCTGTGTTTTCATCGCACCCAAGCACAAGACGCTATATGAACTGTACTACATACATTACACCTATCTTGCTAGTTTGCCAGTTGTGGAACCTAGGATCCCCATGCCAGATTTATTTTTGGAGGATCGGTCTAAATTTCTGAATTTCAAAAATAACTGTAAGTTGTTTTTTGCCTTAAAGCCTAAGTACTCAGGGAACGCAGCACAGCAGGTTCAAATTGTCATCTCTCTGCTGCGCGGCGACCCTCAGGATTGGGCTTTTTCCCTGACACCTGGGGATCCTGTTTTGAATGATGTTGATGTATTTTTTCAGGCTCTGGGGTTATTGTACGATGAACGTAATGTCACTGATCAAGCTGAAAAGACCTTGTTGGCATTAAATCAGGGTCGTGAAGACGCTGAGCTGTACTGTCAGAAATTTCGAAAATGGGCAGTCCTGACCAAATGGAATGATGATGCTTTGGCAGCCCTTTTTCGGAAGGGTCTGTCAGAAAATGTAAAGAACGTTTTGGTGGGATTCCCTGTTCCCTCTGGTCTCAATGATTCTGTGTCTTTGGCTATTCAAATTGACAGACGTTTGCAGGAGCGCAGAGGTATGCGTGACATAGTGTTGCCTTGTGAGCCAGCTCCTGAGCCCATGCAGTGTGATGGAGTGACTTTTGGGGCTCAGCGTCATGAGTTTCGTAAGCGCAATTGGTTATGTTTCTACTGTGGTGATGCTTCCAATGCTATTTCCGTCTGGCCTAAGCGGGGAAGACGTTTTGCGCCCTCAGTTGTCTTGTGTAGTGTTCAGACTAAATTTCTGTTGACTGTTACCCTGATTTGCTCCCTGTCCACATTTTCGGCTCAGGCTTTTGTTGATTCAGGAACAGCTATTAACCTGATGGATTTTGACTTTGCCAAACGTTGTGGGTTTCCCATAATACCCCTGCAGAAGTCTATTCCTTTATTGGGCATTGATTCTCCCCTTTGGCGGAGAATAAACCCCAGTTTTCTACTCAGGTGATAATGAGGGTAGAACCAGATCATCAGGAGAGTTGCAAATTTCTGGTGTTGCATAATCTGCATGACATTATTGTACTGGGTTTCCCTTGGTTACAGACTCTTAATCCTGTTTTGGATTGGAAATCTGTGTCTGTGACCAGTTGGGGTTGCCAATGTGTTAATACTGACACTCCGTTTTTTTCTGCCTCTCCCCAGTCTCAGGATGTCCCTAACTTTTTGACTGATTTTTCTGATGTGTTTAGTGAAAGTTAATCTGCATCCTTACCTCCTCACAGGAGCTATGTTTGCGCTATTGAGTTAGTGCCTGTTGGTAAATTTCCTAAAGGTCGCATTTTTAATTTATCTGTACCTGAATACGATGCTATGCGATCTTATATCAAGGAGTCATTGGAGAAGGGTCATATCAGACCATCCTCCTCACCCTTGGGCGCCGGTTTTTTCTTTGTGGCCAAAAGGATGGTTCATTGAGGCCGTGTATTGATTATCGCCTCCTGAATAAGATCACTGTTAAATATCAATATCCGTTACCTTTGATTTCTGACCTATTTTCCAGAGTGAAAAGTGCTAGTTGGTTTACCAAGCTTGATCTCAGGGGGCGTATAACCTTATTCGCATTAAGCACGGGGATGAATGGAAGACGGCGTTTAATACCCCAGAGGGGCATTTTGAGTACCTAGTGATGCCTTTTGGGCTTACTAATGCCCCTTCCGTCTTCCAATCCTTCATGAATGATATTTTCAGGGATTTTGTGGATAAATTTCTGATTGTTTATTTGGATGATATCTTGATTTTTTCCAACGACTGGGACTCTCATGTGAAACATGTTCGGACTGTGTTCCAGATTTTTAGAGAGAATGCACTGTATGTGAAGGAATCAAAGTGTCTTTTTGGCGTACAGAAGGTCTCATTTCTGGGATTCATTTTGTCTCCGTCTGTTATTGAAATGGACCCGGTCAAGGTTCAGGCCATCTGTGATTGGGTTCAACCTACTTCATTAAAGGCTCTTCAGAGATTTTTGGGTTTTGCCAATTTTTATCGCAAATTTATTGGTAATTTCGCCAGTATTGTTAAACCATTGACTGATTTGACCAAAAAGGGTTCTGATGTGGTGAATTGGCCTCCTGAGGCAGTTTCTGCGTTTCAGGAACTTAAGCAGAGATTCATTTCTGCTCCTGTTCTATGGCAGCCTGATGTTTCTCTGCCATTTCAGGTGGAGGTTGATGCCTCTGAGATTGGGGCAGGTGCCGTTTTGTCCCAAAGGGATCCAGAGACCTCTAAAAGTAACCCTTGTGCCTTTTTCTCTCGAAAATTTTCTCCAACTGAACGTAATTATGACGTGGGTAATCAGGAGTTATTGGCCATGAAGTGGGCCTTTGAAGAGTGGAGACATTGGCTGGAAGGAGCCAAACATCAGGTGGTGGTCCTCACGGACCATAAGAACCTGGTTTATCTCGAGTCAGCCAAGCGACTTAATCCTAGACAGGCCAGGTGGGCCTTGCTTTTCACACGTTTTAATTTTGTGGTTTCTTTTCTTCCGGGCACTAAGAATGTTAAGGTGGATGCCCTCTAGAGGAGTTTCTTTGTGGATTCTCCTGGGTTATCTGATCCTGCTGTTATTTTGAAAGAGGGTGTAGTGTTATGAATGTTTTAGAAATGAATTCTGAGCAGAAGCTCCCTCTGGTGGTTACAAACAGTACTGAACCATTCAATGAGGATTGGCAATCACGGACTGGCTGGATATAAGGGAGGTTTCCCCCCATCATGGTTGCCGGTGATCAATTGTTCTTGTCTCAACGTTGTTTCCTGGTTCACTTGGAAGCTTGCTGAGTCTTGCCTCTTCTCCTGCTCTCAGATAAGATATTTTCTGTTTTTTGTTTTTGTGCTTGCCATTTGCAATTTTCTCTGCATTTCTGTGAGGTTGGCCAGGTTCGCCTCCTCGGGGGGCTTGGGCGCCTCTCGGTTCCTCTGGAGCCACTGTTATTTGTTCATTTGCCTTTTCCAGTTTTTTCTGTGGCTGCGGCTTAGTTTTGTTACACCAGAGAACTAATTTAGGTGGTAGAGGTCGTGTGATCTCAGGTGTTTTTGCAATTAGTAGCGTTGGTTTTTTTTAGGGTTTTTTTTTGGATTGCAGTAAGTATCCTTCCTATCCTTTTCTGTCCAGGCAGATTGGGCCCCAGCGTTTGCTCATACTATTTTCTGTCTGTGTCTGTATTTCCTCTTGTCTAACCGCCATTACATGTTTGGGGGCTTCCTATGTTCTTTGGGGATCTGCTCCGGGGCAGATAGCTTTCCTCTTTCTATCTTTAGGTGTAGTTAGCCTCTCAGGCTGTGACGAGGCGTCTAGGACCAACGTAGGAACGCTTCACGGCTGCCTTTAGTTGTGGTGGTTAGTCAGGGTACTGCAATCCAGTAGATCCCAACCTCTCTGGTGTATTGCCGTTTTTCCCTGCTCTCCTCAGCTACCAAAACATAACAGCATCACCGGCCCAAACTGAAAATTATATGGTACTCACAGAAGGGAAAAATAGTGTGGAAAGAAAAAAGTTGTCAGAGTTGTCAGAGATTTTTTTTTTTTATCTGTTTGTTGCATTTTTTTTCCCTCTTTTTCTCTGGGTGCTGAGGAGGATTTTTTTTGCTCTCAATGGAGTTTGCACAGTTGTCTGGCCGTGTGGATCAGCTTGCCACTGAAGTTCGGAGTATTGCTACCTATCTTGCAGGGTTGCCGGTTGTGGAACCTAGGATCCCCATGCCAGATTAGTTTTTGGGGGATCAAGTTAAATTTCTGAATTTCAAAAATAACTGTAAGTTGTTTTTTGCCTTAAAACCTAAGTCCTCAGGGAACGCAGCACAGCAGGTTCAAATTGTCATCTCTCTCCTGCGCGGCGATCCTCAGGATTGGGATTTTTCCCTGACACCTGGGGACCCTGTTTTGAGTAATGTTGATGCATTTTTTCTGGCTCTGGGGTTATTGTTATGATTTGGTAGCTGAGGAGTGCAGGTAAAAAAGGCAATACACCAGAGAGGTTGGAATCTATGAGATTGCAGTACCCTGACTAACCAACACAACTAGAGGCAGCCGTGGAGCGTTCCTACGTTGGTCCTAGACGCCTCGTCACAGCCTGAGAAACTAACTATACCTAAAGATAGAAAGAGGAAAGCTATCTGCCCCGGAGCAGATCCCCAAAGAACATAGAAAGCCCCCAAACATGTAATGGAGGTTAGACAAGAAGAAATACTGACACAGACAGAAAATAGTATGAGCAAACGTTGGGGCCCAAACTATCTAAATAGAAAAGGATAGGAAGGGCACTTACTGCAATCCCAAAAAACCCTGAAAATCACCAACTCTACTAATTTCAAAAACACCTGAGATCACACGACCTCTACCACCTAAATTAGTTCTCTGGTGTAACAAAATCAAAACAGCAGCCACTGAAAAAACTGGAAAAAGCAAATGTACAAAACATCAGTGGCTGAACTAAACTGAGAGGGCAAAAGCCCCCGGAGGGGACCCTGAAGGCCCCCACAGAAGAGCAGGACAAAATGCAAAAATCAAGCACAAAAACAAAAAGAAGAAAAAGTCTTATCTGTTAGCAGGAGATGCAGAAACGACACAGCAAGCTACAAAGGAAACAGGAATCAAGGATTGAGACCAGAACAATTGATCACCGGCAACCCTGATGGGAAGGCGACTCCCTTAAATAAGACCAGTCAGTAACACCTGATTCCCAATCCTCACAATCTTCACTGGACAGTCCAGTACCGCTTGTAACCACCAGAGGGAGCCTCTGCTCAGAACTCATTTCAAGTCTATTCACAACAGTACCCCCCCCTTGAGGAGGGGTCACCGAACCCTCACCTGAGCAACCAGGTCGGTCAGGATGAGTTTTATGATACGCACAGATGAGTCTCCCAGCATGGATGTCCGAAGCAAACACCCAAGAATTGTCTTCCTGACCATAACCTCTGCCACTTAACCAAATACTGGAGTCTCCGTCTAGAAAAACGAGAATTCAATATTTTCTCAACCACAAACTCCATATTGCCCTCAACCAGAACAGGGTCAGGAGGCAAAGCAGTAGGAACCACTGGCTCAACAAACCTCTTCAACAAGGACTTGTGGAACACAGTATGGATCTTAAATGTCCCTGGAAGAAGCAAACGAAAAGAAACAGGATTAAGAATCTCCATGATCTTATAAGGTCCAATGAACCTAGGCTTAAATTTAGGAGATGCCACTCTCATAGGAATATTTTTTGAGGACAACCAGACCAAGTCCCCCACTTTAAACCGAGGACCATCAGTCCTATGCCGGTTAGCAAACCGCTGGGCCCTCTCCTGAGAGAGGGACAACCTCTCCACTACCTGGTCCCAAATCTGTTGCATACGCTCCACAACAGAGTCAACACCTGGACAGACTGAAGCCTCCGTCTGTCCTGAAGAAAATCGAGTCTGGTTTGTTCTCTCAGTTTGACCATTGGTCTGAGGATGAAACGCCGAGGAGAAAGACAACTGAACACCAAGCTTAGAACAAAAGGTCCTCCAAAATCTGGAAACAAATTGGACTCCTCTGTCAGACACAATGTTCTCAGGAATGCCGTGTAAACGAACCACGTGCTGAAGGAAAAAAGGCACCAATTCGGAGGAGGAAGGCAACTTAGGTAATGGCACAAGATGTATCATCTTGGAAAACCTATCACAAATCACCCAGATGACAGTCATTCTCTGACAAACAGGGAGGTCGGAAATGAAATCCATAGAGATATGGGTCCATGGTCTCTTGGGCACAGGCAATGGCATCAACAAACCACTAGAGCGAGAGCAAGGCTTGGAGCGAGAGCAAGTCCCGCAGGACTGCACAAATTCCCTGACATCACGAGACAAGGTAGGCCACCAAAAGGACCGACTAACCAAGTCTCTGGTACCAAAAATTCCGGGATGACCGGCCAACGCGGAACAATGAATCTCAGACATCACACTCTTTTTCCACTGGTCCGGGACAAACAATTTCCCAACAGGGCAGCGCTCGGGCCTATCCTCCTGACACCCCTCCAGAGCCAGTCTCAAATTGGGCGAGATGGCGGAAAGAACTACACCTTCTTTCAAAATAACAGAAGGATCAGATACCTCAGGAGAGTCCGCAAGGAAACTCCTCGAGAGGGCATCCGCCTTAACATTCTTAGTGCCAGGAAGAAAGGAAACCACAAAATTAAAACGTGTGAAAAACAAGGCCCACCTGGCCTGTCTAGGATTAAGTCGCTTGGCAGATTCCAGATAAACCAGATTCTTATGGTCCGTAAGGACCACCACCTGATGTTTGGCTCCCTCCAGCCAATGTCTCCACTCTTCAAAAGCCCACTTCATGGCCAATAACTCCCGATTACCCACGTCATAATTACGTTCAGTAGGAGAAAATTTTCGAGAGAAAAAGGCACAAGGGTTACTTTTAGAGGTCTCTGGATCTCTTTGGGACAAAACGGCACCTGCCCCAATTTCAGAGGCATCAACCTCCACCTGAAATGGCAGAGAAACATCAGGCTACCGTAGAACAGGAGCAGAAGTGAATCTCTGCTTAAGTTCCTGAAATGCAGAAACTGCCTCAGGAGGCCAATTCACCACATCAGAACCCTTTTTGGTCAAATCAGTTAATGGTTTAACAATAACCGAGAAATGACCAATAAATTTACGATAAAAATTGGCAAAACCCAAAAATCTTTGAAGAGCCTTTAATGAAGTAGGTTGGACCCAACCACAGATGGCCTGAACCTTGACCGGGTCCATTTCAATAACAGATGGGGACAAAATGAATCCCAAAAATGAGATCCTCTGTACGCCAAAAAGACACTTTGATCCCTTCACATACAGAGCATTCTCTCTCAAAATCTGGAATACAGTTCGAACATGTTTCACATGAGAGTCCCAGTCATTAGAAAAAATCAAGATATCATCCAAATAAACAATCAGAAATTTATCCACAAAATCCCTGAAAATGTCATTCATGAAGGACTGGAAGACAGAAGGAGCATTAGTGAGCCCAAAAGGCATCACAAGGTACTCAAAATGCCCTTCAGGGGTGTTAAATGCCGTCTTCCATTCATCCCCGTGCTTAATGCGAATAAGGTTATATGCCCCCCTGAGGTCAAGCTTGGTAAACCAAGTAGCGTTTTTCACCCTGGAAAACAGGTCAGAAATCAAGGGTAACGGATATTGATATTTCACAGTAATATTGTTCAAAAGATGATAATCAATACACGGCCTTAATGAACCATCCTTTTTGGCCACAAAGAAAAAAACGGCACCTAAGGGTGAAGAGGATGGTCTGATATGACCCTTCTCCAATGACTCCTTGATATAAGACCGCATAGCGTCATGTTCAGGTACAGACAAGTTAAAAAGGCGACCTTTAGGGAATTTACTACCAGGCACTAATTCAATAGCGCAGTCATAGCTCCTATGGGGAGGCAAGGATGCAGATTTACTTTCGCTAAACACATCAGAAAAATCAATCAAAAAGTCAGGAACATCCTGAGCCTGGGGGGAGGCAGAAAAAACAGGAGTGTTGGTATTAACACATTGGCAGCCCCAACTGGTTACAGACACAGATTTCCAATCCAAAACAGGATTATAAGACTGTAACCAAGGGAAACCCAAGCACGATAATGTCATGCAGATTATACAGAACCAAAAATTTGCAGCTCTCCTGATGATCAGGTTCAACCCTCATTATCACCTGAGTAGAGAACTGAGGTTTATTCTCAGCCAAAGGGGTAGAATCAATCCCCAGTAGGGGAATAGACTTCTGTAGGGGTATCAAGGGAAACCCGCAACGTTTAGCAAAATCAAAATCCATCAGGTTAATAGCTGCTCCCGAATCAACGAAAGCCTGAGAAGAAAAATGAGGACAGAGAGCATATCAGAGTAACAGTTAATAAAAACTTAGTCTGAACACTACCCAAGACAACTGAGCGTGCAAAACGTCTTCCCCGCTTAGGGCAGACTGAAATAGCATGAGAGGCATCACCACATTAGAAACATAACCCATTGCGCTTTCGAAACTCATGACGCTGTGCCCCAGAAACCACTCTATCACACTGCATGGGTTCAGAAGCAGGTTCACAAGGCAACACTATTCCATGCATACTTCTCCGCTCACGCAAACATCTGTCAATTTGAATCGCTAATGACATAGAATCATTGAGACCAGAGGGGACAGGGAATCCCACCATAACATCCTGTACATTATCTGACAGATCCTTCCGAAAAAGGGCTGCCAAAGCGCCGTCATTCCATTTGGTCAGGACTGCCCACCTGCGGAATCTCTGACAGTATAACTCAGCGTCATCAAGCCCCTGATTTAATGCCAACAAGGCTTTTTCAGCTTGATCAGTGACATTAGGCTCATCGTACAATAACCCCAAGGCCTGAAAAAATGCATCAACATCACTCAAAACAGGATCCCCAGGTGTCAGGGAAAAAGCCCAATCCTGAGGATCGCCGCGCAGGAGAGAGATGACAATTTGAACCTGCTGCGCTGCGTTCCCTGAGGACGTACATTTTAAGGCAAAAAACAATTTACAATTATTTTTGAAATTCAGAAACTTGGCTCGATCCCCCAAAAACAAATCTGGCATGGGAATCCTAGGTTCCACAACAGGCAACCTAGCAAGATAGGTAGCAATACTCCGAACCTCAGTGGCAAGCTGATCCACACGGCCAGACAACTGTGCAAACTCCATTGAGAGAAAAAATCCTCCCCAGCACCCAGAGATACAGAGGGAAAAAAAAAAAAATGCAACAAACAGAAAAATATCTCTGACAACGCTGACAACCTTTTTTTTTTTCCTTCACAATATTTTTCCCTTCTGTGAGTACCATATAATTTTCAGTTTTGGCCGGTGATACTGTTATGATTTGGTAGCTGAGGAGTGCAGGTAAAAAAGGCAATACACCAGAGAGGTTGGAATCTATGAGATTGCAGTACCCTGACTAATCACCACAACTAGAGGCAGCCGTGGAGCGTTCCTACGTTGGTCCTAGACGCCTCGTCACAGCCTGAGAAACTAACTATACCTAAAGATAGAAAGAGGAAAGCTATCTGCCCCGGAGCAGATCCCCAAAGAACATAGAAAGCCCCCAAACATGTAATGGCGGTTAGACAAGAAGAAATACTGACACAGACAGAAAATAGTATGAGCAAACGTTGGGGCCCAAACTATCTAAATAGAAAAAGATAGGAAGGGCACTTACTGCAATCCCAAAAAACCCTGAAAAGCACCAACTCTACTAATTTCAAAAACACCTGAGATCACACGACCTCTACCACCTAAATTAGTTCTCTGGTGTAACAAAATCAAAACAGCAGCCACTGAAAAAACTGGAAAAAGCAAATGTACAAAACATCAGTGGCTGAACTAAACTGAGAGGGCAAAAGCCCCCGGAGGGGACCCTGAAGGCCCCCACAGAAGAGCAGGACAAAATGCAAAAATCAAGCACAAAAACAAAAAGAAGAAAAAGTCTTATCTGTTAGCAGGAGATGCAGAAACGACACAGCAGGCTACAAAGGAAACAGGAATCAAGGATTGAGACCAGAACAATTGATCACTGGCAACCCTGATGGTAAGGCGACTCCCTTAAATAAGACCAGTCAGTAACACCTGATTCCCAATCCTCACAATCTTCACTGGACAGTCCAGTACCGCTTGTAACCACCAGAGGGAGCCTCTGCTCAGAACTCATTTCAAGTCTATTCACAACAGGTTATTGTACGATGAACCTAATGTCACTGATCAAGCTGAAAAAACCTTGTTGGCATTAAATCAGGGGCTTGAGGACGCTGAGTTGTACTGTCAGAAATTCCGAAAGTGGGCAGTTCTGACCAAATGGAATGATGATGCTTTGGCAGCCCTTTTTCGGAAGGGTCTGTCAGAGAATGTAAAAGATGTTATGGTGGGTTTCCCTGCTCCCTCTGGTCTCAATGATTCTATGTCATTGGCGATTCAAATTGACAGACGTTTGCGTGAGCGTAGAGGTATGCGTGGAATAGTGTTGCCTTGTGAACCAGCTTCTGAACCCGTGCAGTGTGATAGAGTGGCTTCTGGGGCACAGCGTCATGAGTTTCGAAAACGCAATGGGTTATGTTTCTACTGTGGTGATGCCTCTCATGCTATTTCAGTCTGCCCTAAGCGGGGAAGACGTTTTGCACGCTTAGTTGTCTTGGGTAGTGTTCAGACTAAATTTCTGTTGACTGTTACCCTGATTTGCTCCCTGTCCACATTTTCTGCTCAGGATTTTGTTGATTCGGGAGCAGCTATTAACCTGATGGATTTTGATTTTGCTAAACGTTGTGGGTTTCCCTTGATACCCCTACGGAAGTTTATTCCCCTACTGGGGATTGATTCTACCCCTTTGGCTGAGAATAAACCCCAGTTCTCTACTCAGGTGATAATGAGGGTTGAACCTGATCATTAGGAGAGTTGCAAATTTTTGGTGCTGTATAATCTGCATGACATTATTGTACTAGGTTTCCCTTGGTTGCAGTCTCATAATCCTGTTTTGGATTGGAAATCTGTGTCTGTAACCAGTTGGGGCTGCCAATGTGTTAATGCCAACACTCCTGTTTTTTCTGCCTCTCCCCAGGCTCAAGATGTGCCTGACTTTTTGACTGATTTTTCTGATGTGTTTAGCGAAAGTAAATCTGCATCTTTGCCTCCCCATAGGAGCTATGACTGCGCTATTGAATTAGTGCCTGGTAGTAAATTCCCTAAAGGTCGCCTTTTTAACTTGTCTGTACCTGAACATGACGCTATGCGGTCTTATATCAAGGAGTCATTGGAGAAGGGTCATATCAGACCATCCTCTTCACCCTTGGGTGCCGGTTTTTTCTTTGTGGCCAAAAAGGATGGTTCATTAAGGCCGTGTATTGATTATCGTCTCTTGAACAATATCACTGTGAAATATCAATATCCGTTACCCTTGATTTCTGACCTGTTTTCCAGGGTGAAAAGTGCTACTTGGTTTACCAAGCTTGACCTCAGGGGGGCGTAAAACCTTATTCGCATTAAGCACAGGGATGAATGGAAGACGGCGTTTAATACCCCAGAGGGCATTTTGAGTACCTAGTGATGCCCTTTGGGCTCACTAATGCTCCTTCCGTCTTCCAATCCTTCATGAATGATATTTTCAGGGATTTTGTGGATAAATTTCTGATTGTTTATTTGGATGATATCTTGATTTTTTCCAATGAATGGGACTCTCATGTGAAACATGTTCGGACTGTGTTCCAGATTTTGAGAGCGAATGCACTGTATGTGAAGGGATCAAAGTGTCTTTTTGGCGTACAGAAGGTCTCATTTCTGGGATTCATTTTGTCTCCGTCTGTTATTGAAATGGATCCGGCCAAGGTTCAAGCCATCTGTGATTGGGTCCAACCTACTTCATTATAGGCTCTTCAGAGATTTTTGGGGTTTTGCCAATTTTTATCGTAAATTTATTGGTAATTTCTCCGGTATTGTTAAAACATTGACTAATTTGACCAAAAAGGGTTCTGATGTGGTGAATTGGCCTCCTGAGGCAGTCTCTGCGTTTCAGGAACTTAAGCAGAGATTCACTTCTGCTCCTGTTCTACGGCAGCCTGATGTTTCTCTGCCATTTCAGGTGGAGGTTGATGCCTCTGAAATTGGGGCAGGTGCCGTTTTGTCCCAAAGAGATCCTGATACCTCTAAAAGTAACCCTTGTGCTTTTTTCTCTCGAAAATTTTCTCCAACTGAACGTAATTATGACGTGGGTAATCGGGAGTTATTGGCCATGAAGTGGGCTTTTGAAGAGTGGAGACATTGGCTGGAGGAAGCCAAACATCAGGTGGTGGTCCTCACGGACCATAAGAATCTGGTTTATCTGGAATCAGCCAAGCGACTTAATCCTAGACAGGCCAGGTGGGCCTTGTTTTTCACACGTTTTAATTTTGTGGTTTCCTTTCTTCCTGGCACTAAGAATGTTAAGGCGGATGCCCTCTCGAGGAGTTTCCTTGCGGACTCTCCTGAGTTATCTGATCCTGCTGTTATTTTGAAAGAGGTTGTAGTTCTTTCCGCCATCTCACCCAATTTGAGACTGGCTCTGGAGGGGTGTCAGGAGGATAAACCCGAGCGTTGCCCTGTTGGGAAATTGTTTGTCCCAGACCAGTGGAAGAAGAGTGTGATGTCTGAGATTCACTGTCATCCCGGAATTTTTGGTAACAGAGACTTGGTGAGTCGGTCCTTTTGGTGGCCTACTTTGTCTCGTGACGTCAGGGAGTTTGTGCAGTCCTGTGGGACTGGCTCTCGCTCCAAGCCTTGCTCTCGCTCTAGTGGTTTGTTGATGCCATTGCCTGTGCCCAAGAGACCATGGACCCATATCTCTATGGATTTTATTTCCGACCTCCCTGTTTCTCAGAGAATGACCGTCATCTGGGTGATTTGTGATAGGTTTTCCAAGATGATACATCTTGTGCCATTACCTAAGTTGCCTTCCTCCTCCGAATTGGTGCCTTTGTTCCTTCAGCACGTGGTTCGGTTACACGGCATTCCTGAGAACATTGTGTCTGACAGAGGAGTCCAGTTTGTTTCCAGATTTTGGAGGACTTTTTGTTCTAAACTTGGTGTTCAATTGTCTTTCTCCTCTGCTTTTCATCCTCAGACCAATGGACAAACTGAGAGAACAAACCAGACATTGGAGACTTATCTGAGATGCTTTGTGTCTGCTGATCAAGATGACTGTGTCTCTTTTTTGCCTTTGGCTGAGTTTGCTCTTAATAATAGGGCAAGCTCTGCCACTTTGATGTCTCCAATTTTCTGCAATTTTGGGTTTCACCCTCGATTCTCTTCAGGACAGACGGAGGCTTCTGTCTGTCCGGGTGTTGACTCTGTTGTGGAGCGTATGCAGCAGATTTGGGACCAGGTAGTGGAGAGGTTGTCCCTCTCTCAGGAGAAGGCCCAGCGGTTTGCCAACTGGCATAGGACTGATGGTCCTCAGTTTAAAGTGGGGGACTTGGTCTGGTTGTCCTCAAGAAATATCCCTATGAGAGTTGCATCTCCTTAGTTTAAGCCTAGGTTCATTGGACCTTATAAGATAATGGAGATTCTTAATCCTGTTTCCTTTCGTTTACTTCTTCCAGGGACATTTAAGATCCATAACGTGTTCCACAAGTCCTTATTGAAGAGGTTTATCGAGCCAGTGGTTCCTATGGCTGCGCCCCCTGACCCTGTTTTGGTTGAGGGCAATCTGGAGTATGTGGTTGAGAAAATATTGGATTCTCGTTTTTCTAGACGGAAACTCCAGTATTTGGTTAAGTGAAGAGGTTATGGTCAGGAGGACAATTCTTGGGTGTTTGCTTCGGACATCCACGCTAGGAGACTGATCCGTGCATATCACGGAGCTCATCCTGACCGACCTGGTTGCACAAATGAGGGTTCGGTGACCCCTCCTCAAGGGGGGGGTACTGTTATGAATGTTTTAGAAATGAATTCTGAGCAGAAGCTCCCTCTGGTGGTTACAAACAGTACTGAACCATTCAATGAGGATTGGCAATCAGGAATCACGGACTGGCTGGATATAAGGGAGGTTTCCCCCCCATCATGGTTGCCGGTGATCAATTGTTCTTGTCTCAACGTTGTTTCCTGGTTCACTTGGAAGCTTGCTGAGTCTTTCCTCTTCTCCTGCTCTCAGATAAGATATTTTCTGTTTTTTGTTTTTGTGCTTGCCATTTGCAATTTTTTCTGCATTTCTGTGAGGTTGGCCAGGTTCCCCTCCTCGGGGGGCTTGGGTGCCTCTCGGTTCCTCTGGAGCCACTGTTATTTGTTCATTTGCCTTTTCCAGTTTTTTCTGTGGCTGATGCTTAGTTTTGTTACACCAGAGAACTAATTTAGGTGGTAGAGGTCGTGTGATCTCAGGTGTTTTTGCAATTAGTAGCGTTGGGTTTTTTTAGGGTTTTTTTTGGATTGCAGTAAGTATCCTTCCTATCCTTTTCTGTCCAGGCAGATTGGGCCCCAGCGTTTGCTCATACTATTTTCTGTCTGTGTCTGTATTTTCTCTTGTCTAACCGCCATTACATGTTTGTGGGCTTCCTATGTTCTTTGGGGATCTGCTCCAGGGCAGATAGCTTTCCTCTTTCTATCTTTAGGTGTAGTTAGCCTCTCAGGCTGGGATGAGGCATCTAGGACCAACGTAGGAACGCTCCACGGCTGCCTTTAGTTGTGGTGGTTAGTCAGGGTACTGCATTCCAGTAGATCCCAACCTCTCTGGTGTATTGCCGTTTTTGCCTGCTCTCCTCAGCTACCAAAACATAACAGTGTAGTTCTTTCCGCCATCTTGCCCAATTTGTTATCTGGGTAATCTGTGATAGGTTTTCCAAGATGATACATCTTGTCCCATTACCTAAGTTGCCTTCCTCCTCCGAATTGGTGCCTTTGTTCTTTCAGCACGTGGTTCAGTTACATGGCATTCCTGAGAATATTGTGTCTGACAGAGGAGTCCAGTTCGTTTCCAGATTTTGGAGGACATTTTGTTCTAAACTTGGTGTTCAGTTATCTTTCTCCTCTGCATTTAACCCTCAGACCAATGGACAAACCGAGAGAACAAACCAGACCTTGGAGACTTATTTGAGATGTTTTGTGTCAAGATGATTGGGTCTCTTTTTTGCCTTTGGCTGAGTTTGCTCTTAATAATAGGGCTAGCTCTGCCACCTTGATGTCTCCATTTTTCTGCAATTCTGGGTTTCACCCTCGATTTTCTTCAGGACAGGCGGAGGCTTCTGTCTGTCCGGGGGTTGACTCTATTGTGCAGCGTATGCAGCAGATTTGGGACCAGGTAGTGGAAAGGTTGTCTGTTATGTTTCGGTAGCTGAGGAGAGCAGGCAAAAAGGCAATACACCAGAGCAGTTGGAATCTATGAGATTGCAGTACCCTGACTAACCACCACAACTAGAGGCAGCCGTGGAGCGTTCCTACGTTGGTCCTAGACGCCTCGTCACAGCCTGAGAAACTAACTACACCTAAAGATAGAAATAGAAAAGCTATCTGCCCCGGAGCAGAACCCCAAAGATAATAGAAAGCCCCCAAACATGTAATGGCGGTTAGACAAGAGGAAATACTGACACAGAAAGAAAATAGTATGAGCAAACGCTGGGGCCCAAACTATCTAAATAGAAAAGGATAGGAAGGGTACTTACTGCAATCCCAGAAAACCCTGAAAAGCACCAACTCTACTAATTTCAAAATCACCTGAGATCACACGACCTCTACCACCTAAATTAGTTCTCTGGGGTAACAAAATCAAAACAGCAGCCACTGAAAAAACTGAAAAAAGCAAAAGAACAAAACTCAGTGGCTGAACTAAACTGAGAGGGCAGAAGCCCCCGGAGGGGACCCTGAAGGCCCCCAAAGAAGTGCAGGACAAAATGCAAAAATAAAGCAAAAACACAAAAGAAGCAATAGTCTTATCTGTAAGCAGGAGATGCAGACACGACACAGCAGGCCACAAGGGAAACTGGAATGAAGGATTCAGACCAGAACAATTGATCACCGGCAACCCTGATGGGAAAATGACTCCCTTATATAAGACCAGTCAGTAACACCTGATTCCCAGTCCTCACAATCTTCACTAGCACCGCTTGTAACCACCAGAGGGAGCCTCTGCTCAGAACTCATCTCAAACCCATTCACAACAGTACCCCCCCCTTGAGGAGGGGTCACCGAACCCTCACCTGAGCAACCAGGTCGGTCAGGATGAGCTCCATGATATGCACGGATAAGTCTCCTAGCATGGATGTCCGAAGCAAACACCCAAGAATTGTCCTCCTGACCATAACCTCTCCATTTAACCAAATACTGGAGTTTCCGTCTAGAAAAACGAGAATCCAATATTTTCTCAACCACATACTCCAGATTGCCCTCAACCAAAACAGGGTCAGGAGGCACAGCAGCAGGAACCACTGGCTCAACAAACCTCTTCAACAAGGACTTGTGGAACACGTTATGGATCTTAAATGTCCCTGGAAGAAGCAAACGAAAAGAAACAGGATTAATAATCTCCATGATCTTATAAGGTCCAATGAACCTAGGCTTAAATTTAGGAGATGCTACTCTCATAGGAATATTCTTTGAGGACAACCAGACCAAGTCCCCCACTTTAAACCGAGGACCATCAGTCCTATGCCGGTTAGCAAACCGCTGGGCCTTCTCCTGAGAGAGGGACAACCTCTCCACTACCTGGTCCCAAATCTGTTGCATACGCTCCACAACAGAGTCAACACCTGGACAGACAGAAGCCTCCGTCTGTCCTGAAGAAAATCGAGGGTGAAACCCAGAATTACAGAAAAACGGAGACATCAAAGTGGCAGAGCTAGCCCTATTATTAAGAGCAAACTCAGCCAAAGGCAAAAAAGAGACCCAGTCATCCTGATCAGCAGACACAAAGCATCTTAGATAAGTCTCCAATGTCTGGTTTGTTCTCTCAGTTTGACCATTGGTCTGAGGATGAAATGCCGAGGAGAAAGACAATTGAACACCCAGTTTAGAACAAAAAGTCCTCCAAAATCTGGAAACAAACTGGACTCCTCTGTCAGACACAATGTTCTCAGGAATGCCGTGTAAACGAACCACGTGCTGAAGGAACAACGGCACCAATTCAGAGGAGGAAGGCAACTTAGGTAATGGCACAAGATGTATCATTTTGGAAAACCTATCACAAATTACCCAGATGGTGGTCATTCTCTGAGAAACAGGAAGATCGGAAATGAAATCCATAGAGATATGGGTCCATGGTCTCTTGGGCACAGGCAATGGCATCAACAAACCACTAGAGCGAGAGCAAGGCTTGGAGCGAGAGCAAGTCCCGCAGGACTGCACAAATTCCCTGACATCACGAGACAAGGTAGGCCACCAAAAGGACCGACTAACCAAGTCTCTGGTACCAAAAATTCCGGGATGCCCAGCCAATGCGGAACAATGAATCTCAGACATCACACTCTTTTTCCATTGGTCCGGGACAAACAATTTTCCAACAGGACAGCGCTCGGGCCTATCCTCCTGACACCCCTCCAGAGCAAGTCTCAAATTGGGCGAGATGGCGGAAAGAACTACCCCCTCTTTCAAAATAACAGAAGGATCGGATAACTCAGGAGTGTCCGCAAGGAAACTCCTCAAGAGGGCATCCGCCTTAACATTCTTAGTGCCAGGAAGAAAGGAAACCACAAAATTAAAACGTGTGAAAAACAAGGCCCACCTGGCCTGTCTAGGATTGAGTCGCTTGGCAGATTCCAGATAGACCAGATTCTTATGGTCCGTAAGGACCACCACCTGATGTTTGGCTCCCTCCAGCCAATGTCTCCACTCTTCAAAAGCCCACTTCATGGCCAATAACTCCCGATTACCCACGTCATAATTACGTTCAGTAGGAGAAAATTTTCGAGAGAAAAAGGCACAAGGGTTACTTTTAGAGGTCTCTGGATCTTTTTGGGACAAAACGGCACCTGGCCCAATTTCAGAGGCATCAACCTCCACCTGAAATGGCAGAGAAACATCAGGCTGCCGTAGAACAGGAGCAGAAGTGAATCTCTGCTTAAGTTCCTGAAATGCAGAGACTGCCTCAGGAGGCCAATTCACCACATCAGAACCCTTTCTGGTCAAATCAGTTAATGGTTTAACAATAACCGAGAAATTACCAATAAATTTACGATAAAAATTGGCAAAACCCAAAAATCTCTGAAGAGCCTTTAATGAAGTAGGTTGGACCCAATCACAGATGGCCTGAACCTTGACCGGGTCCATTTCAATAACAGATGGGGACAAAATGAATCCCAGAAATGAGATCCTCTGTACGCCAAAAAGACACTTTGATCCCTTCACATACAGAGCATTCTCTCTCAAAATCTGGAATACAGTTCGAACATGTTTCACATGAGAGTCCCAGTCATTAGAAAAAATCAAGATATCATCCAAATAAACAATCAGAAATTTATCCACAAAATCCCTGAAAATGTCATTCATGAAGGACTGGAAGACGGAAGGAGCATTAGTGAGCCCAAAGGGCATCACTAGGTACTCAAAATGCCCTTCAGGGGTATTGAATGCCGTCTTCCATTCATCCCCGTGCTTAATGCGAATAAGGTTATACGCCCCCCTGAGGTCAAGCTTGGTAAACCAAGTAGCGTTTTTCACCCTGGAAAACAGGTCAGAAATCAAGGGTAATGGGTATTGATATTTCACAGTAATATTGTTCAAGAGACGATAATCAATACACGGCCTTAATGAACCATCTTTTTTGGCCACAAAGAAAAAACCGGCACCTAAGGGTGAAGAGGATGGTCTGATATGACCCTTCTCCAATGATTCCTTGATATAAGACCGCATAGCGTCATGTTCAGGTACAGACAAGTTAAAAAGGCGACCTTTAGGGAATTTACTACCCGGCACTAATTCAATAGCGCAGTCATAGCTCCTATGGGGAGGCAAGGATGCAGATTTACTTTCGCTAAACACATCAGAAAAATCAAACAAAAAGTCAGGAACATCCTGAGCCTGGGGGGAGGCAGAAAAAACAGGAGTGTTGGTATTAACACATTGGCAGCCCCAACTGGTTACAGACACAGATTTCCAATCCAAAACAGGATTATGAGACTGTAACCAAGGGAAACCCAGCACGATAATGTCATGCAGATTATATAGAACCAAAAATTTGCAGCACTCCTGGTGATCAGGTTCAACCCTCATTATCACCTGAGTAGAAAACTGGGGTTTATTCTCAGCCAAAGGGGTAGAATCGATCCCCAGTAGGGGAATAGACTTCTGTAGGGGTATCAAGGGAAACCCACAACGTTTAGCAAAATCATAATCCATCAGGTTAATAGCTGCTCCAGAATCAACGAAAGCCTGAGCAGAAAATGAGGACAGAGAGCATATCAGAGTGACAATTAATAAAAACTTAGTCTGAACACTACCCAAGACAACTGAGCGTGCAAAACGTCTTCCCCGCTTAGGGCAGACTGAAATAGCATGAGAGGCATCACCACAGTAGAAACATAACCCATTGCGCTTTCGAAACTCATGACGCTGTGCCCCAGACACCACTCTATCACACTGCATGGGTTCAGAAGCTGGTTCACAAGGCAACACCATTCCACGCACACTTCTCCGCTCACGCAAACGTCTGTCAATTTGAATCGCTAATGACATAGAATCATTGAGACCAGAGGGGACAGAGAATCCCACCATAACATCCTTTACATTATCTGACAGACCCTTCCGGAAAAGGGCCGCCAAAGCGTCGTCATTCCATTTGGTCAGGACTGCCCACCTACGGAATCTCTGACAGTATAACTCAGCGTCCTCAAGCCCCTGACTTAATGCCAACAAAGTTTTTTCAGCCTGATCAGTGACATTAGGCTCATCGTACAATAATCCCAAAGCATGAAAAAACGCATCAACATCACTCAAAACAGGATCCCCAGGTGTCAGGGAAAAAGCCCAATCCTGAGGGTCGCCGCGCAGGAGAGAGATGACAATTTGAACCTGCTGCGCTGCGTTCCCTGAGGACTTAGATTTTAAGGCAAAAAACAATTTACAGTTATTTTTGAAATTCAGAAACTTAGCTCGATCCCCTAAAAACAAATCTGGCATGGGAATCCTAGGTTCCACAACAGGCAACCTAGCAAGATAGGTTGCAATACTCCGAATTTCAGTGGCAAGCTGATCCACACGGCCAGACAACTGTGCAAACTCCATTGAGAGAAAAAAAAAAAAATCCTCCTCAGCACCCAGAGATACAGAGGGAAAAAAAAAATGCAACAAACAGAAAAAAAAAAATCTCTGACAACTCTGACAACTTTTTTCTTTCACAATATTTTTCCCTTCTGTGAGTACAATATAATTTTCAGTTTAGGCCGGTGATACTGTTATGTTTCGGTAGCTGAGGAGAGCAGGCAAAAAGGCAATACACCAGAGCAGTTGGAATCTATGAGATTGCAGTACCCTGACTAACCACCACAACTAGAGGCAGCCGTGGAGCGTTCCTACGTTGGTCCTAGACGCCTCGTCACAGCCTGAGAAACTAACTACACCTAAAGATAGAAATAGGAAAGCTATCTGCCCCGGAGCAGAACCCCAAAGATAATAGAAAGCCCCCAAACATGTAATGGCGGTTAGACAAGAGGAAATACTGACACAGAAAGAAAATAGTATGAGCAAACGCTGGGGCCCAAACTATCTAAATAGAAAAGGATAGGAAGGGTACTTACTGCAATCCCAGAAAACCCTGAAAAGCACCAACTCTACTAATTTCAAAATCACCTGAGATCACACGACCTCTACCACCTAAATGTCATGGGTGCATCGCCACGAAGATCGTCGCGATTGCACATTCTGACTTCTCACAGCTGAGCTGCTGTTTCTTTGTGTTTGGTAATGAGAGAGTTAATTTTACCTAGCTCTTTGCTAAGACTAGGTCCAGCCTCGCCCGGCTGCTTTGGATTATGTTCTAATTAGTTTCCTTTATATTCCTGCCAGTCTGGGTGTTTGATGCCGGTGAAAGCATTCATATAGTTTAGCAGACTGGATCGGTTCTGGGAATACTTAAGCTAAGAGCTCCTTAGTTGTTTTTACTCTTACAGCTTATAGTTTATCTCTGAGACCTAAGGTGTTCCTACTGTGTGTGAGTGTTGTATGTAGGACTTTATTTACTTTATTTCTTATCTTTCTTGTTTGTCTTTCTGTTCATTAACCATTACCTGGTCATTCCCTTTGGTGGTATTCAGGGTCCTTCTTAGGACTAGAATACAGTTGGCAGGGATTGATAGGAGACAGGGTTTACGCTGGTGGCCTGGACCTCTGTACCTTTAACAGTACCTCCAGGTTGAGGGATTAGTTAGGACCCCAGTTAGGGTCAGCTTAGACCCCGGTCACCCTCTAGCCGGAGACAGCGTATAACGGATTCCGTTCTGACCCACTGGACTTTCTGTCAGGTAAATCTATGTTATCATATAGCTATGCGCATGTTATATAGTATGTTGCCCTTTTGATATAGATTATTGTCATCACATATATATATATCTGCTATACAGCGTGACATTTTCACCGGCCCATACTAAAGATTCTCCCCAGCTATCATGGATCCAGTAGCCCAGCTGGCCCGGCAGTTGCAGGGATTGTCCATGGAGTTGGCAGACATTAAGTCCAAGGTTTTGTCCCCCCCGGAGCAAACCAGATCTGAACCTAAGGTTGCTCTCCCGGACAGGTTCACTGGTGGGCGGGACAAATTTTTTACTTTCCGGGAGGCATGTAAATTGTACTTTCGGCTGCGGCCTCGGTCATCTGGGAGTGAAGAGCAGAGGGTGGGAATTGTTATCTCGCTCTTACAAGGGGATCCTCAATCTTGGGCGTTCTCTATTCCTCCAGGCTCCCCAGATCTCCAGTCAGTGGATCGATTTTTTACTGCCCTGGGTCTGGTATATGATGATCCGGATCGAGTCTCCCTTGCTGAAACAAGGTTACGTAAAATACGGCAAGGAAATCGTCCAGCGGAGGAATATTCTTCTGAGTTCCGTAGATGGGCAACAGATACTCAGTGGAATGACCCAGCTCTTAGGAGCCAGTTTTGTCAAGGGTTGTCTGACAAATTAAAGGATGTGTTAGCTCAGTATGATTCTCCTCCATCACTGGAGGCTGCTATGGCCCTCGCTATTCGCATTGATAGACGTCTTCGGGGAAGACGCGAGGTAACTCCGCCCCCGTGATGACTCCACCTACTACTAAAGTCCCTTATACTGAGGTTCCCCTGGTCTGTTCTGAGGAACCCATGCAGTTGGGAGGGACATCATTTTGTAGGAGGGAATCAGCGGTGCGCCGCAAGACTAGAAGGTGTTTCTTTTGCGGGAGAGAGGGACATTTTGTTGGGGGGTGTCCATCCCGGACCTCTTTGAACCAAGGAGTTAACCTGGGAGTGTGTATTTCGTCCCCAAATCCCTCTCAGTTTCTCGTGCCTGCGGAGGTGGTGATTGGTACTAGAACTGAGAGGATTTCTGTTTTTCTTGATAGTGGGTCCGGGGCTAATTTGGTGGACACTCGGTTTGCCCAGGTGCATGGTATGCAACTGAGTGTATTGGCCAAACCGGTCCCTATACTCTCTATTGATTCTAGACCTCTTGGTCAAGGTAGCTTGGTACAAGCTGTTCATAACATAGATCTTCGAGTAGGGGCAATACATAAAGAGCAATTGTCTTGTTATGTGTTGGAGGGTCTGCCTGCTCCTATTGTGTTGGGACTTCCTTGGTTGGCTAAACATAACCCAGTGATTGATTGGCAATCCAGAAAGATAAGCCAGTGGGGTGAATTTTGCAAGAATAACTGCATGAGCACGGTCATCGGTGCGGTTGTGCCTAGGACTTTGCCTCCTTTTCTGGAGGACTTTTGGGAGAAGTTCTCAGAGGAGGGGTGTAAAGAGTTACCTCCTCATCGCACATATGACTTCTCAATAAAGTTGCTTCCTGATGCCTTATCTCGTACTTTCCCAGGGGTCGGGAAGACGGATGATCCGGTTCCTATTCCTCAGGAGGGAGTTGTAGTGTCAGCTGTATGCTCTGAGCTTGAGGGGGAGGTATTGGGGGCTCAGGGGGACGCCCCTGTGGGACTTCCAGGGAGACTGATAGTTCCAGATCGCTTAAGACTGAAGGTTACGGAGAACCCTTACAAACGGATGGCTGATAGGAGGAGAGTTTCTGGTCTAGATCTGAGGGTGAACGATCTGGTGTGGTTGTCTACCAGGAATATAAAACTTAAAGTTCCCTCCTGGAGGTTGGGTCCCAGATTCATCGGGCCATACAGGATCAGTTCCATAATTAATCCTGTGGCATTTCGTCTGGACCTCCCTCCTACATTTAAAATTCATAATGTGTTTCACAAGTCATTACTTAAAAAGTATGTGGCACCAGTCATACCGTCACCTCTACCTCCTCCTTCAGTGGTAGTCAATGATAACGTGGAAGTTCATTGGAGGGGGTATGGTCCTGAGGAGAGGACGTGGGTCCCTGCGTCTGATGATAACGCAGATCGATTGGTTCGGACCTTTCACACAATTTACCCGGACAGACCTGGTCATGAGGGTCCGGAGGCCCCTCGTAGAAGGGGGAGTACTGTCATGGGTGCATCGCCACGAAGATCGTCGCGATTGCACATTCTGACTTCTCACAGCTGAGCTGCTGTTTCTTTGTGTTTGGTAATGAGAGAGTTAATTTTACCTAGCTCTTTGCTAAGACTAGGTCCAGCCTCGCCCGGCTGCTTTGGATTATGTTCTAATTAGTTTCCTTTATATTCCTGCCAGTCTGGGTGTTTGATGCCGGTGAAAGCATTCATATAGTTTAGCAGACTGGATCGGTTCTGGGAATACTTAAGCTAAGAGCTCCTTAGTTGTTTTTACTCTTACAGCTTATAGTTTATCTCTGAGACCTAAGGTGTTCCTACTGTGTGTGAGTGTTGTATGTAGGACTTTATTTACTTTATTTCTTATCTTTCTTGTTTGTCTTTCTGTTCATTAACCATTACCTGGTCATTCCCTTTGGTGGTATTCAGGGTCCTTCTTAGGACTAGAATACAGTTGGCAGGGATTGATAGGAGACAGGGTTTACGCTGGTGGCCTGGACCTCTGTACCTTTAACAGTACCTCCAGGTTGAGGGATTAGTTAGGACCCCAGTTAGGGTCAGCTTAGACCCCGGTCACCCTCTAGCCGGAGACAGCGTATAACGGATTCCGTTCTGACCCACTGGACTTTCTGTCAGGTAAATCTATGTTATCATATAGCTATGCGCATGTTATATAGTATGTTGCCCTTTTGATATAGATTATTGTCATCACATATATATATATCTGCTATACAGCGTGACACTAAATTAGTTCTCTGGTGTAACAAAATCAAAACAGCAGCCACTGAAAAAACTGAAAAAAGCAAAAGAACAAAACTCAGTGGCTGAACTAAACTGAGAGGGCAGAAGCCCCCGGAGGGGACCCTGAAGGCCCCCAAAGAAGTGCAGGACAAAATGCAAAAATAAAGCAAAAACACAAAAGAAGCAATAGTCTTATCTGTAAGCAGGAGATGCAGACACGACACAGCAGGCCACAAGGGAAACTGGAATGAAGGATTCAGACCAGAACAATTGATCACCGGCAACCCTAATGGGAAAATGACTCCCTTATATAAGATCAGTCAGTAACACCTGATTCCCAGTCCTCACAATCTTCACTAGCACCGCTTGTAACCACCAGAGGGAGCCTCTGCTCAGAACTCATCTCAAACCCATTCACAACAGTTGTCTCTCTCTCAAGAGAAGGCCAAACGGTTTGCCAACCGGCATAGGACTGATGGTCCTCGTTTTAAAGTGGGGGACTAGGTTTGGTTGTCCTTAAGAAATATCCCTATAAAGGTTGCATCTCCAAAATTTAAGCCAAGGTTCATTGGACCTTATAAGATCATGGAAATTATTAATCCTGTTTCCTTCCGTTTGCTTCTTCCAGGGACATTTAAGATCCACAACGTGTTCCACAAGTCCTTATTGAAGAGGTTTATCGAGCCAGTGGTTCCTATGGCTGCGCCTCCTGATCCTGTTTTGGTTGAGGGCAATTTGGAGTATGTGGTTGAGAAAATATTGGATTCTCGTTTTGCTATACTGAAACTCCATTATTTGGTTAAGTGGAGAGGTTATGGTCAGGAGGACAATTCTTGGGTGTTTGCTTCGGACATCCATTCTGGGAGACTTATCCGTGCCTATTATCGAGCTCATCCTGATCGGCCTGGTTGCGCAGGTGAGGGTTCGGTGACCCCTCCTCAAGGGGGGGTACTGTTGTGAATACCTTGGAGGCGACTTCTGAGCTGGGGCTCCCTCCGGTGGTTGCTGAGGGTAATGAACTAATTACTGAATGGCCTTCAGCTGGCTCTGAATGGTATGATATAAGTGACCTGAGTTCCCAGCATCCTTGCCGGTAATCAATTGTTCCTCCTGCTCTTGCTTGGAGCACATCTTGCTTTCCTGCTCTCATTCAGATAAGTGGTTTGCTTTTTTTTTCCTCTGTTGGATTTTCACTGCTGGTTTGCTGCAGTCTGATCCCTTTTGGGGTCTTGTGCTGCAATTGTGCTCATTGTGTGTTTGCATTTTTGCTTTGTTTCTTTGTCACTTTTTATTTGCTGTGTTGCTGTGTGTTACACCAGAGATCTGATTTAGGTGGTAGAGATCGTGTGATCTCAGGTTTTTTTTGTTAATCAGAAGTGTTGGTATTTTTGTCAGGGTTTTTTTTGGGTTGCAGTCAGAATTCTTTCCTATACTTTTCTATCTAGACAGATTGGGCCCCAGCGTTTGCTCATTCTATTTTCTGTCTGTGTCCGTGTTTTCTTCTTGTCTAACTCCATTACATGTTCGGGGGCTTCCTATTTCTTTGGGGATTCTGCTCCGGGGCAGATAGCATTCATCTTTCTGCCTTTAGGTGTAGCTGTCTCTCCGGCTGTGACGAGGCATCTAGGACAACCGTAGGTACGCTCCACGGCTACTTCTAGTGTGGCGGTAAGTTTAGGTTACTGCAATCCAATAGTTTTCAGCCTCTCTGGTGTATTGCTACTTTGGCTATTTTTTGCAGTTTCTCCTCAGCTACCGAAACATAACACATATGAGGTCTTATTTTTTGCGGGACGAGTTGATGCTTTTATTGGTATCATTTTTGGGCACATGACATTTTTTGATCGCTTTTCATTACGATTTTTGGGAGGCCGAATGAACAAAAAACAGCAATTAATGAATTTCTTTTGGGAGGGCGTTTATACCGTTCCACGTGTGGTAAAATTGATAAAGTAGTCTTATTCTTCGTGTCCGTACGATTACAGCGATACCTCATTTGTATCAATTTTTTATGTTTTGGCACTTTTATACAATAAAAACTATTTTATATAAAAAATAATTATTTTTGCATCGCTTTATTCTGCGAGCTATAACTTTTTTATATTTTCGCTGATGAGGCTGTATGGCTGCTCGTTGTTTGTGGACAAGATGGCATTTTCAGCGGTACCATGTTTATTTATATCCGTCTTTTTGATTGCGTGTTATTCCACTTTTAGTTCTGCGGTATGATGATAAAGCATTGTTTTTTTGCCTTTTTTTTAAGGGGTTCACTTTTTTTTCTTATTCATTTAGGGATTTTTAAAAAAATATTTTTATACATGTTTATTTTATTTTTTTACATTTTTACATTGTCCCAGGGTGGGACATCACTATATAGTGTCAGATCGCTTATATGACAGTTTGCAGAGCACTGTGTCAGATCAGCGATCTGACAGGCACTGACAAGCCACCTCCTGCAGGACCCGGAAGGACCCCGCGGCCATCTTGGATCCAGGGGCCTGCAGGGCGGATTTCCTCCGAACAACGCGATTACATCGCGTTGCTCTGAGGGTCTCAGGGAAGCACGCAGGGAGCCCCCTCCCTGCGCGATGCTTCCCTATGCCACCGGTACACTGCGATCATGTTTGATCGCAGTGTTTTGGGGGTTAAAGTTCCGGGAGCGGTCCGTGACTGCTCCTGGCACTTAGTGCTGGGTGTCAGCTGTGAGAATCAGCTGACACCCGGCCGCGATCAGCTGCTCTCTCCCCGTGAGCGCGGCTGACCGCATATGACGTACTATTCCGTCCATGGGAATTAAGTCCCAGAGCACATGGACGGAATAGTACGTCTGATGGCAGAAAGGGGTTAATGTACACTGCACTCCATCCTGACTGATAAAAACCAGAAATGTAGAAATATCTGAAATATCACATAGTCATAAATATTCAGACCCTTTGCTCAGACAATCATATTTACGTCACATGCTGTCCATTTCCTTGTGATCATCCTTGATCATCCTTGAGATGGTTCTACTCCATCATTTGAGTTCAGCTGTGTTTAATTAAACTGATAGGACTTGATTTGTAAAGGCACACACCTGTCTATACACCATGTTCCAAATTGTTATGCAAATTAGTTTAAGTGTCATAGCGTTTTTTGTTTTTTTTTTGTAAATGAAACCCATTGATGGTATTGTGTCTCAGGGTTCTTTGGATCATTGAAATCAATCTCAGATACCTGTGATAATTAGTTTGCCATGTGAGTCCAATAAAACGAAAACTGGATGTTCCACACTATTAAGCAGGCCAGAGTTTTCAAGTAACATGGGAAAGAAAAAGGATCTTTCTGCTGCTGAAAGGCATCAAATAGTGCAATGCCTTGGTCAAGGGATGAAAACATTAGATATTTCCAGAAAACTTAAGCGTGATTATTTTACTGTTAAGAGACTTGTTGCTGACTCTGAGCACAGACGTGTTTGTGCTGATAAAGGCAGAATGAGGAAGGTTTCTGCCAGGCAACTTCATAGGATTAAGAGAGCAGCTGCTAAAAAGCCATTACAAACCAGCAAACAGATATTTGAAGCTGCTGGTGCCTCTGGAGTCCCTTGAACCTCAAGGTGTAGGATCCTTTAAAGGCTTGCTGTGGTGCATAAACCTACTATTTGGCCACCCCTTAACAGTGCTCACAAGCAGAAACAGTTGCAGTGAGCCCATACATACATGAAGACTAATTTTCAAACAGTCTTGTTTACTGATAAGTGTCGAGCAACCCTGGATGGTCCAGATGGATGGAGTAGTGGATGGTTGGTGGATGGCCACCATGTGCCAACAAGGCTGCGATGTCAGCAAGTAGGTGGAGTCATGTTTTGGGCAGGAATTATGGGGGAAACAGCTGTTAGGGCCCTTTAAAGTTCCTGAAGGTGTGAAAATGATCTCTGCAAAGTATATAGAGTTTCTGACTGACAACTTTCTTCCGTGGTATAAAAGGCAGAAACGTGTCTTCAGGAGCAAAATCATCTTCATGCATGACAATGCACCATCTCATGCTGCAAAGAATACCTCTGAGTTATTGGCTGCTATGGGCATAAATGGAGATAAACTCATGGTGTGGCCACCATCTTCCCTGACCTCAACCCTATAGAGAACCTTTGGAGTATCATCAAGCAAAAGATCTATCGGTGGGAGGCAGTTCACATCAAAACCTCAGCTCTGGGAGGCTATTCTGATTTCATGCAAAGAAATACAAGCAGAAACTCTCCAAAATCTCACAAGTTCAATGGATGCAAGAATTGTGAAGGTGATATCAAAGAAGGGTTCCTATGTTAACATGTAACTTGGCCTGTTAGGATGTTTTGGAGTTAAGTAGCTTTTTTGTTCAGTGAATGTGACCTCCTAATGCTGCAAATTGCACAAATGAGCATTTTCGGTTCTTTAAAACATATCAAATGTTCAAAAATTCTACTGTGCCTAATAATTTGGAACAGTGCATTTTGAGTTTTGGATTCATTCATTTTGGAGATTATACTGTTATCATTGGGCGGTTTCTTCAATAAAATTCGATGTATACTGTAACGTGTAATGACTTTTATTAGACTGACTGTCATTTGCACCAACCACTTAGGAAATCAGAGAAAAATATCATTTGCATAATAATTTGGAACATTGTGTATAAGACCTCACAGCTCACAGTACGTCAGACCAAATGAGAATCATGAGGTCAAAGGAACTGGCCAAGGAGCTCAGAGACAGGATTGTGGCAAGGCACACATCTGGCCAAGGTGACAAAATAATTTCTACAGTACTCAAGGTTCCTAAGAGCACAGTGGCCTCCATAATCCTTAACCCCTTTCTGCCATTAGATGTACTATCCCGTCCATGTGACCTGGGCCTGAATGCCCATGGACAGGATAGTACATCATACGCGATCAGCCGCAGTCACGGGGGGAGCGCGGCCAATCGCAGCCGGGTATCAGCTGATTCTCACAGCTGACACCCGGCACTAAGTTCCAGGAGCGGTCACGGACCGCTCCCGGCATTTTAACCCCCGGCACACTGCGATCAAACATGATTTCAGCATTTCGGTGGCATAGGGAAGCATCGGGCAGGGAGGATGCTCCCTGCGTGCTTCCCTGAGACCCTCAGAACAACGCGATGTGATTGCATTGTTCAGAGGACCTCCTCCCTGCAGGCCCCCGGATCCAAGATGACCGCGGAGTCCTTCCGGGTACTGCAGGGAGGTGGCTTGTCAGTGCCTGGTCAGATCGCTGATCTGACACAGTGCTCTGCAAACTGTCAGATGAGCGATCTACACTATACAGTGATGTCCCACCTTGGGACAATCTAAAAATCTAAAAAAAAAAATGTGTAAAAATATTTTTTTAAAAATCCCTAAATAAAAAAATATATATTTCCCGAATAAACACATTATTATTATGGAAATAAAAAAAAACAATAAAAGTACACATATTTAGGATCCAAGATGGCCACGGGGTCCTTCTGGGTCCTGCAGGGAGGTGGCTTGTCAGTGACTACTGAGAGCAGGCGCCGGCAAGCCTCCTGCACATTACTCTGCAAAGTGTCAGATCAGCGGTCTGACATTATATAGTAATGTCCCACCCTGGGATGATGTAAAAATGTAAAAAAAAAATGACACTGTGTAAAAATATTTTTAAAAAATCCCTAAATAAATGCCGCACTTCATGTCCTCAGAACTACCAACCCTTATCCTGAGAGACTTCAACATCCCCATTAACAGCCCCACTTCCACATCTGCATCCTAGCTTCTACCACTAACCACTTCTCTAGACCTCTCACAGCTTTCAACCTCTGAGACACACAAGGACGGTAAAACTCTTGACCAGGTCTTTGTCCGGTTCTGTTCAATCTCCCACCTAAATAACTCACCGCTTCCCCTCTCTGACCACAACATTCTCTCCTTCACGCTCACAAATCCTCACCCACCCCAGCACACTCCTACCTACCACACATTCAGAAATCTACAAGCCATTATCCCTCAGACACTTTCAGACTCCCTACACTCATTACTTTCCCCAATCTCCTCTTTTGCCTGTCCTGATCTGGCTGTTCATCACTACAACGACAGTCTTAGAAGCACCCTTGACCAAGTAGCGCCTCTCACCTTCAGGACTTCCAAACACAAAGTAAAACAGCCCTGGCTCACATCGCAAACACGACTTCTCCAGCGATGCTCTAGGAGTGCTGAACGCCTATGGAGAAAAACTCGCACACCAGAAGACTTCATCCACTTCAAATTTATGTTAAGAACCTATAACTCTGCTCTTCTCCTCGCCAAACAGACCTACTTCACTAAACTGATCTCCTCACTAGCCAACAACCCCAAGAAACTTTTTGACACCTTTCACTCCCTCCTCAGGCCAAAAGCACAAGCCCCTATCACAGACATTCGTGCTGATGACCTGGCCTCCCAGTGCAGTGACTCCCATCCCTCCCTGCATTTCCCCTGGCTCACTTTCCACATTTGATCCCATCACAGAAGAAGAAGTCTCCAGACTCCTCTCTTCCTCTCGTCCGACTACATGCACTACCGACCCCATTCCCTCACATCTCCTCCAGTCTCTCTCTCCAGTCGTCACAACTCACCTAACTACAATCTTTAATCTCTCCCTCTCCTCGGGCATTTTCCCATCCTCCTTCAAACACTATCTTTACTCCATTACTAAAGAAACCCACTCTTGACCCATCCTGCACAAACAACTTCAGACCAGTCTCCAAGCTCCCCTTCATCTCTAAACTTTTGGAGCACCTAGTCTACTCCATCCTTACCCGTTACCTCTCCACTCACTCCCTCCTAGACCCTTCACAGTCCGGCTTCCGCCCCCTACATTCGACAGAAACTGCACTCATCAAAGTGACCAACGACCTTCTGACAGCAAAATGTAATGGTGACCACTCTCAGCTCATTCTTCTTGACCTTTCTGCAGCTTTCGACACTGTTGACCAACGACTTCTACTCTCTAGGCTCCAGTCACTAGGAATTAAGGACACTGCTTTCTCCTGGTTCTCTTCCTATCTTTCTGACTGCTCCTTCAGTGTTTTGTTCGCTGGCTCCACGTCATCTCCTCTTCCTCTCTCTGTCGGGGTACCTCAGGGATCAGTCCTTGGCCCCCTTCTCTTCTCTCTCTACACGGCCCAAATTGGACAGACCATCAGCAGATTTGGCTTTCAGTACCATCTTTATGCTGATGACACACAACTATACATGTCATCCCTCGACCTTACCCCCACTGTACTACAGAACACGAGTGACTGTCTGTCCGCAGTCTCCAACATCATGTCCGCTCTCTATCTGAAACTCAACCTCTCAAAAACTGAACTTCTTCTGCTCCCGTCATCTACTAACCTCCCTAAATCTAACATTTCCCTCTCCATGGTGGCACCATAATAACACCCCGGCAGCAGGCGCGTTGTCTGGGTGTTATGTTTGACACAAATCTCTCCTTCACATCCCATATACAATCACTTGCCCGATCTTGCCGCTTACACCAAAAGAACATCTCTAGAATCTGCCCTTTTCTTACCATGGAAACAACAAAAACCTCACTGTAGCATTGATCCACTCCCGCCTGGACTACTGCAACGCTCTATTATTTGGCCTCCCAGTTACTCGACTTTCCCCTCTCCAGTCCATACTTAATGCAGCAGCCAGGGTCATCCATCTGGCTAATCAGTACTCGGACGCATCCGCTCTTCGACATGTCCTTACATTGGCTGCCCATTCATTATAAGATCCAATTCAAAGTATCAAAGTACTTGTTCTCCCCCACAAAGCTCTCCACAGTGCAGCACCCCCCTACATCTCCTCCCTCAATACTGTATATCGGACCAACCAACCACTGCGCTCTGCAAACGTCTTTCGACCAACCTCTGCACTAATCCGTACCTCCCACTCCAAGACTTCTCCCGCACTGCGCTAATCCTCTGGAATGCTCTACCCCAGGAAATTAGGACCATCCACAATTTGCATAGGTTTAGGCGCTCCCTCAAAACACATTTGTTCAGAGCGGCCTATCACGTTCACTAATCAAAGTTATTTTATGTGTAAATGTGCGTGTGTAGCCCATTCACTATCTCCATCTATCCCTCACTCCCTCAAGATTGCTGGACCATCATTGTAAACTAACGCATCGGGTATTCTAGAATATGTATGTAGTTTACGTATAGAGGCTGCTGGGGTGTATATAGAGGCTGCTGCTGGGGTGTATATAGAGGTTGCTGGGGTGTATATAGAGGCTGTTGCAGCTGGGGTGTATATAGAGGCTGCTGCTGAGGTGTACAGTCAGGGCCAGAAATATTTGGACAGTGACACAATTTTCGCGAGTTGGGCTCTGCATGCCACCACATTGGATTTGAAATGAAACCTCTACAACAGAATTCAAGTGCAGATTGTAACATTTAATTTGAAGGGTTGAACAAAAATATGTGTTAGAAAATGTAGGAATTGTACACATTTCTTTACAAACACTCCACATTTTAGGAGGTCAAAAGTAATTGGACAAATAAACATAACCCAAACAAAATATTTTTATTTTCAATATTTTGTGGCGAATCCTTTGGAGGCAATCACTGCCTTAAGTCTGGAACCCATGGACATCACCAAACGCTGGGTTTCCTCCTTCTTAATGCTTTGCCAGGCCTTTACAGCCGCAGCCTTCAGGTCTTGCTTGTTTGTGGGTCTTTCCCTCTTAAGTCTGGATTTCAGCATGTGAAATGCATGCTCAATTGGGTTAAGATCTGGTGATTGACTTGGCCATTGAAGAATGTTCCACTTTTTTGCACTCATGAACTCCTGTGTAGCTTTGGCTGTATGCTTGGGGTCATTATCCATCTGTACTATGAAGCGCCGTCCAATCAAGTTTGCAGCATTTGGCTGAATCTGGGCTGAAAGTATATCCGGTACACTTCAGAATTCATCCGGCTACTCTTGTCTGCTGTTATGTCATCAATAAACACAAGTGACCCAGTGCCATTGAAAGCCATGCATGGCCATGCCATCACGTTGCCTCCACCATGTTTTACAGAGGATGTGGTGTGCCTTGGATCATGTGCCGTTCCCTTTCTTCTCCAAACTTTTGGCTTCCCATCATTCTGGTACAGGTTGATCTTTGTCTCATCTGTCCATAGAATACTTTTCCAGAACTGAGCTGGCTTCTGGAGGTGTTTTTCAGCAAATTTAACTCTGGCCTGTCTATTTTTGGAATTGATGAATGGTTTGCATCTAGATGTGAACCCTTTGTATTTACTTTCATGGAGTCTTCTCTTTACTGTTGACTTAAAGACAGATACACCTACTTCACTGAGAGTGTTCTGGACTTCAGTTGATGTTGTGAACGGGTTCTTCTTCACCAAAGAAAGTATGCGGCGATCATCCACCACTGTTGTCTTCCGTGGGCTCCCAGGTCTTTTTGGATTGATGAGTTCACCAGTGCTTTCTTTCTTTCTCAGGATGTACCAAATTGTAGATTTTGCCACTTCTAATGTTGTAGCAATTTCTTGGATGTTTTTTTTTCTGTTCTTGCAGCTTAAGGATGGCTTGTTTCACCTGCATGGAGAGCTCCTGTGACCACATGTTTCCTTCACAGCAAAACCTTCCAAATGCAAACACCACACCTCAAATCAACTCCGGCCCTTTCATCTGCTTAATTGAGAATGACATAACAAAGGGATTGCCCACACCTGTCCATGAAATAGCCTTGGAGTCATTTGTCCAATTACTTTTGGTCCCTTTAAAAACAGGGTGGCACATGTTAAGGAGCTGAAACTCCTAAACCCTTCATCCAATTTTAATGTGGATACCCTCAAATGAAAGCTGAAAGTCTGAACTTCAACTGCATCTGATTTGTTTTGTTTCAAATTCATTGTGGTAATGTCTAGAACCAAAATTAGATAAATGTTGTCTCTGTCCAAATATATATGGACCTAACTGTATATAGAGGCTGCTGGGGAATATTTAGAGGCTGCTGGGGTGTATATAGAGGCTGCTGGGGTGTATATAGAGGCTGCTGCTGGGGTGTATATAAAGGTTGCTGGGCTGTATATAGAGGCTGCTGGGCTGTATATAGAGGCTGCTGGGTGTGTATAGAGGCTGCTGCTGCTGGGGTGTATATAGAGGCTGCTGCTGCTGGGGTGTATATAGAGGATGCTGTGGTGTATATAGATGCTGCTGCTGGGGTGTATATAGAGGCTGCTGCTGGGGTGTATATAGAGGCTGCTGCTGGGGTGTAATGTCACGCTGTCTAATGATATGTATACAATGTCAGTAAACTATTAATACAGGAACAACACTCTATACAACAACTAGTATAGCAACATCAGCATGTAAGTATAGAATAGATTTACCTGACACGATATCTGCTGAACTCAGGGTTAATCTTGAGGACTTGATGAGCTGAAACAGGAAAGAGGTGGACCGGGATCTAACCTGACCCTAAACTGGGGTCCTAACTAATCCCTCACCTTGGAGGTACTGATAATGGTTCAGAGGTCCAAGTCTCCAACCTAACCCTGTCTCCTATCAGACCCTGAACCCTGTAATCAGTCCTAAGAAGGATCCTGACTACCACCAAAGGGATATGGGCTGATCTCAGCTAAATACACAGATTAGACATATAAGACAGACAGGATAACACACGCTTGCATACACACTCAAACACCAAAGGAACATAAATGGTCTGGGAAATAAACTCTAACCAAGTTGAGCTTAGAACAACTAAGGAGCTCACAACTAAAGTCTATACAGATTCATTCCTATCTGTGGTCTGCATGAAGGTTTCACTGGCAATCCCCAAGCAGACAGCCAGGAATTTAAAGGAAACCAATCAACAAATAATCAATTGCAGCCGGGAGAAACTGCACCCAGTCCCAGCACCGAGCACAGACAGAATTAACTCCCTAGCTGCCAAACACAAAGAAACAGCAGCTCAGCTGTGAGAAGTCAAAATGTGCAACCGCGACGATCTTCGTGGCAATGCACACATGACAGTACCCCCCCTTCTACGAGGGGCCTCCGGACCCTCAGGGCCAGGCCTGCCCGGGTGAGTTCTGTGGAAGGTCCGAACCAAAACGATCTGCGTTAACATCAGACGCAGGGACCCACGTCCTCTCCTCCGGACCATACCCCTTCCAATGCACCAAGTACTGAAGGGACCGGCGATTCAGACGTGAGTCAATGATCTTTGATACTTGAAATTCCAAGTTACCATTGACCAACACAGGAGGAGGAGGTAGAGGTGACGGTATGACTGGTGCCACATACCTTTTAAGTAATGACTTGTGGAACACATTATGAATTTTAAACCTAGGAGGGAGGTCCAGACGAAATGCCACAGGATTAATTATGGAACTGATCCTGTACGGCCCGATGAATCTGGGACCCAGTTTCCAGGAGGGCACTTTAAGTTTTATATTCCTGGTAGACAACCATACCAGATCGTTCACATTCAGATCTGGACCAGAAACTCTCCTCCTATCAGCCATACGTTTGTAACGGTTCCCCATCGCACTCAGATTATTCAATACACCTCTCCACACAGAAGCAAGTGACGACGAGAAACGCTCCTCCTCAGGAACCCCAGAAGGGCCCCCCCATTGAAAGTACAAAACTGGGGATGGAAACCATATGCCCCAAAAAACGGGGACTTACCAGTGGACTCGCTCCGCCTGTTGTTAAGAGCGAACTCTGCCAGAGGCAAGAAAGAAGACCAGTCCTCTTGGTTCTCTGAGACAAAACACCGGAGATATGTCTCTAAGCTCTGATTCAGACGCTCTGTCTGACCATTGGTCTGCGGATGAAAAGCCGAGGAAAATGACAATTGCATACCCCGACGTAAACAAAATGCCCTCCAAAATTTGGACACAAACTGAGACCCCCTATCTGACACGACATCAGAAGGCAACCCATGAAGTCTAACGATCTCCCTAATGAACACCTGCGCCAGAGTTTTAGCATTAGGGAGTGCAGGAAGAGCAACGAAATGTGCCATCTTACTGAACCTGTCAACAACCACCAGTATGACAGTATTCCCTGACGACGGAGGAAGGTCCGTAATGAAGTCCATAGATAAATGAGTCCATGGACGCTCCGGAAGTTTCAAGGGTAAAAGGGTCCCAGACGGACGGGTATGAGGGGTTTTAGAGCGAGCACACACCCCACATGACGCGACAAAAGTTATAACATCTTTATTAGCATTAGGCCACCAAAACCGGCGAGAAAGGAGATCTAAAGTAGCCTTACTCCCTGGATGTCCTGCTAGAGCAGAATTATGATGTGCCTCAATAACCTTTTGTCTCAACAGATTTGGGACAAACAGTCTCCCCGGAGGTCCTGCAGGGGCGTCCCCCTGAGCCTCTAACACCTCCTCCTCAAGCTCAGAAAATACAGCCGACACTACCACCCCCTCCTGAAGGATAGGACTCGGGTCATCCGTTTTCCCGGCCCCTGGGAAACTGCGAGACAAGGCATCAGCCTTTACATTCTTAGACCCCGGGCGATAAGTGACGACAAAATTAAACCTGGTAAAAAACAACGACCATCGAGCTTGTCTGGAATTCAGACGCTTAGCGGATTCCAAATACAACAGGTTCTTGTGATTAGTAATAACGGTAACCGGGTGGACTGCCCCCTCCAAAAATTGACGCCATTCTTCAAAAGCTAACTTAATGGCCAAAAGTTCCCTATTGCCGATATCATAATTCCTTTCGGCGGACGACAATTTCTTAGAAAAGAAAGCGCACGGATGCCATTTACCAGGGGACGGACCCTGGGACAATATAGCACCCACCCCTACGTCAGACGCATCCACCTCCACAATGAACGGCTGAGATGCATCTGGTTGGATGAGAACGGGTGCCGAAGCAAAACATTTCTTCAAAGAGGAAAAGGCTTGGCAAGCTTTGTCCGACCATTTAGAAAAATCCGTCCCTTTTCTTGTCATGTCAGTGAGAGGTTTGACGACAGATGAGAAATTACAAATAAATTTCCGGTAGTAGTTAGCAAACCCCAAAAAACGCTGCAGAGCCTTAAGATCCCCTGGCTGATCCCATTCAAGCACTGCTCTCACCTTTTCAGGGTCCATACGGAAACGGAGGCTGACACCAAAAAACCCAAAAACTGAAGTTCCAGTACGGCAAATACACACTTCTCCAGTTTGGCGTATAGTTTATTGTCTCGCAAGATCTGCAACACCTGTCTCACATGCTCCTGATGAGACACAAGATCTGGCGAGTAAATTAAAATGTCGTCCAAATATACAACCACAAACAGCCCCACAAGGTGACGAAAAATGTCATTAACAAAATGTTGGAATACTGCTGGTGCAGTAGTCAGACCAAAAGGCATGACTAGGTTCTCATAATGTCCCTCCGGTGTGTTAAACGCCGTTTTCCACTCATCCCCCTCTTTTATCCTAATCAGATTATACGCCCCCCTGAGATCCAATTTAGAGAACCATTTGGCGCCAACAATTTGATTGAAGAGATCAGGAATAAGAGGGAGTGGATACGGATCTCGAACAGTAATCTGATTAAGTTCGCGGAAATCCAAGCAAGGGCGTAGGCCTCCATCTTTCTTCTTCACAAAGAAGAACCCCGCGGCTACTGGGGAAGATGAAGGTCTAATATGCCCTTTGGCCAGACTTTCAGAAATATAATCTTTCATAGCCTGCCTCTCAGGACCAGAAAAATCATACAACCTAGCTTTAGGCAACTTAGCATCAGGAAGGAGATTAATAGAGCAGTCATACACGCGATGAGGAGGCAACTCCTGACACCCCTCCTCAGAGAAAACATCCCCAAAATCCTCCAAAAAAGGAGACAATGTACTAAGCACGACCGCACTGATGACTGTGTTCATGCAGTTGCTTTTGCAAAACTCACCCCATTGGCTTATTTCTCTGGACTGCCAATTAATCACAGGGTTATGTTTAACCAACCAAGGAAGTCCCAACACAATGGGAGTAGGTAGACCCTCCAACACAAAACAAGATAATTGTTCCCTATGTATTGCCCCTACCCGAAGGTCAATGTTATGAACCTCATGAACAAAGCTACCTTGGCCGAGAGGCCTGGCGTCAATGGAGAATATAGGGATCGGTTTGACCAATACACTCAGATGCATACCTTGAGCCTGAGCAAACTGAGCGTCAACCAGGTTAGCCCCGGAACCACTATCAAGAAGAACAGACAATCTCTCCACTCTCGTACCAACTACCACCTCCACTGGTACAAGGAACTGAGAAGAACTGGCGGATGAAATACATACTCCCAGGTTGTCGTCCACCACACAACCTGGGATTAACAGTTTTCCGGCGACTTTTGGCTCAACAAGGCACGGGATGGACATTCTCCAACAAAATGTCCCTCTTTCCCGCAGAAAAAACATCTTCTAGTCCTGCGGCGTACCGCCAATTCCCTCCTACGAAATGATGTCCCTCCCAACTGCATAGGCTCATCCGAACAGACAAGGGGAACCTCAACATAAGGGACTTTAGTGGTAGGTGGAGAAACAACAGGGAGTGGGGTTACCTCACCCCTCTCCCGAAGCCGTCTATCAGTACGGATAGCTAAGGCCATAGCAGCCTCCAGTGAATGAGGAGACTCATACTGAGCCAAAACGTCTTTTAATTTATCAGAAAGCCCATGACAAAACTGGCTCCTAAGAGCTGGGTCATTCCACTGAGTATCTGTGGCCCATCTACGAAACTCAGAAGCAAATTCCTCTGCCGGACGATCTCCCTGCTGTATCTTACGTAATTTTGTCTCAGCAAGAGAGACCCGATCTGGGTCATCATATACCAATCCCAGGGCAGTAAAAAATTGATCTACAGACTGTAGAGCCGGGGATCCCGGAGGAAGGGAAAATGCCCAGGATTGAGGGTCCCCTTGCAGAAGTGAGATAACAATTCCCACTCTCTGCTCATCACTCCCTGATGATCGAGGCCGAAGCCGAAAATACAATTTACATGCCTCCCGGAAGGTGAAAAATTTATCTCGCCCACCAGTGAACCTGTCCGGGAGAGCTACTTTAGGTTCAACTCTGGTTTGCTCCAGGGAGACAAAACTTTGGACTTAATGTCCGTCAGCACCATGGATAATCCCTGCAACTGCAGAGCCAGCTGGGCTACTGGATCCATGGTAACTGGAGATAATTTTTAGTGGCCAGTGAAAATGTCACGCTGTCTAATGATATGTATACAATGTCAGTAAACTATTAATACAGGAACAACACTCTATACAACAACTAGTATAGCAACATCAGCATGTAAGTATAGAATAGATTTACCTGACACGATATCTGCTGAACTCAGGGTTAATCTTGAGGACTTGATGAGCTGAAACAGGAAAGAGGTGGACCGGGATCTAACCTGACCCTAAACTGGGGTCCTAACTAATCCCTCACCTTGGAGGTACTGATAATGGTTCAGAGGTCCAAGTCTCCAACCTAACCCTGTCTCCTATCAGACCCTGAACCCTGTAATCAGTCCTAAGAAGGATCCTGACTACCACCAAAGGGATATGGGCTGATCTCAGCTAAATACACAGATTAGACATATAAGACAGACAGGATAACACACGCTTGCATACACACTCAAACACCAAAGGAACATAAATGGTCTGGGAAATAAACTCTAACCAAGTTGAGCTTAGAACAACTAAGGAGCTCACAACTAAAGTCTATACAGATTCATTCCTATCTGTGGTCTGCATGAAGGTTTCACTGGCAACTCCCCAAGCAGACAGCCAGGAATTTAAAGGAAACCAATCAACAAATAATCAATTGCAGCCGGGAGAAACTGCACCCAGTCCCAGCACCGAGCACAGACAGAATTAACTCCCTAGCTGCCAAACACAAAGAAACAGCAGCTCAGCTGTGAGAAGTCAAAATGTGCAACCGCGACGATCTTCGTGGCAATGCACACATGACATGTATATAGAGGCTGCTGCTGCAGGGGTGTATATAGAGGTTGCTGCTGGGGTGTATATAGAGGTTGCTGGGGTGTATATAGAGGCTGTTGCAGTTGGGGTGTATATAGAGGCTGCTGCTGAGGTGTATATAGAGGCTGCTGGGGAATATATAGAGGCTGCTGGGGTGTATATAGAGGCTGCTGGGGTGTATATAGAGGCTGCTGCTGGGGTGTATATAAAGGTTGCTGGGCTGTATATAGAGGCTGCTGGGCTGTATATAGAGGCTTCTGGGTGTGTATAGAGGCTGCTGCTGCTGGGGTGTATATAGAGGCTGCTGCTGTTGGGGTGTATATAGAGGATGCTGTGGTGTATATAGATGCTGCTGCTGGGGTGTATATAGAGGCTGCTGCTGGGGTGTATATAGAGGCTGCTGCTGGGGTGTATATAGAGGCTGCTGCTGCAGGGGTGTATATAGAGGCTGCTGCTGGGGTGTATATAGAGGCTGCTGGGGAATATATAGAGGCTGCTGGGGTGTATATAGAGGCTGCTGGGGTGTATATAGAGGCTGCTGGGGTGTATATAGAGGCTGCTGCTGGGGTGTTTATAGAGGTTGCTGGGTGTATATAGAGGCTGCTGGGCTGTATATAGAGGCTGCTGGGGTGTATATAGAGGCTGCTGCTGCTGGGGTATATATAGAGGCTGCTGTGGTGTATATAGAGGCTGCTGCTGGGGTGTATATAGAGGCTGCTGCTGGGGTGTATATAGAGGCTGCTGGGGTGTATATAGAGGCTGCTGGGGTGTTTATAGAGGTTGCTGGGCTGTATATAGAGGCTGCTGGGCTGTATATAGAGGCTGCTGGGGTGTAGATGTGTGGCCCAGCTGCGCTTGGTACACATGTTCCCTGGAGTATGCACAGAAAGGTAATTACGAAAACCTGATATTCATTCACATCCACATTTCCCCAGGAGCCACCAGAGGGAACCCTATAGATTCAGGTATATAGGAGTGTGGAGAAACGCAGCAGTAAGCATTCTAGCCAGACAGCAATGCTAGTTGTTGGTTGTACCTCAGACAGTAGAGATCTCCTCAGAACACCAGAGAGAGAGGATTCCTGTCAGAGCTTAGTGATTCCAGAAAGGGCTTTTCTAGTCAGAGCTTGGTCTGAGCTGTGCGAGTTCAGACGTGTAGTGATTCCTGTCAGATGAGACAGAGGAAAGAAGGCAAACTGTTATCTCAGAACAGTCTGACTGTTAGTTCCCAATGAATGTGGAAAGTGACTCTCGGAGCGAGCGTGAATTCAGTCTGACGGAAGGTCCTGAGAGCTGCTCTGGACAGAGTCTATGAAGGAAAAGAAGGAAGGGGACTACAGTTATCATAACATCGAGTTGACTGAGAAACGGTCAGTGAGCTGTTGAAGGAAGGAAGCTGATGACTTGATTACACCTACTGTTACCCGTGCTTATGTTAAGGGTGTGAGTAGGGCGACGGGCGAGTGGTGACAAAAGGAAAGAGTGACCGAGGCGATACAGCAACGATAGCTGCCTCCACTCTGCACAACCGGACACTGGGTTCGAAGATTGCTAGAACCTTCTGTCACGCTGTCTAATGATAAATACAATGTCAGTAAACTATTTATACAGGAACCACACTCAATACAACATATAGTTTAGCAACATCAGAATATAAGTATAAAATAGATTTACCTGACACAATATCTGCAGAACTTAGGGTTAATCTTGAGGACTAGATGTGCAGAAACGATCTCCGTTGAACTCAGGGTTAATCTTGAGGACTTGATGAGCTGTAACAGGAAAGAGGAGGACCGGGGTCTAACCTGACCCTACACTGGGGTCCTAACTAATCCCTTACCTTGGAGGTACTGATAATGGTTCAGAGGTCCAAGTCTCCAGCCTAACCCTGTCTCCTGTCAGACCCTGAACCCTGTAATCAGTCCTAAGAAGGATCCTGATTACCACCAAAGGGATATGGGCTGATCTCAGCTAAATACACAGATTAGACATATAAGACAGACAGGATAGCACTCACTTGCATACACATTCAAACACAGAAGGAACATAAATGGTCTGGGAAATAAACTCTAAGCAAGTTACGCTTGAAACAACTAAGGAGCTCTCAATTTAAGTCTATACAGATTCATTCCTATCTGTGGTCTGCATGAAGGATTTCACTGGCAACTCCCAAAGCAGACAACCAGGAACTTAAAGGAAACCAATCAACAAATAATCAATTGCAGCCGGGAGAAACTGCACCCAGTCCCAGCACCGAGCACAGACAGAATTAACTCCCTAGCTGCCAAACACAAAGAAACAGCAACTCAGCTGTGAGAAGTCAAAATGTGCAACCGCGACGATCTTCGTGGCAATGCACACATGACAGTACCCCCCCTTCTACGAGGGGCCTCCGGACCCTCAGGGCCAGGCCTGCCCGGGTGAGTTCTGTGGAAGGTCCGAACCAAACGATCTGCGTTAACATCAGACGCAGGGACCCACGTCCTTTCCTCCGGACCATACCCCTTCCAATGCACCAAATACTGAAGGGACCGGCGATTCAGACGAGAGTCAATGATTTTTGATACTTGAAATTCCAAGTTACCATTGACCAACACTGGAGGAGGAGGTAGAGGTGACGGTATGACTGGTGCCACATACCTTTTAAGTAATGACTTGTGGAACACATTATGAATTTTAAAAGTAGAAGGGAGTTCCAGACGAAATGCCACAGGATTAATTATGGAACTGATCCTGTACGGCCCGATGAATCTGGGACCCAGTTTCCAGGAGGGCACTTTAAGTTTTATATTCCTGGTAGACAACCATACCAGATCGTTCACATTCAGATCTGGACCAGAAACTCTCCTCCTATCAGCCATACGTTTGTAACGGTTCCCCATCGTACTCAAATTATTCAATACACCTCGCCACACAGAAGCAAGTGACGACGAGAAACGCTCCTCCTCAGGAACCCCAGAAGGACCCCCCCATTGAAAGTACAAAACTGGGGATGAAAACCATATGCCCCAAAAAACGGGGACTTACCAGTGGACTCGCTCCGCCTGTTGTTAAGAGCGAACTCTGCCAGAGGCAAGAAAGATGACCAGTCCTCCTGGTTCTCCGAGACAAAACACCGGAGATATGTCTCTAAACTCTGATTCAGACGCTCTGTCTGACCATTGGTCTGTGGATGAAAAGCCGAGGAAAACGACAATTGCATCCCCCGACGTAAACAAAATGCCCTCCAAAATTTGGACACAAACTGAGACCCCCTATCTGACACCACATCAGAAGGCAACCCATGAAGTCTCACGATCTCCCTAATGAACACCTGCGCCAGAGTTTTAGCATTAGGGAGTGCAGGAAGAGCAACGAAATGTGCCATCTTACTGAACCTGTCAACAACCACCAGTATGACAGTATTCCCTGACGACGGAGGAAGGTCCGTAATGAAGTCCATAGATAAATGAGTCCATGGACGCTCCGGAAGTTTCAAGGGTAAAAGGGTCCCAGATGGACGGGTATGAGGAGTTTTGGAGCGAGCACAAACCCCACAGGACGCGACAAAAGTTATAACATCTTTATTAGCGTTAGGCCACCAAAATCGGCGAGAAAGGAGATCTAAAGTAGCCTTACTCCCTGGATGTCCTGCTAAAGCAGAATTATGATGTGCCTCAATAACCTTTTGTCTCAACTGATTCGGGACAAACAGTCTCCCTGGAGGTCCTGCAGGGGCGTCCCCCTGAGCCTCTAACACCTCCTCCTCAAGCTCAGAACATACAGCCGACACTACCACCCCCTCCTGAAGGATAGGAATCGGGTCATCCGTTTTCCCGGCTCCTGGGAAACTGCGAGACAAAGCATCAGCCTTTACATTCTTAGACCCCGGACGATAAGTGACGACAAAATTAAACCTGGTAAAAAACAACGACCATCGAGCTTGTCTGGAATTCAGACGCTTAGCGGATTCTAAATACAGCAGGTTCTTGTGATCAGTAATAACGGTGACCGGGTGGACTGCCCCCTCCAAAAAGTGACGCCATTCTTCAAAAGCCAATTTAATGGCCAAAAGTTCTCTATTGCCGATATCATAATTCCTTTCGGCGGACGACAATTTCTTAGAAAAGAAAGCGCACGGATGCCATTTACCAGGAGACGGACCCTGGGACAATATAGCACCCACCCCTACGTCAGACGCGTCCACCTCCACAATGAATGGCTGAGATACATCTGGTTGGATGAGAACGGGTGCCGAAGCAAAACATCTCTTTAAAGAGGAAAAGGCTTGGCAAGCTTTGTCCGACCACCTAGAAAAATCCGTCCCTTTTCTCGTCATGTCAGTGAGAGGTTTGACGACAGACGAGAAATTACAAATAAATTTCCGGTAGTAATTAGCAAACCCCAAAAAACGCTGCAGAGCCTTAAGATCCCCTGGCTGATCCCATTCAAGCACTGCTCTCACCTTTTCAGGGTCCATACGGAAACCGGAGGCTGACACCAAAAAACCCAAAAACTGAAGTTCCTGTACGGCAAAAACACACTTCTCCAGTTTGGCGTATAGTTTATTGTCTCGCAAGATCTGCAACACCTGTCTCACATGCTCCTGGTGAGACACAAGATCTGGCGAGTAAATTAAAATGTCATCCAAATATACGACCACAAACACCCCCACAAGGTGACGAAAAATGTCATTAACAAAATGTTGGAATACTGCTGGTGCAGTAGTCAGACCAAAAGGCATAACCAGGTTTTCATAATGTCCCTCCGGCGTGTTAAACGCCGTTTTCCACTCATCCCCTCTTTTATCCTAATCAGATTATACGCCCCCCTGAGATCCAATTTAGAGAACCATTTGGCGCCAACAATTTGATTGAAGAGATCAGGAATAAGAGGGAGTGGATACGGATCTCGAACAGTAATCCGATTAAGTTCGCGGAAATCCAAGCAAGGGCGTAGGCCTCCATCTTTTTTCTTCACAAAGAAGAACCCCGCAGCTACAGGGGAAGATGAAGGTCTAATATGCCCTTTGGCCAGACTTTCAGAAATATAATCTTTCATAGCCTGTCTTTCAGGACCAGAAAGATTATACAACCTAGCTTTAGGCAACTTAGCATCAGGAAGTAGATTAATAGAGCAGTCATACACGCGATGAGGAGGCAACTCCCGACACCCCTCCTCAGAGAAAACATCCCCAAAATCCTCCAAAAAAGGAGGCAATGTACTAGGTACGACCGCACTGATGACTGTGTTCATGCAGTTGTTTTTGCAAAACTCACCCCATTGGCTTATCTCTCTGGACTGCCAATCAATCACAGGGTTATGTTTAACCAGCCAAGGAAGTCCCAACACAATGGGAGTAGGTAGACCCTCCAACACATAACAAGATAATTGTTCCCTATGTATTGCCCCTACCCGAAGGTCAATGTTATGAACCTCATGAACAAAGCTACCTTGGCCGAGAGGCCTGGCGTCAATGGAAAAAATAGGGATCGGTTTGACCAATACACTCAGATGCATACCTTGAGCCTGAGCAAACTGAGCGTCAACCAGATTGGCGCCGGAACCACTATCCAGAAGAACAGACAATCTCTTCACTCTAGTACCAACCACCACCTCCACTGGTACAAGGAACTGAGAAGAACCGGCGGATGAAATACATACTCCCAGGTTGTCATCCACCACACAACCTGGGATTAGCAGTTTTCCGGCGACTTTTTACTTAACAAGACACGGGATGGACATTCTCCAACAAAATGTCCCTCTTTCCCGCAGAAAAAACACCTTCTAGTCCTGCGGCGTGCCGCCAATCCCCTACTACGAAAAGATGTCCCTCCCAACTGCATAGGCTCATCCGAACAGACAAGGGGAACCTCAACATAAGGGACTTTAGTAGTAGGTGGAGTAACAACAGGGAGTGGAGTTACCTCACCCCTCTCCCGAAGCCGTCTATCAGTACGGATAGCTAGGGCCATAGCAGCCTCCAGAGAAGGAGGAGACTCATACTGAGCCAAAACGTCTTTTAATTTGTCAGAAAGCCCATGACAAAACTGGCTTCTAAGAGCTGGGTCATTCCACTGAGTATCCGTGGCCCATCTACGAAACTCAAAAGCAAATTCCTCCGCCGGACGATCTCCCTGCTGTATCTTACGTAATTTGGTCTCAGCAAGAGAGACCCGATCTGGGTCATCATATACCAATCCCAGAGCAGTAAAAAATTGATCTACAGACTGTAGAGCCGGGGATCCCGGAGGAAGGGAAAATGCCCAGGATTGAGGGTCCCCTTGAAGAAGTGAAATAACAATTCCCACTCTCTGCTCATCACTCCCTGATGATCGCGGCCGAAGCCGAAAATACAATTTACATGCCTCCCGGAAGGTAAAAAATTTGTCTCGCCCACCAGTGAACCTATCTGGAAGAGCTACTTTAGGTTCAACTCTGGTTTGCTCCAGGGGAGACAAAACTTTGGACTTAATGTCCGTCAGCTCCATGGATAATCCCTGCAACTGCAGAGCCAGCTGGGCTACTGGATCCATGGTAACTAGAGATAATTTTTTACGGCCAGTGAAAATGTCACGCTGTCTAATGATAATTACAATGTCAGTAAACTATTTATACAGGAACCACACTCAATACAACATATAGTTTAGCAACATCAGAATATAAGTATAAAATAGATTTACCTGACACAATATCTGCAGAACTTAGGGTTAATCTTGAGGACTAGATGTGCAGAAACGATCTCCGTTGAACTCAGGGTTAATCTTGAGGACTTGATGAGCTGTAACAGGAAAGAGGAGGACCGGGGTCTAACCTGACCCTACACTGGGGTCCTAACTAATCCCTTACCTTGGAGGTACTGATAATGGTTCAGAGGTCCAAGTCTCCAGCCTAACCCTGTCTCCTGTCAGACCCTGAACCCTGTAATCAGTCCTAAGAAGGATCCTGATTACCACCAAAGGGATATGGGCTGATCTCAGCTAAATACACAGATTAGACATATAAGACAGACAGGATAGCACTTACTTGCATACACACTCAAACACAGAAGGAACATAAATGGTCTGGGAAATAAACTCTAAGCAAGTTACGCTTGAAACAACTAAGGAGCTCTCAACTTAAGTCTATACAGATTCATTCCTATCTGTGGTCTGCATGAAGGATTTCACTGGCAACTCCCAAAGCAGACAACCAGGAACTTAAAGGAAACCAATCAACAAATAATCAATTGCAGCCGGGAGAAACTGCACCCAGTCCCAGCACCGAGCACAGACAGAATTAACTCCCTAGCTGCCAAACACAAAGAAACAGCAACTCAGCTGTGAGAAGTCAAAATGTGCAACCGCGACGATCTTCGTGGCAATGCACACATGACACCTTCACGGCTAGTGGGAGAAAACCAGAATCCCTGCTGGACTTCAGGTCGCAGAGGGGCCCTATTGTACTGATACGTAACCGGGGTCAGGGAGAACAGGAGTCGGGCCTGATCAGCCATAAACTTAGTTCTTGCCAAAAGAAGGCTCCACCACAATGTCGGCCGGGCGTAGCTGTTATACACAGAGTTGAACTTAGCTTTATGCAGGTTGGAAACTCACACATAAAGAAGTAAGGAGGCCTTAAACCTACTCAGTGATTACCTGGATGTGCATCCTCCACCCTGAGCAGCTTCCCGGGACATACCTGCAAATACCACCAGTAAAGGTATGGAAAGAGACTGACTTGTGTGTGTCTGCCTTATTGCCTGCACCCTGCACCGCCATTTACCCTGAGGGATCCAGTCTCGCCTGTGGGGGACTTAACATCTTGCTGCCCAATAACAACCCCTCAGAGGATTCACCCTGCAGCGCTGGTCACCCTGATCAGAAACCACAGGTGGCGTCACAAACAATTACTACAATCCCCTGTAAATATTATCCCCCTTTGAATGAGCGCCCAGGGCAACGGACCGAGCTGCGCTACCCGTGACCTATTCCCCATTGAAGTTAACGGGCTCGGTGCCGAGTACCCCATAAGCCCTGGTACCGTGTGCGACTCATTTTTGGCGTCACGAACAGTATTCGAAGCTTACTATTTGTGAGTCCTGTGTGCCTTGAATTGGACTGTTTTGTGCAAAAAGACTGTGTGCAGTTGTTGTGACTTTTGGCGCCATTTTCCGCCATTTTGCCGCCATATTCGCGCCCTGAGGCGCTGGTGAAGAAGGTGGGCGTGCCTTCGTGGGCGTACCCCCCCCTGTGGCGCGAAGGCAATGGGCGCCCTGTCCAAATGCTATTACAATGTGAGAGCTTGTCCTACTGCAAGGGAGATCCGCCTCCTCTTCATCCTCTATGCCTAGAAGAGAAAGCGAAAGGATCGCCTCCACGGAAGAGACCAGATTGTTCCAGATGCAACACACAGTCTGGCCTGGAGTGAGATGGCGGAAGGACAGGAGACGCTGTGTGGAGGAATGGCGGTGCGCAGACCCCGTTCCCCTGAAGAGCTACTGCCTGTGCCTGAACCGTCCCCAGGTCGGGAGACCGATCAAAGAATTCAGAAAGTGGAGGAGGTGGATGCGGTGCTAAGGGACATGGCCCGGCACCGTGAAGAGATGGAGGCGATGGAGAAAAGCTGGTGTGCCCTGAAACAGCGGCTGCTGTGGGACGCGACGCTTTCCCCCCTGGATGCACCACCGCTACCTGCGCCACCACTGCCAGCGGCTGATGAAAAACCGGAGACCGGCCCCAATAGTGCTGATCCTGACTCCGCCGGGGACGAGGCGGGAGGGAAGGAGGCTGAGGAGGCCCTGCCCGGACCCGAATGCCAGCCAGGCCTGGAGGCCGCAGCAGAATGCAGTCCCCCGGTAGGGACGACAGAGGAGACCCAGCCGTCCGTGATGGAGATCGATTGGGAGGAGATGGAGTACCTGGTGGCGACGCCGTGAGCATGAGCAGTGGCAGCAGCAGGAGCAGAGAGAGGCGCAGCAGCTTCGCCAGAGGTACCGGGAAAAGGATCTCGCTGACAAGGATAAAGTCAGGCGAGACAAAGGTACGCTCTGGGAACCGCGGCGCCAGGGAACGGTGTGTGCCTCTAAGGCTCGAGGAGTTTGGGGTTACATATGTGAGCCCGGGTTCTCTCAAGAGATCTTTGTTCACTGCTGCGATGCGGGGTTCAACCTGTTAAAAGGGGATGTTGTCACCTACACGCGACACTGGAGTCTAAAGGGGTGGTTTGCCCTGAATGTCTCCCGTGTCAGCGACCCCGTCCCTGAAGCCGGCAATGTACCCCGTGTCTCAGCGTCCCAAGTCACAACCCCATTAGCGCCAGGCCGCGCACCTGCATCCTACTCTGCATTGCAACAGCCTTGTGCGTCCCCAATTATGCCACTGCGCACAACTGCGTCCCAATTGGAAATGCAGCAGAGCACAGCGACCCCTATTGAGCCAGACCTGTACTTGGAAGAGGCACCTGTAAGGCCTCCTGTTGTGAATGGACTTGAGATGAGTTCTGAGCAGAGGCTCCCTCTGGTGGTTACAAGCGGTACTGGACTGTCCAGTGAAGATTGTGAGGATTGGGAATCAGGTGTTACTGACTGGTCTTATATTAGGGAGTCGCCTTCCCATCAGGGTTGCCGGTGATCAATTGTTCTGGTCTCAATCCTTGATTCCTGTTTCCTTTGTAGCCTGCTGTGTCATTTCTGCATCTCCTGCTAACAGATAAGACATTTTCTTCTTTTTGTTTTTGTGCTTGATTTTTGCATTTTGTCCTGCACTTCTGTGGGGGCCTTCAGGGTCCCCTCCGGGGGCTTTTGCCCTCTCAGTTTAGTTCAGCCACTGATGTTTGTACATTTGCTTTTTCCAGTTTTTTCAGTGGCTGCTGTTTTGATTTTGTTACACCAGAGAACTAATTTAGGTGGTAGAGGTCGTGTGATCTCAGGTGTTTTTGAAATTAGTAGAGTTGGTGCTTTTCAGGGTTTTTTGGGATTGCAGTAAGTGCCCTTCCTATCCTTTTCTATTTAGATAGTTTGGGCCCCAACGTTTGCTCATACTATTTTCTGTCTGTGTCAGTATTTCTTCTTGTCTAACCGCCATTACGTGTTTGGGGGCTTTCTATGTTCTTTGGGGATCTGCTCCGGGGCAGATAGCTTTCCTCTTTCTATCTTTAGGTATAGTTAGTTTCTCAGGCTGTGACGAGGCGTCTAGGACCAACGTAGGAACGCTCCACGGCTGCCTCTAGTTGTGGTGGTTAGTCAGGGTACTGCAATCTCATAGATTCCAACTGCTCTGGTGTATTGCCTTCGTGGGCGTACCCCCCCCTGTGGCGCGAAGGCAATGGGCGCCCTGTCCAAATGCTATTACAATGTGAGAGCTTGTCCTACTGCAAGGGAGATCCGCCTCCTCTTCATCCTCTATGCCTAGAAGAAAGCGAAAGGATCGCCTCCACGGAAGAGACCAGATTGTTCCAGATGCAACACACAGTCTGGCCTGGAGTGAGATGGCGGAAGGACAGGAGACGCTGTGTGGAGGAATGGCGGTGCGCAGACCCCGTTCCCCTGAAGAGCTACTGCCTGTGCCTGAACCGTCCCCAGGTCGGGAGACCGATCAAAGAATTCAGAAAGTGGAGGAGGTGGATGCGGTGCTAAGGGACATGGCCCGGCACCGTGAAGAGATGGAGGCGATGGAGAAAAGCTGGTGTGCCCTGAAACAGCGGCTGCTGTGGGACGCGACGCTTTCCCCCCTGGATGCACCACCGCTACCTGCGCCACCACTGCCAGCGGCTGATGAAAAACCGGAGACCGGCCCCAATAGTGCTGATCCTGACTCCGCCGGGGACGAGGCGGGAGGGAAGGAGGCTGAGGAGGCCCTGCCCGGACCCGAATGCCAGCCAGGCCTGGAGGCCGCAGCAGAATGCAGTCCCCCGGTAGGGACGACAGAGGAGACCCAGCCGTCCGTGATGGAGATCGATTGGGAGGAGATGGAGTACCTGGTGGCGACGCCGTGAGCATGAGCAGTGGCAGCAGCAGGAGCAGAGAGAGGCGCAGCAGCTTCGCCAGAGGTACCGGGAAAAGGATCTCGCTGACAAGGATAAAGTCAGGCGAGACAAAGGTACGCTCTGGGAACCGCGGCGCCAGGGAACGGTGTGTGCCTCTAAGGCTCGAGGAGTTTGGGGTTACGTATGTGAGCCCGGGTTCTCTCAAGAGATCTTTGTTCACTGCTGCGATGCGGGGTTCAACCTGTTAAAAGGGGATGTTGTCACCTACACGCGACACTGGAGTCTAAAGGGGTGGTTTGCCCTGAATGTCTCCCGTGTCAGCGACCCCGTCCCTGAAGCCGGCAATGTACCCCGTGTCTCAGCGTCCCAAGTCACAACCCCATTAGCGCCAGGCCGCGCACCTGCATCCTACTCTGCATTGCAACAGCCTTGTGCGTCCCCAATTATGCCACTGCGCACAACTGCGTCCCAATTGGAAATGCAGCAGAGCACAGCGACCCCTATTGAGCCAGACCTGTACTTGGAAGAGGCACCTGTAAGGCCTCCTGTTGTGAATGGACTTGAGATGAGTTCTGAGCAGAGGCTCCCTCTGGTGGTTACAAGCGGTACTGGACTGTCCAGTGAAGATTGTGAGGATTGGGAATCAGGTGTTACTGACTGGTCTTATATTAGGGAGTCGCCTTCCCATCAGGGTTGCCGGTGATCAATTGTTCTGGTCTCAATCCTTGATTCCTGTTTCCTTTGTAGCCTGCTGTGTCATTTCTGCATCTCCTGCTAACAGATAAGACATTTTCTTCTTTTTGTTTTTGTGCTTGATTTTTGCATTTTGTCCTGCACTTCTGTGGGGGCCTTCAGGGTCCCCTCCGGGGGCTTTTGCCCTCTCGGTTTAGTTCAGCCACTGATGTTTGTACATTTGCTTTTTCCAGTTTTTTCAGTGGCTGCTGTTTTGATTTTGTTACACCAGAGAACTAATTTAGGTGGTAGAGGTCGTGTGATCTCAGGTGTTTTTGAAATTAGTAGAGTTGGTGCTTTTCAGGGTTTTTTGGGATTGCAGTAAGTGCCCTTCCTATCCTTTTCTATTTAGATAGTTTGGGCCCCAACGTTTGCTCATACTATTTTCTGTCTGTGTCAGTATTTCTTCTTGTCTAACCGCCATTACGTGTTTGGGGGCTTTCTATGTTCTTTGGGGATCTGCTCCGGGGCAGATAGCTTTCCTCTTTCTATCTTTAGGTATAGTTAGTTTCTCAGGCTGTGACGAGGCGTCTAGGACCAACGTAGGAACGCTCCACGGCTGCCTCTAGTTGTGGTGGTTAGTCAGGGTACTGCAATCTCATAGATTCCAACTGCTCTGGTGTATTGCCTTTTTTACCTGCACTCCTCAGCTACCAAATCATAATAGTATCACCGGCCTAAACTGAAAATTATATGGTATTCACAGAAGGGAAAAAATATTGTGAAAGAAAAAAAAAAAAAGGTGGTCAGAGTTGTCAGAGATATTTTTCTGTTTGTTGCATTTTTTTTTTTTTTTTTTTTCCCTCTGTATCTCTGGGTGCTGGGGAGGATTTTTTCTCTCAATGGAGTTTGCACAGTTGTCTGGCCGTGTGGATCAGCTTGCCACTGAGGTTCAGAGTATTGCTACCTATCTTGCTAGGTTGCCTGTTGTGGAACCTAGGATTCCCATGCCAGATTTGTTTTTGGGGGATCGAGCCAAGTTTCTGAATTTCAAAAATAATTGTAAATTGTTTTTTGCCTTAAAATCTAAGTCCTCAGGGAACGCAGTGCAGCAGGTTCAAATTGTCATCTCTCTCCTGCGCGGCGATCCTCAGGATTGGGCTTTTTCCCTGACACCTGGGGATCCTGTTTTGAGTGATGTTGATGCATTTTTTCAGGCCTTGGGGTTATTGTACGATGAGCCTAATGTCACTGATCAAGCTGAAAAAGCCTTGTTGGCATTAAATCAGGGGCTTGATGATGCTGAGTTATACTGTCAGAGATTCCGCAGGTGGGCAGTCCTGACCAAATGGAATGATGACGCTTTGGCAGCCCTTTTTCGGAAGGGTCTGTCAGATAATGTAAAGGATGTTATGGTGGGATTCCCTATCCCCTCTGGTCTCAATGATTCTATGTCATTAGCGATTCAAATTGACAGACTTTTGCGTGAGCGGAGAAGTATGCGTGGAATAGTGTTGCCTTGTGAACCTGCTTCTGAACCCATGCAGTGTGATAGAGTGGTTTCTGGGGCACAGCGTCATGAGTTTCGAAAGCGCAATGGGTTATGTTTCTACTGTGGTGATGCCTCTCATGCTATTTCAGTCTGCCCTAAGCGGGGAAGACGTTTTGCACGCTCAGTTGTCTTGGGTAGTGTTCAGACTAAGTTTTTATTAACTGTTACTCTTATATGCTCTCTGTCCTCATTTTCTGCTCAGGCTTTCGTTGATTCGGGAGCAGCTATTAACCTGATGGATTTTGATTTTGCTAAACGTTGCGGGTTTCCCTTGATACCCCTACAGAAGTCTATTCCCCTACTGGGGATCGATTCTACCCCTTTGGCTGAGAATAAACCTCAGTTCTCTACTCAGGTGATAATGAGGTTTGAACCTGATCATCAGGAGAGCTGCAAATTTTTGGTTCTGTATAATCTGCATGACATTATCGTGCTGGGTTTCCCTTGGTTACAGTCTCATAATCCTGTTTTGGATTGGAAATCTGTGTCTGTAACCAGTTGGGGCTGCCAATGTGTTAATACCAACACTCCTGTTTTTTTCTGCCTCCCCCCAGGCTCAGGATGTTCCTGACTTTTTGATTGATTTTTCTGATGTGTTTAGCGAAAGTAAATCTGCATCCTTGCCTCCCCATAGGAGCTATGACTGCGCTATTGAATTAGTGCCGGGTAGTAAATTCCCTAAAGGTCGCCTTTTTAACTTGTCTGTACCTGAACATGATGCTATGCGGTCTTATATCAAGGAGTCATTGGAGAAGGGTCATATCAGACCATCCTCTTCACTCTTAGGTGCCGTTTTTTTCTTTGTGGCCAAAAAGGATGGTTCATTATGGCCGTGTATTGATTATCGTCTTTTGAACAATATTACTGTGAAATATCAATATCCGTTACCCTTGATTTCTGACCTGTTTTCCAGGGTGAAAGACGCTACTTGGTTTACCAAGCTTGACCTCAGGGGGGCATATAACCTTATTCGCATTAAGCACGGGGATGAATGGAAGACAGCATTTAACACCCCTGAGGGGCATTTTGAGTACCTTGTGATGCCCTTTGGGCTCACTAATGCTCCTTCTGTCTTCCAGTCCTTCATGAATGACATTTTCAGGGATTTTGTGGATAAATTTCTGATTGTTTATTTGGATGATATCTTGATTTTTTCTAATGACTGGGACTCTCATGTGAAACATGTTCGAACTGTATTCCAGATTTTGAGAGAGAATGCTCTGTATGTGAAGGGATCAAAGTGTGTTTTTGGCGTACAGAGGATCTCATTTTTGGGATTCATTTTGTCCCCATCTGTTATTGAAATGGACCCGGTCAAGGTTCAGGCCATCTGTGATTGGGTCCAACCTACTTCATTAAAAGCTCTTCAAAGATTTTTGGGTTTTGCCAATTTTTATCGTAAATTTATTGGTAATTTCTCGGTTATTGTTAAACCATTAACTGATTTGACCAAAAAGGGTTCTGATGTGGTGAATTGGCCTCCTGAGGCAGTCTCTGCGTTTCAGGAACTTAAGCAGAGTGTAAGGTTCTGTGTACATGTTCCTGAAACTCAGTTTGTTCGTCAGCCATTTTACTTTCTGTCTTGCTGCAGCTATCTTGCCCTCAGTCAATATGGAGTTTCCAGCTTGCATGTTCCCGCCCTGATTCTCTCCTCTTGTTTCTTAAGCAGCCAAAGCTGAGCAATCAGTGCTTCAGAATCTAGCCTGCAGTGAACCTGTGACCTGACTCCTGAAGCCTTGGACCTTGTACTCCAGCTATTCCTACTGAGGAACTCTGAAGCACTTGTGGACTCTGAACCCTGCTCTTTGAAAGACCCACGTTTGCATGGACTTACGGTAACAGAGAAGAAGATCCTGAACCTGCTGTGGAGAGTGATTGCTGAGCTTAGATTACTCTGGCCTGCTGTGTCTCCTGCTTCTGTGTCTGCAAACTGTGTGACTATTTTTGCCAACTTGTATGAAGTAATACAAGACTTTCTTTATCAAACCTGTGTCTCATGTATGTTCATCGCACCCAAGCACAAGACGCTATATGAACTGTACTACATACATTACAAGATTCTGAAGCCAAACGTTAGTGTCTGCTGGGTCTGGAAAGGCTGTGTCTGCTGTAACTGTGGATATCGGATGTCCGGTTGTACTTTCTGTGTTCACAGTGGTTGTGACTTCTCACAACCATTCCAGGTGAGCAATTCCCTTAGGTGTTTTTTTTTCTGCAGTGTTACCACAGGTAAACACTATTGTTTTTTTTTTCTCCTTTTCTCTTTTTTGTCTGCTGTAACTGTGGATATCAGATGTCCGGTTGAGCTTTCTGTGATGATGGTGGTTGTGACTTCTCACAACCATTCCAGGTGAGCAGTTCCCTTAATTTTTTTTCTCTGCAGTGTTGCCACAGGTTAACACTATTGTTTTTTTTTTTTTCCTCTCCTCTTCTTCCAGTACTCCTGTCTTAAAAGATCTGGAAGATGGAGGCCCGCATAAAGGAACTTTGCGGAGTGACTGATAATATCCTTGCAGATTTGCAGAATATAAAGACCCGTTTTTCAGGCCTACAGGACCTCACTAATCACAATTTGCAAGTGTTTGGACAGACTGCCCAGGATTTGCGAGCCAGGATTGAGGTTCTAGAGGAGCGAGTCCAGGCTCCTGCCGTAGCCCCGAGTTCTGGGATTCCCAAGTTGCCCCCTTTTCGTTTTGGCGGTGAACGTGAGAAATTCAGGGGATTTATTAATCAATGCAATCTTTTTTTTTCTGCACATGCTTCACAATTTCCCACTGAACGATCTAAGGTGCTTACTATAATTATGTTGCTTACCAACAAGGCTTTGATGTGGGCAAACCCTCTGATTGAGACTGAGGATGATTGTTTGAATCGCCTTGATGCTTTTATTTCAGCCATGGGGCAGGTGTTTGATGACCCCAATCGAGGTGCAACAGCTGAAGCAGCCATGTTAGCTTTGCGCCAAGGTAAGCACTCGGTAGCTGAATATGCCTTGGATTTCAGGAGATGGGCCCTTGATACCACCTGGGACAGTTCCGCCAAAAAATCTATTTTTCGAAAGGGGTTATCTCCACTGATTAAGGATGAACTTGCTCGTGCCGACCCTCCCACTGCGTTAGGTGACTTTATTAACTACTGCATCCGTATTGATACGCGTCTGACTGAACGCAGGCAAGAGAGATGGTTCGAAAGCAATCGCACTAACCTTTTCCTACCTTCCTCTCCAGCTAAGGAACCTTTGAGTAGGATTACACGGGAACCTGAACCTGAACCCATGCAGGTAGACTCTTTACAACGACGGGTTAGTGATGCACGCAAGGAACATCGTTTTAAGGAGAATCTATGTTTCTATTGTGGTAAGTCAGGGCACTTCATTATAAACTGCCCCAGCCGTTCTCGTAAGACTACTGCAGCACTCATTCACTGTGAGTGTTGCGAGAGGGGATCTGTCAGGTCCGAGCCTCAGGCTCCAGAGAGATCTGCAGCAACAGATCTTGATTTCTCGGACTTAAACTCCGTTACCTCTGAGGACGTTGACTGTGTAAACGCTGCCATTTTTCAAGTTTCCTCAGCGGTGTCCCAGCTGAGTTGTAAGAAAAATAATTCTCATTGCTTTCTTTCCATCAAACTCTGGGTTGACTCAGCTTGGGTGTCTAGCTCTGCTATGATCGACTCAGGGGCAAGTGGAAATTTTATGGATGTCTCCTTTGCTCTGAAACAGGGGATACGTTCAGTGAAGAAGGCTACTCCAGTACAGATGGAAACTGTGGATGGCTCCCTGCTGACCTCTGGACCAGTGGATCAGGAAACAGAGCCTTTGAGGGTTCTTATGGGTAAAGATCATCAAGAGAAACTGTCCTTTATGCTTATCTCTTCTCCCCACTTTCCCATTATTCTAGGGCTACCATGGCTGCAGGCTCAGAATCCTACCATTAACTGGGAGACCAAGGAATTACACTTTCCAGAGAAACAGATGAGTCCAAAAATTTCAGCTTGCTCTGTTCCTAAAGGAACCATGTCAGTCCCTGAACTACCAGCTGTATACCAGGACTATGTGGATTTATGTGACAAGAAGAACGCTGACCAGCTTCCTCCTCACCGTCCATATGATTGTCCAATTGAATTATTGCCTGGAGCAGAGATACCTTTTGGTAAGATCTACCCCTGGCGGGGCCCGAGCTAAAGGCTTTAAAGGATTACATAGACGAAAATCTAGCCAAGGGCTTCATACGCCCCTCTTCATCTCCTGCAGGTGCACCCATCTTCTTTGTAAAGAAGAAAGATGGATCTCTGAGACCCTGCGTAGACTATAGGGAACTCAATAAGGTTACTATTAGAAACCGTTATCCATTGCCTTTAATCCCTGAGTTATTGGAGAGAGTGCGACATGCCAAAATTTTCTCTAAACTAGATCTTCGTGGGGCCTATAACTTAGTCTGTATTAGACCTGGGGATGAATGGAAGACTGCATTCAGGTCACGCTATGGACACTTTGAATATCTAGTTATGTCCTTTGGTCTGAGTACCGCTCCAGCCACTTTCCAACACTTGGTGAATGACATCTTCAGGGATCTCCTAGATACATTCGTGGTGATTTATTTGGATGATATTCTAATTTTTTCTAACTCCACAGAGGAACATCATGGACATGTGAGAATGGTCTTGGAACGTCTAAGACAAAATCATCTTTACATCAAACTTGAAAAGTGTGAATTCCATAGGACCGAAATTCAATTTCTGGGTATGTACTGTCTACACAAGGAATTAGTATGGATGGAAGCAAAACCCAAGCCATCAAGGATTGGCCAAGTCCTAGAAATGTGAAGGAGGTACAGCGCTTCATCGGGTTTGCCAACTTCTATAGACGTTTCATTAGAAATTTCTCTGAGGTAGTGTCACCTATCACCCAACTTACCCGGAAAGAGACTAGGTTCTCTTGGACTCCCCAAGCCCAGGAAGCATTTTCCCGTCTAAAAGATAAATTTACCACTGCACCTATCCTAGTACATCCCAATCCCGAGCTTGCCTTCATAATAGAGGTGGATGCTTCAGACTGTGCCATTGGAGCTATACTCTCTCAGAGAACAGGTGAGAAGAATGTCTTGCATCCCTGTGCCTTCTTTTCCCAGCAGTTGTCTTCGGCTGAGAGGAACTACGATGTGGGCAATAGAGAGTTGTTGGCCATTATTGCCGCCTTCAAAGAATGGAGACACCTTCTTCAGGGAGCTGCACAGCAAATAGTCGTCCTGACAGACCATCGTAACCTTGAATTTATCAGGTCGGCTAAGTGCCTGACTCCTCGCCAGGCTCGCTGGAATCTTTCCTTAAACCAATTTAATTTTATCATTTCTTATAGACCAGGATCGCGCAATGGAAAGGCTGATGCACTCTCTAGGATTTACTCAGCAGAGACACGTCCAATTACTCCTCCTAAGACTATTCTTCCTGACTCTAGATTCCTAGGAGTGATTCATAATCAAGACCTACTTAAGGACATCAAGGAAGCATACCATGCGGATTCCTTTTTGGCACAACCCCCAAGGGACGTAAGTCTTGTCTTTAAGAATGGTGTGTGGATTCAGGGACAACGCCTGTATATTCCTGAAACAGTCAGATTGAGAGTATTGCAACTCATTCACGATTCCAAGATAGCTGGGCATAGAGGAATTCTAAAGACACAGGAATTTCTTTCTCGTTTCTTTTGGTGGCCCACTTGCAGGAAGGATGTTTTAAACTATGTCACTTCATGTGAGGTCTGTGCAAGATGCAAAACACCTCGCTCCTCACCAACTGGTCTGTTACAGCCTCTTCCCACCCCGTCCCGCCCGTGGGGATCCATTTCTATGGACTTCATTGTGGAGTTACCAACCTCTCAAGGGAAGAACACCATTCTAGTGGTGGTTGACCGTCTAACAAAGGCAGCTCATTTTATCCCTTGTGTCGGCTTACCCACTGCAAAACAGACATCAGATTTGATGATTAAAGATGTGTTTCGCTTACATGGAGTACCGGATGAGGTTATTTCGGATCGAGGGGTGCAATTCACTTCTAGGTTTTGGCAAAATTTCTGTGCAGCATTGGACATTAAAGTAAACCTTTCTTCTGCTTTTCATCCCCAGACTAATGGACAGACCGAACGAACCAACCAAACCCTGGAGCAGTATCTCCGCTGCTTTATCTGCCACCTACAGGATGATTGGGTGGATCTACTTCCATTAGCTGAGTTCTCTTATAACAACTCTCAGAGTGCCTCCACTAAGCAGTCTCCTTTTTACTCTAATCTAGGTTATCATCCTAACATTCTACCACGATTTCCCATAGAAACGCCTTTACCAGCAGTGGCTGAAAGAATCACATCTTTACAGAAGAATATGGATCTTCTAAAGGAGAATCTGGAATCGGCTCAGGAAAGGTACAAGAAAGCAGCAGATAAATTTCGTAAACCTGCACCAGCTTTCAAGGTAGGAGACTTGGTCTGGCTGTCAACCAGAAATCTTAAGTTAAGGATTCCATCGTCTAAGTTGGGACATAAGTACATTGGACCCTATAAAATCAGTAAAATTATAAGTGCCGTTGCTTGTCGTCTTCAACTGCCCAGAACTATGAGAATCCACCCTGTCTTTCATGTATCCCTACTAAAGGCTGCGACACCCAATACGTTTCCTGGACGTTCTTCTCCTTGCCCTGACCCAGTGCTAGTCGATGGTCAGGAAGAATTTGTGGTGGAAAGGATTTTAGATTCCAGGTTGTATAGAAATCAGTTACAATATCTGATTAAATGGCAGGGCTACCCAGTGGAGGACAACTCATGGGAACCAGTCAATAACGTTAATGCTCCTCGCTTGCTCCGTCAGTTTCATCAGAGGTACCCACACAAGCCTGGTCTGAGGTCATCCGGAGGTTGTCCCTAAGGGGGGAGTAATGTAAGGTTCTGTGTACATGTTCCTGAAACTCAGTTTGTTCGTCAGCCATTTTACTTTCTGTCTTGCTGCAGCTATCTTGCCCTCAGTCAATATGGAGTTTCCAGCTTGCATGTTCCCGCCCTGATTCTCTCCTCTTGCTTCTTAAGCAGCCACAGCTGAGCAATCAGTGCTTCAGAATCTAGCCTGCAGTGAACCTGTGACCTGACTCCTGAAGCCTTGGACCTTGTACTCCAGCTATTCCTACTGAGGAACTCTGAAGCACTTGTGGACTCTGAACCCTGCTCTTTGAAAGACCCACGTTTGCATGGACTTACGGTAACAGAGAAGAAGATCCTGAACCTGCTGTGGAGAGTGATTGCTGAGCTTAGATTACTCTGGCCTGCTGTGTCTCCTGCTTCTGTGTCTGCAAACTGTGTGACTATTTTTGCCAACTTGTATGAAGTAATACAAGACTTTCTTTATCAAACCTGTGTCTCATGTATGTTCATCGCACCCAAGCACAAGACGCTATATGAACTGTACTACATACATTACACAGAGATTCACTTCTGCTC
>JARQOD010000003.1:282078633-282121499 GCA_033576555.1 Oophaga sylvatica | reverse complement strand
AAAAAAACAAACCAACAGTATACCACCTGTCCGACGCAGTCCATAGTAACGACTGTCCCACGATGATCCAGCTCTGCTACATCGCAATGACAGGCAGAGCCTGTCATCGCGACGCAGCACAGCTGATTACCTGCTTCCCCGGCGGTGACGTCATCGGACTGACTGCTTTACGGCCGGGATTACCCAGCAGTCACTGCAGTTATCGCGAGAAACTGCATGTGACCGCCGGGGAAAGATGATGGCGGCCATGAAGCAGTCCAGGCCGTGACCGCCGGAGATCTTCTGCCAGGTAAGTGCCGCTGACTCCTGACAGACCCGACCGACGGACACTGACAGTGACAGACCCGACCGACGGACACAGACAGTGACAGTGACAATCCCGATTCCGGTATCCGATATGACGAAAATATCGGTATTCGGAATCGAAAGCCCGATACAGCTAATATCGGCCGATACCCGATATTTGCAGTATTGTATCGCTCAACACTATTCACAACCAAAAAATGAAAAACAGCAGGATAAAAACAATAAATATCAAAATTCATTGAAAATTTCAATAAATAAAACAGTACCTGCACACGACTGCACAAGTTACAGTGGGAGCACACATGCTTAAATTTGCATGTATTGCCATATTTGCGCTGGCCCTCATTAAACTGCCAGCATGTTCCGGATTTTTCTTTTGCTCCTTGCCCCCCCTGACTACCTCCTCCTTGTCCCGCCTGCTGGGAAATGCTCCCTCCGCTCCCGTGAAAAGACTGCCCATACCTTGCGGGCGCCATCACTTAAAGCCACAGGCCTATATCCTTTTGATACCACCTAATGTCAGGCCTGACCGCCTTCCGCTGCCTGAATTGTTCATCATAGTGCAACCAGGTCAGCTTCCCCAATCGCGTCCAGATAACAAAACAATCATGAACTATTTTCCGTAGACTTCTGAACTCTAACACTCGCTAATATAGGGAATGCTTGCATCGAGTTCACGAAAGTTTGCTGGATAAGGCGCCAGTGCCAGCTTCGCTTCTACTCTCCTTTTTCCTGTCATCCCTCTTTGCCCTATCCAAATTAAACTTCTCCAAGGGGGTAAAGGGAAAAATTTGAACTTATTCATCACAACAAATTTTCGCCTTCAACTCTTTTTTAAAATGCGCCCCCAAGGGGCCCTCAAAGCAAACGTTAACTTCACCCTTTGCCCTATCGTCCAATTTTTCCGCATCTCCTTTATCCTTCTCCGTTTGCAGTGACACGGATACACCAGAGCTGGGTACCTGTTCACCCTCCATGGCCCTACATGGGTCACCCACAATCTGATTCCCCAAACCCAATGCCGTGACCCATAGCCCGACGGGTGACACCCCTGCCCCAGTCGCTGTACCTCCTTCCATTCTATTTAAAATGTGAGACATAGTCAACAGCACCTCCCTAATATCCGGGCCTACCATACCACCGCCACCCCTCGGACCCAGCTTCTCTAACCCTAACGCACTACCCCCACCGATTGCACCTCAACCAGCCCTTGCGGGCGACAAACATGACAAAGACTCATACTCACCAAGCTGCACAGGTGCTGTGTCCCCGGCAACCGAACGTCAAGTATCCTGTCGCTCTCCAGCCACGTTCATGTCGCTGTTTGGATCATAAGATTCTGCGCAGCCTCGCTGCCCCTGGCACGCACCCCTGGCCTCCTCATCACCAGGGGGGACCGGAGCACGTGCAGTGCGACAAACTGCCGATCTCCGTCTGGCCCTGGAATGCCCCTGCGATCCCGTGAACTGTAGCAATGGCCATCTTTGTGCCCCGTCCACCATTGCGACCACTCTGGCCACCACTCTCCTTCTGGTTCGCCTGCTGTCAGGCCCAGGCAGCAGGGGGTCCAGCTGATGCAGCCTGCCAACTGAACACCTCCTCTTCTTCCTCCCCGTTGCAGGCCCGCTGCCGACGTCCTCCTCCAGGGCACCTGCCGCACGCACAGCCCCCGTGTCTGGCTCCCTGCCTGCTCCGGCCTGTACCCCGTGCCTCTGCTACGACGCTTCTCACGGCTCACTACGGGGTTCCACACCACCCCAGGCAGCGCCGCTAGCCCCTGGTGCCGACTGCGCTCTACGAGGAGGCCGCACATCCTGTGTGGCCTGCACTTCCATTGCAGCACTCGATCCAGGTCCGCTCCGCAGACCTGCGCCTGCCGCCTGGCTAGCCAGTTTCCTGGCAGAGGTGTGACAATGGGGGGAGCCGCACCGCTTCCTCCAGCCTCTGCAGGGTCCCTGGAGGGGCTCCGGAGTCTGCGCCGGCCGCGCGATGACAGCTACGGTGACAGCCTCTCTGGGGGCCTGGTCCTCCTGCCTTTGATCTCTGCGTCACGGGTATCCGTAAGCGCCCATGAGGGAAGACAGCTGGCCTGCTAGCCATCCCCCTCTCCTGGAGCATGCGAGCTCCCGCAGGCGCTCCATAAGATTTGACACAGACTCCATAAGGTGAGAGGATGGGAGTGGCCGCAAAATTGCAGACTCTGCTGTGTCTGTCTGCATGCTTCGGCTACCAGCCCACAATGACCTTTTTACCGCACTTTTTTCCCCAACTCAGCAACGCACCCTCCCTAACGCCCCCTCCCCATGCACCTCCCCAAAATCCCCTACCCAATCAATACCTGTAAAGCCCAAAGGTCAAAGGATGCCCCATAGGCACAAGTGCAGTCAGGGGGAGGCTCCTATTATTTGCGCTTTTATCCGCCCCTTACTTGAATGGGATCATGATGGGGCATATTTGTGCATGAAGGGGATGATGATGGGGCATATTTCTTCATGAAGGTGATCATGACGGGGCCTATTTCTGCATGAAGGGGATCATGATGGGGCCTATTTCTGCATGAATGGGATCATGATGGGGCATATTTCTGCATGAAGGGGATCATGATGGGGCATATTTCTGCCTGTAGTGGATTACGATGGCACATAATTCTGGATGAAGGGGATAATGATGGGCCCTATTTATCCCTGAAGGGGATCATGATAGGGCCAACGAATATCACACTGTAACCAAATATTTTTTGGCTCCACTCGATGCCCTGAGGAGTTAACCCCAAATTCAGACAGCAGCTTTTTCTCCCATATTCAAGTATGCTCGTTTAAATTGATTAAAACTAACAGTTTAGCTACAACATAAAATGTCTGATATGTTCTTGTCTGCTGTTCTGGCAAAAAAAGGATCAGCACAACAGCTCATACACATTAGATAGTTGGACAGTGCCAATGAAATCAGCAGGTTCAGCAGACAGTAGTTTAATGTGTATGGCTATGTTAGCTGTTCTTTGAGAAATAGATTGATCATGTTCATAGAGCTCTGTTCAGATTTTGTAGACAAGGGACTATTGTCATCTCAATATATAGAGTTTCTTGTTATTGATTATTCAGTGGTCATACCAAATTTCATCACGTTCGGTTCTATGTTGCTACATAGCAGTAGCCCTGTACTTTCTGCTGATACATATAATTACTGACTTCAGACTTCTCATGGAGCACCCACTTGGGTTTGCTCATCCCACACAATGTTTGGCAAAAGAACCAGGGGCTTTTTGTCATCATAGCAGTTAACTTAATTTGTACAGTAAGCATTACTGACAGAGTTCACACATTATGTATGTACTTTGCAAGGGTCAGCCCAAATATGTATTGTAATATTGTACATATCCACAGTCAAAAACCGCGGATAACACTTACCAAAAAATTTGATAGATGGCATGCTTTCAAGATGGCACTTAAGTTCGTATATTGTCATAAAACTATTGACTGAGATTAATTACCTATGGTGTACAGCAATATTTGGAAGAGCATGGAATAACTCTGCCACTTTGTCGCTATTTGATGGAACGCTTTAATGTACATCCAAACAAAAATGAATATACAAATAAGTAAGTTGTACAGCTTCCCCCAACATGAATTTTATAGTGTACTAGCCCTTGCTGTGCTGAGGTGCAGCGTTCAGTTAAAAAAAAAACACCAGGAACCTCACCGAGTCCTGTAGTAGTATTGACACACGGGTTCTTTATGGAAGCCAGCCAGGATTCCAGGAGCACTTCTCCTGGGCGGCAGCACAGCTACTGTCACTGTCTACTAATTCTTGACAGGTGCTGCTGGGCCTGTGCACCGTCAGGACGACGTCAGCGGTCAGGTGACTATGTGGAAGGTCCTGTTGCTGAACAGCAGCTGTCAGCCCAGGATACGGTATAAATTATAACAAGAGGCAGGCTGTAGGAGGAGTGAGAGTGAAGATGGATGGCCATAGCGCAGAAACACAGGATAATATGCATAGCGCCTGTCAGGTCAGTATAATACACCTGACTGCTTCTGCCTCCAGCCCCGGGAGGACCACTGCCGACATTACAACATAACACAAGCTGTATGAACACCTCCTCTCCAAGTAAAAGGTGAAACCCGGATTAAATTAAGCCAAATGAATTTCCTCAGATACAGTGTTTTTTTAAAAAAAAAAAAAAAATTCTATTGACATATGAAGAATAAAATCTATAAATTTATAGAAAAAGGATGCAAGTTTAGAAAAAGGGACGTAGGTAAAGAGTCAGACTACAGTTTTGTGACCACATAAATCGCAAGTTGTAATAAAACACCTGCAGTTCTCTATACATAATAGATTTATTGCCATTATGTTCCAATGTCATGATCCTAGAATAAGGAACATGGCTTAGTGAATAACATTCGCCGTCTATAAATTTATCTTCAGCAAGTTACAAATATTAATAGAATCTGTTGCCTATCGATTATTCACTACAGTTGGGTAGAGAACAAATACTGAGTATAGTCCCAGATACATGTGATATACAGAACAGTGGCCCAATATGCCCCCAAAAAAAATGTACTTTGATAGTCAAGAAAATATTTTCAAATCTGTTGCCAAGAGGTGTAACTGAGGGCTCTGTACAAAACAATGCATGGCAGTGAGAAACTCTCTAAATGTTGTTCCCCCTACCGGTGGAAACCATAAACAGGCAATACTACAAAAAGCTTACAATATTATGCTGACTTTTTCCTATCTGTTGCCAAGAGATGTAAGTGAGGGCCCTATGCAAAACAATGCATGTGAGTGATAAAATTTCTCTATAACTGAGGGCTCTGTACAAAACAATGCATGGCAGTGAGAAACTCTCTCAATGTTGTTCCCCTTACTGGTGGAAACCATTAACAGGCCATGCAATAAAGAGCTTTAATTATTATGCTGAGTTATTCACACAAGAGAACCGCTATGATGACTCAATGAATAATGCCATGTGGTAACAATTCTTTACCTTTATCCCAGCAGCTACAGTACAGACCAAAAGTTTGGACACACCTTCTCATTCAAAGATTCTTCTGTATTTTCATGACTATGAAAATTGTAGAATCCCACTGAAGGCATCAAAACTATGAATTAACACATGTGGAATTATACATTACACTTTACAAAAAAGTGTGAAACAACTGAAAATATGTCTTATATTCTAGGTTCTTCAAAGTAGCCACCTTTTGCTTTCATTACTGCTTTGCACACTGAAAAGGTGAACGGCTGGATTCTACATGCCTGGTTCCCACCGTGAAGCATGGAAGAGGTGGTGTGATGGTGTGGGGGTGCTTTGCTGGTGACACTGTTGGGGATTTATTCAAAATTGAAGCGGTGAGCGGTCCAGCTCACCCCAAACCATCTCGTCTGTCTGATGACTGTGGAGGCCAGGTCATCTGGCGTAGCACCCCATCACTCTCCTTCTTGGTCAAAAAGCCCTTACACAGCCTGGAGGTGTGTTTGGGGTCATTGTCCTGTTGAAAAATAAATGATGGTCCACCAAAACGCAAACTGGATGGAATAGCATGCTGTTGCAAGACGCTGTGGTAGCCTTGCTGGTTAAGTATGCCTTCAATTTTGAATAAATCCCCAAAGTGTCACCAGCAAAGCACCCTCGCACCATCACACCACCTCCTCCATGCTTCACGGTGGGAACCAGGCATGTAGAGTCCATCCGTTCACCTTTTCTGCGTGCAAAGCAGTAATCAAAGCAAAAGATGGCTACTTTGAAGAACCTAGAATATAAGACATATTTTCAGTTGTTTCACACTTTTTTGTTAAGTGTAATGTATAATTTCACATGTGTTAATTCATAGTTTTGATGCCTTCAGTGTGATTCTACAATTTTCATAGACATGAAAATACAGAAAAATCATTGAATGAGAAGGTGTGTCCAAACTTTTGGTCTGTACTGTATATCTGTATGTGCGATGGGAGTCCCGTCCCTCTGCCCCCTAACAGAAGCAGTGCAGCGCCGTGAAAGGTTCGCATTGCACAACAGCTAAGATGCACTTACATCTGTCTCTTCTGCTAAGAGAATCACTGCCTTGTGATATATGAATTTGTGGAACCAGGCAGCAGCCAGGGGCCACTGCTGTGCCTGTGGGCCCTAGTCAGCTGCCTGGCTGCCTGCCCATAATGCCGGGCCAGGACCTGGTGCTGTGGAAGATTCTATAGCGGTAGCCAGCTCGTTGATGTAAATATATAAACCAGGAGAAAAAAGGAGCGTATAGGTTACCGAAAATACAAAATCTTTTATTCAATAACAATGTGTATCTGTACATAAAAGTCATAAAGGACATATAACACAGGTGGCAGCAGAAATTACATCAAATGCATTGCAAATCACAGTATATAGGACCCCACATATATCCAGACCCGGGACCGGACAGCTGCACTTGTGCTGGGGGTACCTTGTCCCCAGGGCCGGCGTCAGCACCCGGCACACCCGGGCAAGTGCCGGGGCCCTGAGCAGGCAGGGGGGCCCACTCGCCGTCGGGCACCCCGGCGCCCGTTAGCGGTGTCAGCGCCGCCACTGGGCCCCCCCTCGCTTGCTCAGGGCCCCGGCAGCAGCCGGCGCAATACTTACCTCTCCTGTTATGTTTCGGTAGCTGAGGAGGACAGGAACAACAGCAGGGCAGCCGAACACCTGAGATGTTGGTAACTGATGGGTTGCAGATTCCTAAACTAACGACACTACTAGAGGTAGCCGTGGAGCGTTCCTACGTTGATCCTAGACGCCTCATCACAGCCTGAGAAATAACTACACCTAAAGGCAGAAAGATGAAAGCTATCTGCCCCGGAGCAGATCCCCAAAGAAAATAGGAAGCCCCCAAACATATAATGGTGGTTAGACAAGATGAAAATACAAACAGGCAGAAAATAGACTGCGCAAACGCTGGGGCCACAAGCTGACTAAATAGGATAGGACAGGAGAGATTACTTTCTGCAACCCAGAAAACCCTACAAAAATCCAACAATTCTGATTACAAAAATACTGAGATCACACGATCTCGCCACCCACTAAATCAGATCTCAGTGTGAACAAAAACCAAGCCGCAGCCGCTGAAAAAACAGGAAAAAGCAAATGAGCAAATAACAGTGGCTGCAGATAAACTGTGAGGAGCTCAGGCCCCAGGAGGGGACCTGGCTGACCTCCACAAAAGTGCAGAAAACAATGCAAAAAGCAAGCACAAAAAGAAAAGCAAAAAAATTCTTATCTGAAAGCAGGAGATGCAGGCAAGGCTCCAGCAAACTTCCAAAAGAACCAGGAACCACAATTGAGACAAGAACAATTGATCACCGGCAACCATCATGGGAGGGAACCTCTCTTATATCAGACCAATCCGTGATCCCAGATTGCCACTCCTCGCTGAAAGGTTCAGTACTGTCTGTAACCACCAGAGGGAGCCTCTGCTCAGAAACCATCTCTAGCACATTCATAACACTCTCCCCGTGCCTCCGCTGCCTCCGCTCCGAGCTCCAGGGGGCGCCTGCGCCGGCGCTTCCTCTCTCACAGCAGCGCCGCTGAATGACGTCATCATTCAGCGGCCGGCTGTGGCAGAGAGCGCGCGGACGCCGGACAGGTGAGGCGTGTGTGTGTGTGCCTGCGTGTGTGTATGTGAGAGAGTGCTGCCTGCGGTGCTGTATGTGTGATGGTGGTGGGGGGAGGCAGTGATGGTGGTGAGGAGGCAATGATGATGATGATGATGTTGGGGAGGCAATGATAATGGGAAGGCAATGATGATGATGATGATATTAATGGGGAGGCAATGATAATGATGATGATGGGGAGGCAATGATAATGGGAAGGCAATGATGATGATGATGATTATGGGGAGGCAATGATAATGGGAAGGCAATGATGATGATGATATTAATGGGGAGGCAATGATAATGATGATGATGGGGAGGCAATGATAATGGGAAGGCAATGATGATGATGATATTAATGGGGAGGCAATGATAATGGGAAGGCAATGATGATGATGATATTAATGGGGAGGCAATGATAATGATGATGATGGGGAGGCAATGATAATGGGAAGGCAATGATGATGATGATATTAATGGGGAGGCAATGATGATGATAGGGAGACAATGATGATGATGATGGGCAGGCAATGATGATGAGGGGAGGCAATGATGATGATAATGGGCAGGCAATGATGATGATAATGGGGAGTCTTTCCACAGCGCCCTTTCCTGAGCCGTAACAGTGCAGAACGCAGCACAGTGTAGAGGAGAGCTCCATATTTTGTATGGAGCATTATATGTGGTCCAGTATTCTGTATGGAGCATTATATTCGGTCCAGTATTCTGTATGGAGCATTATATGGGGGATGGCGGGGTGACATCCTGCATGGGGTATTATATGGGTGATGAGGAGGAGACTATGTGGTGCCCATAATATTGTATAGAGGACTGTGCTGTCCAGTCTGTACTGTGCGCTGTGAGGATTTGGCGGTTTTTGAGCTATTGTACAATTTACAATAGGTATCAGTCATGTAATGGAAGAAGAGAAGTGTTTGGCGTTGTGCTATACCCATATTTCTCTGCAGTATCTGTGCATCATGAATCGTGGTCTGTGTTAAGGGGGCCCACTGAGACTCTTTCGCTCGGGGCCCATAAAAACCTGGAGCCGGCCCTGCTTGTCCCATACACCTGGGTACGATCCATGTGGCTATTTATGCGGTTATTCATTTGCTTTTGCATCTATGTCATGTTTTACGATCTCTGACCTCATTATATCCAGTGGGGGGGTGGCGATGTTTATTGGTATTACTAGCACTTTTCTATAACATTGGCTTACAGCAAAGAGGAGAGGTATTTACTTGGCATGCATTGTGCCTATATACTCAGGCATCACCTAACCAAAATTTTTTTGTAGCTCCCTTTGTTGTTTATTGGCACTACTAGCGCTTTATTAAAACATTTGCGCATAGCAAAGGGAGAGGTGTTAACTGGGCATGCATAGTGCTTAGATATTTAGGCATCTATACCTTATTGATTTTTCTGTAGCTCCTCTCGTTGTTTTTCTTGCCTTTTCATCTCTCCCCTCCATTTGGATGAGCCACAGATGTCATTTAATATTGGTTATATAGGCAATTTGTCTTATAAAACTATTATTCTCATAAACAATTTTTTCTGTGCCCACTTATCTCATTGTGGGTATGGTTTGGCTCGGGTCTGGATATATGTGGGGTCCTATATACTGTGATTTGCAATGCATTTGATGTAATTTCTGCTGCCACCTGTGTTATATGTCCTTTATGACTTTTATGTACAGATACACATTGTTATTGAATAAAAGATTTTGTATTTTCGGTAACCTATACGCTCCTTTTTTCTCCTGGTTTATATGCTTGTTTGGAGCAGGTATTTGCTCTTTGCTTTTTTCATGCTGACTATCATGGGTGTGTAATCACCCTCTGGTCGAATATGCAACTAGGTTGTGTGTTAGCATTCGTTGATGTAAATGTTGAAGAGCGTTGGACTTCGGCTACTCCCTTTTGACATGTTCAAATATAGATGTGAATACGTCATCAGGAATATACAGCTGTACTGTACTTATACAGTTTACTTTCGTGCTTAGCAGAATCGGGTGGTAGCCAGACTGAGCCTCTGGCTAGCAGTTTTTCTCCGTTAATACATACGGAGCTGAACAATTAACACAGCAATATCTACAGCTGAAAATTTTCACCCAGTCCTTCAAGTGGCCACTGACCAGCTTTCAAGGTCAGATGAAACTGAGATCTCATGGAGTCGTCAGATGAGGGGCCATAAACCCTTAGAATGTAAAAGCCACAAGGATTTAGATAAAACCACCACAGACAGAGGTTAAGTAAACCGTAAAGTTTAACAATCACAAACATATGGAAGCGTCAAATTTTTTACCAGAAATGCAGCGATGTAATTGTCGGAATGCATTCTGTATATTTGAATATGCATTCAAAAGAGCCATTTGTATATTCACACTACACTATTAACAGCAATCATATCTATATTCTTGAAAAACGGAAGATTAACCATAGACTACTATCTATAATCATGACAATCTTTTTTAGCAATATCTATAGCTAAGTAATGTTAAGTAATGTTAAAAGTAGCTGCTACTATGTATTCCGTAAATAACATAGGTTTTAGAACATCTTCACATTCTTGCATTTCTCAAACTGTGACCATGCTCAATATTCCACAACTGTTCCGTTCTGCTGTGCAGTAAATATTGGAGACACCATAGATGATCACAGAGGGTTTCAACAAAGTAATTTCGAAATAATAACATAATTTTTTTATTTTCTGTTTTATAATCCAGTAAAGAAGGAACATGCAGTCTCACTCATACAAGTTATCACTTACAAAATTTATTAAGTCCTCAGCATCTACAAGCATTCAGCCGTCATTGTTTTGTGTTTGACTCTTACCATTTGAGGCAGCCAAAGTTATGGCTCTGAAGGAGATAAACAAACATAGTTAACAAAGAAATATTTGTAATGAAATACTGAGCCTACATAACAGAATTGCTACATCAAATTTATATGAAGTGTATTGTGTCCAATGTGAGCAACCAGGCAACCAAAAAAGGAGCTTTTCAAGTGAGTTCTTTAAGGTACAATACATAAATGTTATGAAGGAAAGTGACGAGACCGGCCTATGCCGAGGAGTGAACATGATGAAGAGGACGTTAGTACCGGGCCGGTCAGCACTGTTGGGCTTCCTGTTCAAGTACATGGGCAGACCACCATAAGCTCCTTTTACTGGCGGACCAAGACACAAATATACAACATCGATGCCCGGCTTAGTGTGAACCCATCAGAGCCAGATGAATGTGATTGTTGGGTGGTAGCCAGACTGGGCCTCTGGCTGCCAGTTTTTCTCGGTAAATAGATACGGAGCTGAACAATTAACACAGCAATATCTCCAGCTGGACTGTAGTTATACAGTTCACTTTCCAGCTTTGCAGAATTTGCTGTTAGCCAGACTGGGCCTCTGGCTAACATTTTATCTTTGTAAATAGATACGGAGATGAACAATTCCACCAGCAATGTATACAGCTGTATTGTACTGATAGAGTAAACGTTCCTGTTTTTCAATTTTGGTGTTAGCCAAACTGGTGATCCGAGTATGGTTGTTCCTGCGGAAATAGGTACGGAGCAGAACAATTGACACAACCATATCTACAGCTGGACTGTAGTTGTACAGTTCACTTTCCTGCTTTGCAGAATTGGGTGGTAGTCAGACTGGGCCTCTGGCTACCAGTTTTTCTCCGTAAATAGATATGGAGCTGAACAATTAACACATTTATATCTCCAGCTGGACTGTAGTTATACAGTTCACTTTCCTGCTGTGCAGAATTTGCTGTTAGCCAGACTGGGCCTCTGGCTAACATTTTTTCTTTGTAAATAGATACGGAGATGAACAATTCCACCACCAATGTATACAGCTGTATTGTACTGATAGAGTAAACGTTCCTGTTTTTCAATGTTGGTGTTAGCCAAACTGGTGCTCCGAGTATGGGTGTGTTAGGGTTCGAGTTCCCGCTGCTGCACAAGGGGAGTTTCGAACCAGTCCCACTGCGGTCTCCCATTCATCTCCGGCCGCAGTGGAGCCTGCTCAGCAGAGACGTAGGTCCCAGCGTCTTGCCCATTCCAGTACTGTGCAGTGACTTGCTGCTGCCTCTCCTGGATCTGCTATTATAGCCAGTGCTGGAGCAGACGTCTTTGGGACAAAGTCCTGCATTTCCCCTTCTGAGCATGCCAAGGGTGAGATCTCTCATTGGAGATCGGGGGTCACGTGCTCAGGTACTTCAGCAGCTCCTATTGGTCTGCCAGGAAGGTCCTGTGACTACTGGAGTTCTGGAACAAGTTTCATTGGTCCTTGTTTCTGGCAGGTCCTGTAGCTGTTATTATAAAAGGGTGGCAATGCTGAGCCGCCATGCGCTAGTATCAACCATTATATGCTTTGCGCCAGTGTGGTCATGCGTGTGTGTGGTTAGGGACCCGGCTGAAATAAGCCCCTAGAATACCGACTTAATCGGTGAGGAGTTTGGTATGCTAGCTGGTCAGGGTCGGTGTCCTAGATGCCCTAGATTACCGACATAACCGATGAGGAGTTTGATTGCTGTATTTAGGGTCTGGCGTTCAGACGCCATAGATTGCGGGTGACTCCCGCGAGGACATTAGCGCATGATCACGTTCTATGTTCGCTTAGCATTTAACTGTGTACCTGGATGCCTAACAGGACACAGAACTTTTTCTCAGCGGCTCTGTGATGTAACAGGGTTCGCTTTCAACGCTAGACAGCGCCCTAGCGTGTTTACTTTGCGACTCAGTTGTGTTTAGTGAGTTCGCACACATCGCCATATAGCGCTGCGGCACTCCTTCTAGCGGCTCTGTGGAATAACAGAGTTCGCACTTATTGCCACAGCGCGTTACGGCGTTTATTTTGGCGACTCTGCGAGATAACAGAGTTCGCTTCTTGCGCCATTTAACCATCAGCAGGCTCCGCCTGCACGGTGGACCCCGGGCTGCGAACGCACCTCTCTACATCAAATATTTGGTGCGTTCCGCAGACCCTTACATAATACTAGCGCCAGGGTCTGGCTGTTAAAATGGTGGACGACCAGTGTCTGCAGCGGTATATCCAGCAGCTGGAGGGTAGGTTGGCGACTCTAGAGCGCACAACCTCAGCTGTGGATGTTACCGCAGTCGCGGTTCAGGCTGCTAGTGTGGCCGCCGCCAGTTTGTCCTCTGCCACCCCTGCTCCGACTATTTCCCGCCTCCCACTTCCAGACAAGTTTACCGGTGACCGTAAACAATGTCGGGGTTTCGTCAGTCAGTGCTCCATACATCTAGAGCTTCTGGCTGCACGTTTTCCCACGGAGCGGGCGAAAGTAGGTTTTATCATTTCCCTTTTGTCGGGCAGGGCGTTGGAGTGGGCAACGCCGTTGTGGGAGTGCGATGATCGTGTGGTGCAGAGTGCTCCTCTTTTCTTGGACACTCTGAAACAGGTCTTTTTAGGACCTCGCGTCACCCACGATACGGCTCTTCAACTGTTGGCTATCACCCAGGGTTCATCCATGGTCAGCCAGTTTGCCGTCCAATTTCGGACTCTGGTCTCTGAGCTGGACTGGCCAGATAAAGTCCTTATACCCGTGTACTGGAGGGGACTGGCAGACCATGTGAAGGACGCCTTGTCCACCAGGGAGATTCCTGCCACACTGGAGGAGCTCATTACCATATCTACCCGCATCGACCTCCGTTTTAACGAGCGGAGGTTGGAGCGGGCCCAGTGTAGGCAGAGTTTCCGGCTGGCACCCACCTTCGCCAGACCTCTTGAATCTTCCATTCAGGCTTCCGATTCCCCTGAGGCCATGGAGATTTCTCGAGTGAGACCTAAGTCTCGGGCCGCTCGAGTATCTGTGATTTGTAATGCTTGCCAACAAATAGGGCATTTTGCTAATAAATGTCCACGGCGGTCGGGAAAACGACCGCGTCTAGTAACCATTGGAGGGGGTTCACTAGACACAGCAGTACACGCCTCCAAGTTGTCCTTTAGGGGGACAATCAATTTTGGCTCATCCACTTTAACTTTGTGTGGATTCTGGAGCCGAAGGAAATTTCATGTCTTCTACCTTCGCTCTCCGCCACTCTATAACTCTGGTGATGCTCGCCAAACCCGTGACAGTTCGAGTAGTGAATGGGTCGACACTGCCTTCACCAATCACACATCAGACCATCCCTTTCACGTTGTCAATGTCCCCTTCCCATCAGGAGATTATCTCACTTCTAGTCATTCCCGAGGGAATAGACGAGATTTTGTTAGGGATGCCCTGGCTCCGTTTCCACTCCCCACACATTGAGTGGAACTCTGGGAGGATATTGGGTTGGGGTGAGTCATGTAAAGGCAGATGTATGAGGGAATGCATTCAGGTGGCCACTACAGAGATGCCCGCAGATCTTACTTCACTTCCTAAATACTATTGGTCATATGCAGACGTATTCTCCAAAAAGGCTGCAGAAGTCCTTCCACCTCACCGTCCTTATGACTGTCCTATTGACCTCTTGCCTGGAGCAGAACCTCCTCGGGGACGGGTCTATCCCCTTTCTCTCCCGGAGACGGAGGCTATGTCCCAATATATTCAGGAGAACCTGGCAAGAGGATTCATTAGGAAGTCAGTGTCACCTGCAGGGGCGGGGTTCTTCTTCGTGCAGAAGAAGAACGGAGAATTACGTCCATGCATCGATTACAGTGGTCTAAATGCCATCACCGTTAAGAATAAATACCCGTTGCCACTGATTTCTGAGCTATTTGATAGGCTACGGGGGGCAAGGGTATTTACGAAATTAGATCTGCGGGGTGCTTATAACCTGATTCGCATCCGTGAGGGGGACGAATGGAAGACTGCTTTTAATAGCAGGGACGGGCACTATGAATATCTGGTGATGCCCTTCAGGCTCTGTAATGCCCCAGCTGTCTTCCAAGACTTTGTTAATGACATCTTCCGGGATATGCTCTCCACCTCAGTCGTAGTCTATCTGGATGATATTCTCATCTTTTCCCCAGATATTGACTCCCACCGGAGAGATGTCTGCAGAGTCTTCGACCTCTTACGGGCAAATTCCCTCTACGCAAAGTTGGAGATATGTGTGTTTGAGCAGGAGTCCTTACCTTTCCTGGGCTATATCATCTCCGCCCAGGGATTGGCTATGGATCCTGCCAAACTACAGGCGGTGATGGACTGGCAAGAACCCCATTCTTTGAAGGCGGTGCAGCGCTTTATGGGGTTCATTAATTACTACCGCCAGTTTATCCCTCACTTCTCAACTTTGGTAGCTCCCGTGGTTGCCCTCACCAAAAAGGGAGCAAATCCCAAATTGTGGTCTGAAGAGGTCTCCAAGGCCTTCACTTCTATTAAGTCCCATTTCGCTAGCGCTCCCATCCTACATCGCCCCGATGTTGATAAGCCATTTATATTGGAGGTGGATGCCTCGTCCGTTGGTGCTGGAGCAGTCCTCTTCCAAAAGGATGCTCAAGGTCGGAAGCATCCATGCTTCTTTTTCTCCAAGACCTTCACACCAGCGGAGAGGAATTATTCCATTAGGGACAGGGAGTTGCTAGCAATGAAGTTGGCCTTCTCAGAGTGGAGACATCTGTTGGAGGGGCCTCGCTTTCCCTTCCAAGTCTTCACGGACCACAAAAATCTGGTGTATTTACAGACTGCCCAGCGGCTAAATTCCCGTCAGGCCAGATGGTCCTTGTTTTTCTCCCGATTTCACTTCACCCTCCATTTTCTGTCGGGAGAGAAGAACATTCGGGCTGACGCTCTCTCTCGCTCCGTTGTGTCTTCTGAGGAGGAGGAGGGGTAGCCACGGCTTATTGTCCCTTCTGAGAGCCTGAGAACTGTAGCTCCGGTCTCGCTAGAGTCTGTCCCTCCGGGCAAGACCTTTGTACCATCTAATTTGCGACCGGAGGTTCTCTCTTGGGCCCATTCGTCCAGGGTGGGTGGACATTTTGGGAAAAAAAGGACATCTGAGCTACTCGCGAGGACATACTGGTGGCCGCATATGGTCCAGGACGTTGGAGATTATATTTGGGCATGTGTCTCCTGTGCCAAAAATAAGTCCCCTCGTCAACGACCAGCTGGGTTACTTTACCCATTGCCGGTGGCAGACAGGCCTTGGGAAATGGTCGGGATGGACTTTGTGGTAGGCTTGCCCAAATCTCGTGGGTGTACCATCATATGGGTTATCACCGATCACTTCTCTAAAATGGTGCACTTGGTGCCGCTACCCCGGTTACCTTCTGCATGGGCCTGGCGACACTGTTTATCAAACATATCTTCCGCTTACACGGTATGCCGGACAAAATTGTCAGCGATCGGGGTCCCCAGTTTACGTCTCGGTTCTGGAGAGAGCTTTGTCACCTTCTCAGTGTTGAGTTAAATCTCTCCTCTGCTTATCATCCCGAGACTAATGGGTTGGTAGATAGGGCCAACCAGACCTTGGTCACATATCTGTGACATTTTGTTTCAGCTAGGCAGGATGACTGGGCATCCTTGTTACCGTGGGCGGAGTTTGCATTAAACAACGCTGTGGCTGATTCCACTGGACAAACCCCATTTCTCCTTAATTACGGTCAGCACCCACGGGTTCCTGTACCTATGCCCGTGTCTTCCGCCGACTCCAGGGTGGCAGACTGGGCTGTGGAGGCATGGGACATTTGGGACCGCACTCAGGATGCCATTCAGGCCTCCAAGGAGAGAATGAGGTCATCCGCCGATGCACATCGGCGCCCCGCTCTGACTTTTGCCCCTGGCGATTTAGTGTGGCTCTCCGCCCGTAACATCAGGCTGCGTGTAGAGTCCACTAAGTTCGCACCTCGCTTCTTGGGTCCCTTCAAGGTCCTTGAACAGGTCAATCCTGTGGTCTACCGGTTGGCCCTTCCGCCACGCCTGAGTATCACGAGTCACGACACATTCCATGTCTCCCTCCTGAAACCCGTATACTTGTCCCGGTTTTCCGAGTCATCTGCCGGGACATCGGGTTAGTCTACGGACAATTATGAGGTGAATGCTATTCTGGGGTGCAAGGTGGTATGTGGCAAAAAGTTTTATTTGGTGGATTGGAGGGGTTATGGGCCTGAGGATAGGTCATGGGAGCCTGCTGAGCGTGTTCAGGCTCCGCAGCTCATCGCTGCCTTTGAGCGCAGCGAGGCTGGGGCCCTAGGAGGGGGGGTAATGTTAGGGTTCAAGTTCCCGTGCTGCACATGGGGAGTCTCGAACCAGTCCCACTGCGGTCTCCCATTCATCTCCGGCCGCAGTGGAGCCTGCTCAGCAGAGACGTAGGTCCCAGCGTCTTGCCCATTCCAGTACTGTGCAGTGACTTGCTGCTGCCTCTCCTGGATCTGCTATTATAGCCAGTGCTGGAGCAGACGTCTTTGGGACAAAGTCCTGCTTTTCCCCTTCTGAGCATGCCCAGGGTGAGATCTCTCATTGGAGATCGGGGGTCACGTGCTCAGGTACTTCAGCAGCTCCTATTGGTCTGCCAGGAAGGTCCTGTGACTACTGGAGTTCTGGAACAAGTTTCATTGGTCCTTGTTTCTGGCAGGTCCTGTAGCTGTTATTATAAAAGGGTGGCAATTGCTGAGCCGCCATGCGCTAGTATCAACCATTATATGCTTTGCGCCAGCGTGGTCATGCGTGTGTGTGGTTAGGGACCCGGCTGAAATAAGCCCCTAGAATACCGATTTAATCGGTGAGGAGTTTGGTATGCTAGCTGGTCAGGGTCGGTGTCCTAGATGCCCTAGATTACCGGCATAACCGGTGAGGAGTTTGATTGCCGTATTTAGGGTCTGGCGTTCAGACGCCATAGATTGCGGGTGACTCCCGCGAGGACATTAGCGCATGATCACGTTCTATGTTCGCTTAGCATTTAACTGTGTACCTGGATGCCTAACAGGACACAGAACTTTTTCTCAGCGGCTCTGTGACGTAACAGGGTTCGCTTTCAAGCTAGACAGCGCCCTAGCGTGTTTAAATTTGCGACTCAGTTGTGTTTAGTGAGTTCGCACACATCGCCATATAGCGCTGCGGCACTCCTTCTAGCGGATCTGTGGAATAACAGAGTTCGCACTTATTGCCACAGCGCGTTACGGCGTTTATTTTGGCGACTCTGCGGGATAACATAGTTCGCTTCTTGCGCCATTTTACCAGCAGCAGGCTCCGCCTGCACGGTGGACCCCGGGCTGCGAACGCACCTCTCTACATCAAATATTTGGTGCGTTCCGCAGACCCTTACAGGGTGTTTCTGCGGAAATAGATACGGAGCAGAACAATTGACACAACCATATCTACAGCTGGACTGTAGTTGTACAGTTCACTTTCCTGCTTTGCAGAATTTGCTGTTAGCCAGACTGGGCCTCTGGCTAACATTTTTTCTTCGTAAATAGATACGGAGATGAACAATTCAACCCCTAATGTATACAGCTGTATTGTACTGATAGAGTAAACGTTCCTGTTTTTCAATTTTGGTGTTAGCCAAACTGGTGCTCCGAGTATGGGTGTTCCTGCGGAAATAGATACGGCGCTGAACAATTGACACAACCATATCTACAGCTGGATTGTAGTTGTACAGTTCACTTTCCTGCTTTGCAGAATGAGTGGCAGCCAGACTGGGCCTCTGGCTACCAGTTTTTCTCCGTAAATAGATATGGAGCTGAACAATTAACACATTTATATCTCCAGCTGGACTGTAGTTATACAGTTCACTTTCCTGCTTTGCAGAATTTGCTGTTAGCCAGACTGGGCCTCTGAGTATGGGTGTTCCTGCAGAAATAGATACGGAGCTGAACAATTGACAACAATATGTACAGCTGGACTGTAGTTGTAGAGTTCACTTTCATGCTTTGCAGAATTGGGTGGTAGCCAGACTTGGCCTCTGGCTACCATTTTTTCTACGTAAATAGATACGGAGGTGAACAATTAACCCAGCAATATCTACAGCTGGACTGTAGTTGTACAGTTCACTTTCCTGCTTTGCAGAATTGGCTGGTAGCCAGACTGGGACTCTGGCTACCTGTTTTTCTCCGTAAATACATACGGAGCTGAACAATTCACACAGCAATATCTACTGCTGTTCTATACTTAGACAGTTCACTTTCCTGCTTTGCAGAATTGCGTGTTAGACAGACTGGGCCTCTGGCTAACAGTTTTTCTCCGTAAATAGATATGGAGATGAAGAATTCCACCAACAATGTATACAGCTGCATTGTACTGATAGAATAAACTTTCCTGCTTTTCAATTTCGGTGTTATCCAAAGTGGGACTCTGAGTATGGGTGTTACTGCAGAAATCTATACGGATATTTTTAATATTTTGAGTATACTATATATACCTTTTATCTGTAGATCCACTACTCGTTTTTTGTGACTACTCTTCGTCAGACTTATCCAATTAATCCATTTTCAGCATCTTAACATCCATTAGACACCTAAACATATGGCATTTTGGCTACCTCCCTATCTGGCCTGCCCCACCACCCCTCCTCCACCAACAAAATTGTTCTATTCTTGTGTCATACATACTGATGACCCTTTGAGCGTGAGTCTGCCTATAGGCTCCTGGAAGTGGATCGCTCACTGGGGCACTGGGGTACTCTGTACTCTGCCGGTGTGTTAAAGGGATGTGTCATGCCAGCAGTGACCCTGTCCATGTCCCTGGCTGTTCAATGAAAAGGGGAATAATTTACAGGAGGATTAGATTTTGTATTACACTGTTGGTTACGCCACCTGTGGTTTATGGTGAAAGCTGAACGGCGCTCCAGTGCATATCCTCTGAAACTGGTGGTGATGCAGCAGAGTCTGACTAGCTCGCCACAGGCACAGCTTCTTGCCTCAGAGCTGAAGTATGTTTTGGTGGATGAATGGTGCTGTTAGAACAAATTTAGATCACACATTCTGGGGCTGTTTACAAGGCTTTACTCCGAGTTGAGGTGTGCACATATGCCCCCTTGGTACAGTATCCTCCAGGTGAGGGGCTCAGCAAACTCCCAGTTACATTGTAAAGACACCTTTACAGGACTCCTTTCAATATGTTCCTTTCTGTGTCATCTCACGGTGTAGTATTACTTCCCTGCCCTTCCTGCCAACACATCTCAATCATTGTCCCAAGGCAGTAGCCGCGTGAAGGATTCCTAATGACTCAGAACTTCGTAAGTATTATGTCCCTTTTCTGAGTGTACTTCTTTTCCTCCAGAATAGGTATATGCTTCCAAGGCCTTATTGAACATCTGTATCAGTTGGTGACGTCTTTTGTCAAGGCAATCTCATTTGCATTGCTAATAGTTGAAACATACCTAAAACGTGGCAGCTTCCATAAATTTTTACACGGTGGCACATTCTAACCTTACGAAATTCAGGTTGATGGAGGTCACAGAAGCTCGTTGAGAAACCGGAAGGTAATTTGGAAAATGCTTAACAAATGTAATGTCCTTATGAGTGGTGGTTCTATTAGTGCAGTGCACTGATGGTTAAATACAAAGGCTTATTATCAGGTTGAGGTGCCGAGTCGACTGTAAAGGGTTTTGGTGCCAGAGGACAGCTTCATGTTTCAAAGCACAAAAACTCAGACCCTGATCCACCAGAATACAAGGTTTAATTTATTAAAAGTACTGAACTGTAATGCTCCTTTGTGACAGATCACCATGGCCCACTGCGAACTAAAATGTCAAAGTCAGTACACAAACGTCTAGCCTAAAATCACTAAGGCATATGATATGACTCCACACTTTGATTTTGGACTACCCATTTTAGTATTACTGTACAATTCCAAAATATTTATTGTAAATCCCTATCTGTTTAGTGCTGCAATGTAAGCAACCCGGACACCCAGGAATATACTTGCATTTAAAATTCCCCAGTGTTGTCCAGGTACACCAACTGCTATTCTATATTTGGGTCCACATTTCATGTGCGATGATGAGTCACCTGTGAATCTCAGTGAATGAAGGTGCAAAGAGTCATCAGGGATCTTAAAGGGATGTGCATTTTCCTAGACTTTATTCCTAGTTCAGGTGTGCACACATGCACGCTTGGTACAGTGTCCTCCAGGTGAGGGGCTCAGCAAACTCACCGGTAAATTGGGAAGGCAACTTTCACTGATTCCTTTAAATATGTTCCTTTCTCTGTTGTCTCACGGTGTAGTATTACTCTTTGGTCCTTCCTGACAAGACCTTGCACTCATTGTCCCAAGCCAGTAGCCGCGGAACCTGTGGTATAACGTCTGCTGTTCTTTTCCTTGCTATTATATAGACACGTTTTCGGCAAACATAATTGATGTTCAGTAGCTGAGACTCCTAGAGATGACACTGCCTCCGGCTTGCTATGTGAGTACGGAAGTTATATAATAGGCTAATGGCCCGGTGTCCCTTCTGCGACCTGGGTGAATGTGGTGCATGCAGTGTCCACAGGAGAAAGCGGGGTTGGGACAGTACTGCCTAGACCACAGTATAGGCAACAGGGATCTTCGATGCTCTCCGTAGCCGATGCCGGGGAAGATAAGTTTTCGTGCTCACAGTATCCAACCACACTGCCACTGTAGTGGAGCTGTGAGCCATGTTTCAGGTTGGGTTCTCAGGCCAAAACTTACCTGACCTTTAACCTTGTTTAAAAAAATTACCCATCATGACCAGAATGCCAGGAATACGGGGGGGGGGGTGGGGTTACTGAAGAAAGTCTGATAGGCTAAGTGCAGGGTTGCTACAGAGTCCAAGACTTTCCCAGGATGTGACTCAAAGCAAGCTCAGAATCACACCAGGGCAACCAACTCCTGGGGCACATTGCAACCTAAGCGCTCACACTTACACAGCCTACTGACTTTGATCCTGGGGGTCCATGCTTTCCACCAGATGAATACATGAGCCACCTGGTGCACACGGGCAAGTGCAGGTTCACTGACCAGGTGGGGGGGCGACTCGTGTGCAACGGCACTGGCACAGGGACCCTCATAGTACAAACATTTGCCTCTGACTGTGGAAGGGACCCTCTCATCGTCAGACACACCGGCGTACTATGAGGGGCCCTGTGCCAGTGCCGTCGCCCACTAGTCGGCCACCCCTGCTAGCTAAGGGCCACAGCACTTGCAATACTTACCTCTCCATGCTCCACCACTGTGACGTCTTCCGCGTTTCCTGACAGTAAAATTCAGGTTACAGAGGGAAATTACCTCACGTCTGTACTCCCTCTGGCTAAACAGTCCAAGTGCAGAGACCTGTAAGATGGGGATGCTGTGGAGGGCAGAGTAGACCACTGCACAGCGAGGAGAGTTATTAAATATTTTTAAATGTTTTCACGAATATATGGGTAGCATTTCACACTGGATCATTAATAATGTGGACCATCATATATGGAGCTTTCTTTGGGCCCATAACACACTGGAGCATCATCCATGGGGCACAACATATACAGGAGCATTGTCAATGGGGCAGATCAGAGACTGGAGCAGCAGCCATGGGGCAGATCAGAGACTGGAGCAGCAGGCATGGAGCCAATCAGAGACTGGAGCAGCAGCCATGGGCCCCATCATATACAAGAGCATTGTGAATGGGGCAGATCAGAAACTGGAGCAGCAGCCTTGGGGCTGATCAGAGACTGGAGCAGCAGCCATGGGGCCGATCAGAGACTGGAGCAGCAGCCATAGGGCCAATCAGAGACTGGAGCAGCAGCCATGGGGCCCATCATATACAGGAGCATTGTGAATGGGGCAGATCAGAAACTGGAGCAGCAGCCTTGGGGCTGATCAGAGACTGGAGCAGCAGCCATGGGGCCGATCAGAGACTGGAGCAGCAGCCATGGGGCCAATCAGAGACTGGAGCAGCAGCCATGGGGCCCATCATATACAGGAGCATTGTCAATGGGGCAGATCAGAGACTGGAGCAGCACCCATGGGGTCCATCATATACAGGAGCATTGTCAATGGGGCTGATCAGAGACTGGAGCAGCAGGCATGGGGCCAATCAGAGACTGGAGTAGCAGCCATGGGGCCCATCATATACAGGAGCATTGTCAATGGGACCGATTAGAGACTGGAGCAGCAGCCATGGGGCCCATCATATACAGGAGCATTGTCAAAGGGGCTGATCAGAGACTGGAGCAGCAGGCATGGGGCCAATCAGAGACTGGAGTAGCAGCCATGGGGCCCATCATATACAGGAGCATTGTCAATGGGGCAGATCAGAGACTGGAGCAGCAGGCATGGGGCCAATCAGAGACTGGAGCAGCAGCCATGGGGCTCATCATACAGGATCATTGTCAATGGGACAGATCAGAGACTGGAGCAGCAGCCATGGGGCCCATCATATACAGGAGCATTGTCAATGGGGCAGATCAGAGACTGGAGCAGCAGCCATAGGGCCAATCAGAGACTGGAGCAGCAGCCATGGGGCCGATCAGAGACTGGAGCAGCAGCCATGGGGCAGATCAGAGACTAGAGCAGCAGCCATGGGGCCCATCATATACAGTAGCATTGTCAATGGGGCAGATCAGAGACTGGAGCAGCAGCCATGGGGCAGATCAGAGACTGGAGCAGCAGCCATGGGGCCCATCATATACAGGAGCATTGTCAATGGGGCAGATCAGAGACTGGGGCAGCAGGCATGGGGCCGATCATATACAGGAGCATTGTCAATGGGGCAGATCAGAGACTGGAGCAGCAGCCATGGGGCAGATCAGAGACTGGAGCAGCAGCTATGGGGCCCATCATATACAGGAGCATTGTCAATGGGGCAGATCAGAGACTGGGGCAGTAGGCATGGGGCCGATCAGAGGCTGGAGCAGCAGCCATGGGGCCCATCATATACAGGAGCATTGTCAATGGGGCAGATCAGAGACTGGAGCAGCAGCCATGGGGCAGATCAGAGACTGGAGCAGCAGGCATGGGGCCGATCAGAGACTGGAGCAGCAGCCATACGGCCCATCATATACGGTAGCATTGTCAGTGGGGCAGATCAGAGACTGGAGCAGCAGCCATGCGGCCCATCATATACAGGAGCATTGTCAATGGGGCAGATCAGAGACTGGGGCAGCAGGCATGGGGCCGATCATATACAGGAGCATTGTCAATGGGGCAGATCAGAGACTGGAGCAGCAGCCATGGGGCAGATCAGAGACTGGAGCAGCAGCTATGGGGCCCATCATATACAGGAGCATTGTCAATGGGGCAGATCAGAGACTGGGGCAGCAGGCATGGGGCCGATCAGAGACTGGAGCAGCAGCCATGGGGCCCATCATATACAGGAGCATTGTCAATGGGGCAGATCAGAGACTGGAGCAGCAGCCATGGGGCAGATCAGAGACTGGAGCAGCAGGCATGGGGCCGATCAGAGACTGGAGCAGCAGCCATACGGCCCATCATATACAGGAGCATTGTCAATGGGGCAGATCAGTGACTGGAGCAGCAGGCATGGGGCCAATCAGAGACTGGAGCAGAAGCCATGGGGCCCATCATATACGGTAGCATTGTCAGTGGGGCAGATCAGAGACTGGAGCAGCAGCCATGGGGCCGATCAGAGACTGGAGCAGCAGGCATGGGGCCCATCATATACAGGAGCATTATCAATAGGGCAGATCAGAGACTGGAGCAGCAGCCATGGGGCCAATCAGAGACTGGAGCAGCAGCCATGAGGCCCATCATATACAGTAGCATTGTCAATGGGGCAGATCAGAGACTGGAGCAGCAGCCATGGGGCCAATCAGAGACTGGAGCAGCAGCCATGGAGCCCATCATATACAGGAGCATTGTCAATGGGGCAGATCAGAGACTGGAGCAGCAGGCATGAGGCCAATCAGAGACTGGAGCAGCAGCCATGGGGCCCATCATATACAGGAGCATTATCAATGGGGCAGATCAGAGAATGGAGCAGCAGGCATGGGGCCAATCAGAGACTGGGGCAGCAGCCATGGGGCCCATCATATACAGGAGCATTGTCAATGGGGCAGATCCGAGACTGGAGCAGCAGGCATGGGGCCGATCAGAGACTGGAGCAGCAGCCATGGGGCCCATCATATACAGGAGCATTGTCAATGGGGCAGATCAGAGACTGGAGCAGCAGCCATGGGGCAGATCAGAGACTGGAGCAGCAGGCATGGGGCCGATCAGAGACTGGAGCAGCAGCCATGGGGCCCATCATATACAGGAGCATTGTCAATGGGGCAGATCAGAGACTGGAGCAGCAGGCATGGGGCCAATCAGAGACTGGAGCAGCAGCCATGGGGCCCATCATATACAGTAGCATTGTCAGTGGGGCAGATCAGAGACTGGAGCTGCAGGCATGGGGCCAATCAGAGACTGGAGCATCAGCCATGGGGCCCATCATATATAGTAGCTTTGTCAATGGGGCAGATCAGAGACTGGAGCAGCAGGCATGGGGCCGATCAGAGACTGGAGCAGCAGCCATAGGGCCCATCATATACAGGAGCATTGTCAATGGGGCAGATCAGGGACTGGAGCAGCAGGCATGGGGCCAATCAGAGACTGGAGCAGCAGCCATGGGGCCCATCATATACAGTAGCATTATAGTAGAAAAAGGCGTGCACTCTGTAGTAACGAATAGGTGCAGGCTGAACCTGGAACTAGGCCTGATACTCATGTAATTGGAAAAACAGCCGCACTCAAGCAATCTTTCAATGCAAGTGAAAAAAGTTTTATTTGAAGACACCACAGCATAAAAAACGTGACACACCACCACAGACGGCACCTGTACCTTCATCCTACCAGGACCTTCAGTTGGTCCCTGCCCTGTCTGATTTCCGTATATTTGGCCTGGAGCCTTTTCAAGTTTTCATATTCCACAGTGGCCTCCTCTGTTCCTTTTCTGTTATCTTCCTTAAGGTTTGAGAAAGACCCATTGCAGGGTCGAAACGTTACCTCTACACGTTTTTTATGCTGTGGTGTCTTCAAATAAAACTTTTTTCACTTGCATTGAAAGATTGCTTGAGTGCGGCTGTTTTTCCAATTATATACAGTAGCATTGTCAGTGGGGCAGATCAGAGACTGGAGCAGCAGGCATGGGGCCAATCAGAGACTGGAGCAGCAGCCATGGGGCCCATCATATACAGGAGCATTGTCAATGGGGCAGATCAGAGACTGGAGCAGCAGACATGGGGCCAATCAGAGACTGGAGCAGCAGCCATGGGGCCCATCATATACAGTAGCATTGTCAGTGGGGCAGATCAGAGACTGGAGCTGCAGGCATGGGGCCAATCAGAGACTGGAGCAGCAGCCATGGGGCCCATCATATACAGGAGCATTGTCAATGGGGCAGATCAGAGACTGGAGCAGCAGGCATAGGGCCAATCACAGACTGGAGCAGCAGCCATGGGGCCGATCAGAGACTGGAGCATCAGCCATGGGGCCCATCATATACAGTATCTTTGTCAATGGGGCAGATCAGAGACTGGAGCAGCAGGCATGGGGCCGATCAGAGACTGGAGCAGCAGCCATAGGGCCCATCTTATACAGGAGCATTGTCAATGGGGCAGATCAGGGACTGGAGCAGCAGGCATGGGGCCAATCAAAGACTGGAGCAGCAGCCATGGGGCCCATCATATACAGTAGCATTGTCAGTGGGGCAGATCAGAGACTGGAGCTGCAGGCATGGGGCCAATCAGAGTGTTATGGAAATTTAATTAGGATAAATCTATCCTGCAGTGTTTGCTGCTGCTGTTCCCAATTTTATATTGAATGTCTTTTCTTTGAGCGCTCAGACGAAATGAGGACTGTCCACAACGGAAGTGTCAGTATAACAGTTCATCAAGACCAACAGTTTATTATTCATTCAAGGTTTTATACTTTTACAAAAAGGGGCTGGTTAGTCAATTAGCATACAATTAAAAGCTGCTAGATTATTGGCTGTTTAAGTGTAAGTATGATAAGTATGATAATTATGATAAAAGGGCTGAAGTTGCAGATTTATTGTTTATTATTCTTTGCCCCAGCTTTCCTGCGTGACTAGTAAAGAAAACAAGAGATATCTATCAAGACTTTCTGTCCTTGTTTCCATTTTCTGTGTCCTTGTGTAAAAAGTCCCTATGAGCTATAGCCTGACTTATGTAGGCCAGGGTCGTCTTAAACGTCTGATTATAGCTAGCATCAGCTTTTTCATAGATATGTGTGAACACAGGATTTTTAGCAAGTGAGATCTATCTAACTGTAAATGCATATATATATATATATATATAATTGAATATATATGGAATACATATATATTTCCATGACAGTCCCCCCTTAGATACCACTTGCCCTAAAGACCTGCTCCTGTCCCAAAGCGCTGCAACTCTTTTGTGCTGCCGATGGGCTGGCACATGCCTAACATATGTACCCCTCATAGATGCAGTCTTTTTCGCAAATGGGCGGTCAGGAGATCTGTCCCTAGCAGGGGTTCATGTGTTTGCAATCATAGTCTCTTTATTTAACTGCATGTTCAGAAAAACGTGTGTATTCTTCGTCAGGTAGGTCATCTGTCTGGTCAGTCACAGCATCCACGACATCATTCATGGCTTAGGTGTCTCTTCCGGCACGGGAGCTTCCTTGCGATGCGATACGTGGATCCAAGCTGGCTTTCCCTCTAGTTTCACAGAGGTTGGTGTCATCTGGGGCTCTTGGACAGGACCATCAAATCTGGGATCGAGTGTTCTCATTTCCAACTTTTTTCACCAACACCCAGTCTCCTGGCTTTCAAGGAGTGCATACCAGACACGGAGTCTGGATCTGGCAGTGAAGAGAAAAACTCGAGAATGGACATTAGTTTTTGACCAATTCAATTACATAAGCAAACAAGATATCATTTTGCATATTCTGCTGCTGATGGAAGAATGCACCTAACTTGGGACTAGACCCAAACAAAATTTTGCATGGTGACAGCTTTTCTGGGTCTCTGGGAGTGTGTCTTACGCTAAACAGTGCAATTGGGAGTGTGTCATGCCATGGTTTGCGTGTCTCTTGGGCAATTTTCAGCATCCTATTCTTAAGTGTTCCGTTCAGTCTTTCTACCTTCCCGCTGCTCTGGGGGTGGTAAGGAGTGTGTAGGCCTAAATCTGACCCTACTGCTAACCGGATCTCTTGTGTCAGATTTGCTGTGAATGCGGGTCCCTGATCACTTTCTATCACTTCTGGAACCCCGTATCTGCACACTATTTTTCGAAAGTAGCAGCTTTGCAGTAGTCTTTGCTGACTTGGAAGGCTTCTGTCCATCTTGAAAACACTTCTTTGACCACAATGGCGTATTTGAATCCTTCACTTGGCGATATCTGGATGTGGTCTATCTGGATCCTCTGAAGCTGGTAGAGTGGTCTTGCCAGATGAGGTGTGGGGGACTTTCTTCCACACATCCAGGCTTGCATTTGCCGCAGGTCAGACAGCTGATGGTGAATTTGGCTGTTAGGGTGGAGATCCCTGAAGCGAACCAGTAAGCACCAATCAGATCATTCATCTGTGTCTTTGATATGTGGGTGGGTCCATGTGCCCATTGGACCACCATAGGGTGCATACTTTGTGGTAGGCAGGATTTGGAGTCCATTGTAGATAGCCTTCCTTCTTCACGTGTTGCTTTTTTCGCATTCAGCTCTTCTTCTCCTTTTGGAGCTTGGTCTTGCAACTTCTTGAGCAGATCCCAGGACGTCTTTTTGTCAGGTTTCTTGTCTTCAGTCGTCATGTAGTAGCCGTCCGGCTCTACGACCTCTCCCACTTCTCCATGTTGTCTTCCTTTGGCCGCTTCTTTGGCTGCCATGTCCGCCATGTTATTGCCTCACGCCTCTTCTGTTCTCAGTTTTCCATGCGCTTTTGATTTTTTCAAATTGCCACCATTTTGGAAGTTGGAGTACACCCAGTAGGTCCCTGAAGGCTCCATGATGCTTCACAGTTGTCCCGCTTGCTGTGATGAAGTCCCTTGCAGCCCAGATGGGCCCAAAGTCGTGTGCTATGCCATGCGAGCACCTGTAGTCGGTGTAGATGTTTGCAGTCTTGCCTTCTGCCATCTGGCAGGCCTTTGTCAGCATTATCAGTTCTGCTTCCTGGGCTGACAGGCTAGGTGACAGACCTCTGGACCACAGGATTTCTTGATTGCTGGTCACTGCACTTCCTGTGTGGAAACTTATTCATCATCTGCAAATCTGGAGCCATCCAAGTGGAGGATAAATTCTGTAAATTTTTGTTCTGAAAAGTCCATATTGTATCCCCCTTGGGAGTGGGAGTAGAGTGGCCGGGATGAGGACTGTAGGTCTGGAGATGGTGACATTGTGAGACAAAGGCGATAGAGGCGCCACAAAGATGTCTGGCGGTGGGGAGATTATTGTTGGTTGAGCTTGATTGAGGATTGCCAAGATGTCGTGCGGAGTGAGAGTTTCCAGTGGCCGTCCAAAAGTGATGTCAGCAATCTTGTCCAGGAAGATGTGTGCTGCAGATACTGCCATCAGGCAGGAGGGTGCTCCTCTTGCAACTGGATCCAAGCGGGCTGAGAGGCAGCCTAAAAGTCTCTGTTTTCCCCCGTGAATCCGTGTCAGGACTCCAGTAGCATGACCTTCTTTATTCCATCAGGTAGACGGAAAGACTTCTCGTAGTCAGGTAGGCCTGATATTGGTGCTGAGACTGTGGAGTTCTTCCAATTTCCTGAATGAGTTGAAGGCTGCGTCCGATTAGGACTGAGGCATCAGGGATCCAGGTTCTGCAATACGACACTAGACCAAGGAAGGCCTGCAGCATTTTTGGAGTTGTTGAGGGAGCCATCTTCTCCACAGTGGTCTTCCAGTCATTTGACAGGTGTTTCGTCTGGTGGGCAATACAGTGTCCCAGGGATGTAACTTGCTTCTGACACCGCTGGACTTTGTTCTTCCAGACCTTGCGTTGCTGTTCCTCAAGGAACAGGGAATGGACTGTGCAGGTATCGATGTCAACCACGCAAAAGAGAAGGTCATCCACGTGTTGTAGAAGAGTGACTCCTGCATATTCTGCAATCTAGTTGACGAGGATGGAGGTCATTGTCTTTGTGAAACTTGAAGGGCTTGTTCTGAGCACCTTGAGGCAACACTGTCCATATGCACTGCACTGGTGCGTGAAGGCAGGCAGGTCATCCAGGTGGAGGGGGACACTGAAGAAGGCACTGGCCAGGTTGATCACCGTGAATACCATTGCAGTGACTGGGACTTTTGAGAGCAGAGTGTGCGGGTTCAGCACTGTTGGGGTTTCAAATACCGTAGCCTCTTTCACGGCCTCCAGGCCTTGCACCATTCTGAACTCAGTGGGGTTTACAGTCTTTTTCTTCACTGTGGAAAGCTGGTATTGATTCCGATGGGCGAGGCAGCCCAGTTTGGCCTTGTCCTTCACTATGCAGCAGGGGACTCCCATCTCCCGGCACAGAGCTGGCGGGAAAACAATCCGTCTACTAGGATCCACATCATGAGAGATGACGACCAGCTGGCTTTCTTGTTCTCCACCAAGGCAGTCACTGTGTTAGCACCTGCTCTGGTCACAGGGGGTCTTCTTGTTGGGACGTCTCCAATGGAGACGTGGGTGAACTGGTTGATTGCAGGGGCATCTCCTGGTGCTTGCAAAAGATGAACCTCTGGCGTTGGAGTCAGATGAGGTGTTGCCATTTCATGAAGAGAGTAGGGTCCTTCTTGAGTTGAATATCCTGGCCAATGTCAAAGTTCTCAGGCCGTCTTCTTAGGCGAGTTCACTTAGACCTTCAGTTGGTCAGAGACATCTTGACTCTGGGTGATGGAGTGGCTTTCTGGTACTATGTCCAGCACCTCCTGTGATAGGTCTGCAGTGTGGTTGTTTGAGGTTCCTGTTTCTTTTTGGGTCAGGGGTGAAGAAAGTGTCATGGTCCCATCTTCCTGGAGCACTCTGGTCGCTTTCAGCTTCTGCAGTAGGTCCACTCCCAATAGGTTGAGGGTGCAGGTCTTTGACACAACAACTTGGGACATGATGGAGTATTCTGGCTGAGTCCACACGCTCAGGGGCTTCATAATCTGGAAATATCTGACTTGACCATCAATTCTCATACAGAATGCAGAAGATTCTGATAGATAGGTGAGGTTGCGGAGTTCCACAAGAAAAGATCTGACTACGCCATCCACTCTCAGGATATTGGTCCCACTGGTGGGGTTCCCTGTGGACTTGGCGTGCTCCTGTCCTATGGACGGGGTTCTTCACTGCTTTCTGTGTTTTCTCCTTGTCTTGCTCCTCTGGGCAATGTGGTGGGTCGTAGGGGTTCTCTGCAGCGGTTCCGGTAATGGCCAGGCTTGCCACAGTTGAAACACTTGACGGTTCTCCTGTCCTTGTAGCGTGGTTGCTCATCTTGGTCTGTGGCCACCATGAGGGGAGCTGTTTTCCGCACTCCTGGCTGGGATTCTATCCCTTTTGCGACTGTGAGCAGGGTGTCCATTGCTATTGACCTGTACTCAGGCCTAGCTACTATCAGTGGCTTTCTGATTGGTTCTTTCAGTCCATGCACAAAGGCCTGTGCCAACATCTGTCTGTGTATCTGATTATGAATAGTGAAGCCCAAATCTTGAAACACTTGCATCACTCTGTCATAGAACTTCTCTACAGACTCTGTCTGGTCTTGGCTCGTGACATGTAGGCTGATAGCTTGTCCTGTCAGTCTGCTTTTGGCCCATTCTCTGAGCTGCTCAATTAGCTTTGGTCCTGTCTCCCAGGCATACGCATCTAATTCTGCTGGATGCTTGAAGTGTTCTCTCATAATTGGCCAGAATGCATCACCTGCTTTTATTTCCATTACGGCCCAGAGATCAATCCAGGCTTCTGCATACGTTCGCTGGATCTGCTGCATTTTTTGGCAAAATGGCATGGGGTGTATCCCTGGGTCTGGCAGCATACTGATCACCTGGCTTGGGATGAAGGGCTCATAGGATGGTGCCTCTACCTGTCCCTGCTCTATTGGTGCTTGTGGGTTTTCTTCCCTAGTATTGGGCAGCATGTGTGACGTTGCATCTTCATCTTCATCAGATGAGAAGTGACATGGTGTGCTTGGTGCATACACTGGGTGAAATTTGGCCTTAAAAGTTGTCTTGCTGCATGGGGATTTCCCTCTTCCTTGCTGAGGCTGCGGTGGATCAGTGTCATAGTTCCATGCTGGCAGCCCTGCTCGGCACTGAGGTTCCTCATTTGTGTCTGTAGCTACACCTCCCCCCGTGTGAAGCCCCGGCTGTGGGCTGTTGTGTCTGGGGCCTACCTGCAGCGTTTTGTGTAGGGAGATTTGCACTTTCTTCTCTTGATATAATGACTGGCAATGTTTGTACTGTGCTTGGGATAGACAGGGTGCCCTGTGCTGGAGACACTGAATACAGGGACACCACATTGCTTTGATTGGGCGTTGACCCAGTTAATAACGAAGTAGAAAAAAGAGGAAGAGAAGGGAGATGTGAGTGAGGAGCGGTGGGATGTGCCTGAGAGGAGGAGGAAGGAGGAGAGCGAGCACGAGCAGGTGGGTGTGGTGTGGGAGGAGAAAGGAGGAAAGGGAAAGAGGAGAAAGATCAGAAGGGTGTGGTGTGGGAGGAGAGAGGGAGGAAAAGGAAGGAGGAGAAAGATCAGAAGGGTGTGGTGTGGGAGGAGAGAGGGAAAGAGGCGGGGAGAGATGGAGGGGAGAGAGGTGGAGGGGAGAGAGGAGAAAATGAAGGAGGAGAGGGTGAAGAAGAGGAAGAGGAATAAAATGGATGTGTCAGAGATGTGAGGGAGGGGAAAGAAGGAATGATAGGGAAAGAAGGATAGTGAGGGATGGCAGCGAGGAAAGAGGAGAAAAGTCTGAAGAAGAAGGAGAAAGGGACTGAGAGAAGAAAGAGGAGAGGGTGTCCCCCATGTGATTCTTGAGAGGAGACCGTTGAAACACAAATGCCTTCTCCCTGTGGAGAGAGGCGGGGAGCGTTTTTCCCTGTACAAGGCTTCTTATTCAATGAGAGCAGCCTACACCTGTCGCGTGTCTCCACAGGATGGACATGTGATGTGTGTGACTAAATTCTGCTCTTGTGACATGTCCGTGATCATTTCCTCACAGATGATTTCAATGCTTCTTTAACACCTTTTCAATCTTATTCACATAAAAATCACTTCCTGGTCCGTTCAAATAACTTGCTGTACCTTCTACACGATGCAAGACTACCACTGCTTTTTTATAGCAGACGGCAATCTATAAACAAACTTTCCTGTGCCTTTCAACAAAAACAAAAAAAATATTTCATTGTGCAGCGTAAAGTCTGCCCGTCCATTTGCTTCTCACGTACTCTGACCTTCTATTCACATGCCTAGCCCTTCGATTCTCACGTACTGTCTCTATTCCAAAAACCTATTCAACAAAGGTGATTAAAAATCTGAGAACTGCTGCATTCTGGTTCTGTGTGCAAGGACACTGAAATTCTTGTCTTCGCTGAATGCCTGATGGGAGGGGTGAGTGAAACCACTGCACAATTGTTTGTGTGTGTTCTCCCTCAGCCTGCAATTTCTTTATCTGTGTGCAAGGACACTGATTCACTGTGTTTCTGTCCTTGGTCTAAAGCACGCTTGTAGATCTTGCTGGTTGGAGAATAAAACTCTAAAATAAATTGATTAGAAAGACCTCTCCAAAAATATTTAAAAATTTACTTAAAAGAAAAACTTTAAAAACAAAAGTTAGATTTAAAAAGAAAAAAGAAAGAAAACCCTACACAGTTTAGTAAAAATTCTAGGAAAAAGATTGACCAAAATAAACTCCAAAAAGCAAAAAGAAAAAACTGATCAAAAAAGGGAGGGAAAAAAAAAACGTATTAATAGTAAAACTTTAAAAAACAACAAGGTTGACAAGAAGAAAAAAGCCTTGTTACTAAAACAGCTAATTAAAAACAGAGGAAAGAGCTGGAAAACTGATTGTAAAATGATAAAAACAAAAAGAAAAAATACTTTAAAACTTTTGTCTGGTAGCGTAGGCTGTATCCTACCGCCCTCTGGAATGTCATCTCGCTGCTGCTGGCACTTCCCCCCTCCCTTATATCTCTGCTTGCTGTGTCTACAGGCACTGAAATCACGTATCAAAAAAAAGGTTATCCAATTAATACAGTTCAGTCTGAATGCCTGAGAATTTTCACGCTACAGCCTGTAGCCAAAAACTAGCTCATAAAGGATCAAAACCAGGAAACAGATGTGACAACGTGATTAGCAGAGGGGTCGGTCAAAGGGGTTTTCTCACTGCTGCAGCCAGCAGTGAATGAGATAGTGACAGAGCGCATTCTGCTTTGAATGAGATTTAAAGCGACAGTACCTGATACAGACAGGGACACGTACAATGAGACAGACACCCGGGAGAATACGAATCCCTCTTTTAGATGATCTGTGACACATACAAGCTGCTGTGGTAACTGATAACTCACCAATTGCACTGAGCACGCCAATGCTCCAGGTCTATTACCCTGAAACCGGTCGCCCTGCCTGGTACGCCGGCCACAGGAATCTGTAATAACCTGTACAAAATTCCCACCCTTCACACCTGGAATACTGGGAGTGTCTCCCTCCGATGTGTGAAGGAAACTGTGAGAATTTATCCAAACAAAGCCCCCACCCCTCACACCTGGAATACTGGGATTGTCTCCCTCCGATGTGTGAAGGAATCTGTGGGAACTTATCCAGCAATTTTTTTTTCTCTCGCTGTACAGCTCCCAGAAATCAGCAAGCAAACATAGTCACCGGTCCAACTTTTCTCCCGGTTCACACAAAACATGAAACACATACACAGCACAGCAGCAAACAACTTATATCCCAGGGTTTTGGATAAGGGTGTGGACTTTTTACACTACCTGGGAATGCGGTGGTGACCACACCTGACCGGCAAGAGCTGTAAGACCTGGTCTGGACACAAGGGACTTTCAGGTAAGATGACAAGATTTTCTTACCTTACTTATGGAGCTGCGCAGTCTCCGTCCCGTGAGCCAAGGCCATGGCCAACACCTCTGTCTCTCCGGTCAGCAGGTCCCCGTGCGTTTCGTCCACTGCCCCGCGTGCAGGCGCCAGCTGTTATGGAAATTTAATTAGGATAAATCTATCCTGCAGTGTTTGCTGCTGCTGTTCCCAATTTTATATTGAATGTCTTTTCTTTGAGCGCTCAGACGAAATGAGGACTGTCCACAACGGAAGTGTCAGTATAACAGTTCGTCAAGACCAACAGTTTATTATTCATTCAAGGTTTTATACATTTACAAAAAGGGGCTGATTAGTCAATTAGCATACAATTAAAAGCTGCTAGATTATTGGCTGTTTAAGTGTAAGTATGATAAGTATGATAATTATGATAAAAGGGCTGAAGTTGCAGATTTATTGTTTATTGTTCTTTGCCCCAGTTTTCCTGCGTGACTAGTAAAGAAAACAAGAGATATCTATCAAGACTTTCTGTCCTTGTTTCCATTTTCTGTGTCCTTGTGTAAAAAGTCCCTATGAGCTATAGCCTGACTTATGTAGGCCAGGGTCGTCTTAAACGACTGATTATAGCTAGCATCAGCTTTTTCATAGATATGTGTGAGCACAGGATTTTTAGCAAGTGAGATCTATCTAACTGTAAATGCATATATATATATACATATATATATATATATTGAATATATATGGAATACATATATATTTCCATGACAAGAGACTGGAGCAGCAGCCATAGGGCCCATCATATACAGGAGCATTGTCAATGGGGCAGATCAGAGACTGGAGCAGCAGCCATGGGGCCAATCAGAGACTGGAGCAGCAGGCATGGGGCCCATCATATACAGGAGCATTGTCAATGGGGCAGATCAGAGACTGGAGCAGCAGCCATGGGGCCAATCAGAGAATGGAGCAACAGCCATGGGGCCGATCAAAGACTGGAGCAGCAGCCATGGGGCCAATCAGAGACTGGGGCAGCAGCCATGGGGCCCATCATATACAGTAGCATTGTCAATGGGGCAGATCAGAGACTGGAGCAGCAGCCATGGGGCCGATCAGAGACTGGAGCAGCAGCCATGGGGCCCATCATATACAGGAGCATTGTCAATGGGGCAGATCAGAGACTGGAGCAGCAGGCATGGGGCCAATCAGAGACTGGAGCAGCAGCCATGGGGCCCATCATATACAGGAGCATTGTCAATGGGGCAGATCAGAGACTGGAGCAGCAGGCATGGGGCCAATCAGAGACTGGGGCAGCAGCCATGGGGCCCATCATATACAGGAGCATTGTCAATGGGGCAGATCAGAGACTGGAGCAGCAGGCATGGGGCCGATCAGAGACTGGAGCAGCAGCCATGGGGCCCATCATATACAGGAGCATTGTCAATGGGGCAGATCAGAGACTGGAGCAGCAGCCATGGGGCAGATCAGAGACTGGAGCAGCAGGCATGGGGCCGATCAGAGACTGGAACAGCAGCCATGTGGCCCATCATATACTGGAGCATTGTCAATGGGGCAGATCAGAGACTGGAGCTGCAGGCATGGGGCCAATCAGAGACTGGAGCAGCAGCCATGGGGCCCATCATATACAGTAGCATTGTCAGTGGGGCAGATCAGAGACTGGAGCTGCAGGCATGGGGCCAATCAGAGACTGGAGCAGCAGCCATGGGGCCCATCATATACAGGAGCATTGTCAATGGGGCAGATCAGAGACTGGAGCTGCAGGCATGGGGCCAATCAGAGACTGGAGCAGCAGCCATGGGGCCCATCATATACAGTAGCATTGTCAGTGGGGCAGATCAGAGACTGGAGCTGCAGGCATGGGGCCAATCAGAGACTGGAGCAGCAGCCATGGGGCCCATCATATACAGGAGCATTGTCAATGGGGCCGATCAGAGACTGGAGCAGCAGGCATGGGGCCAATCAGAGACTGGAGCAGCAGCCATGGGGCCGATCAGAGACTGGAGCATCAGCCATGGGGCCCATCATATACAGTAGCTTTGTCAATGGGCAGATCAGAGACTGGAGCAGCAGCCATGGGCCCGATCAGAGACTGGAGCAGCAGCCATGGGGATCATCATATACTGAAGCATTGTAAATGGTGGACAGCAGACACTGGAGCAGCATTTATGGGGCCCATTATACACTGGATCATTAATAACATGGACCATGATTTTGGCCCAAAACACACTGGAGCATCATCCATGGGGCCCATCATATACAGTAGCATTGTCAATGGGGCAGATCAGAGACTGGAGCAGCAGTCATAGAACCCATCATATACTGAAGCATTCAAAATGGGGGACATCAGATACAGGAGCAGCATTTACGTGGCCCATTACACACTGGAACATTAATAATGGGGCCCATTATATATGGAGCTTGATTTTGGCCCATCATACACTGGAGCATCATCCATGTGGACCATCATATATTGGAGCATCATATGGGGTTCATTATTTATGGGCCATTATATAGGGTATGGAGCATCATATGGGGCTCAGTCTTCTGTATGGCACACTATGTGGTGACCATAATACTGTATGGAGGAATATAGTGTCCTTTTTTCTAGCTATTGTAGATTTTAACATAGATATCAGTCATGTCATGTAAGAAGTGAAGTATTTTTCATTGTACTATACCGAGATTTATGTGCCGTAACGGAGCATCATTAATTGTGGTATGTGTTAAAGGGGCCCACTGACACTCTTTGGGCCAGGGCCCATGAAAACCGGGAGCCATCTCAACCCCCCCACAAGTTGAGCCAAATAACCCCCATTTTTCAATGCGTAAACATTATTATAAAGTCAATTAAGGTTGCCAAGTTTAAGTAATAATGATTGATGTTGTTGCCATTGAAATGGGCACTGTAGGTATGTTTTCTGTCCTCCACTCCCTACCGACTTTGCTTCCCCATTGACTTGCATTGGGTTTCGTGTTTCGTTCGACCCACCGATTTTTCGCGATAGTCGGCCGATTTCCCTCGACCCGACTTTTGCGAAAGTCGGGTTCCGTGAACCCCGACTCGACCCGAAAAACGGCAAAGTCGCTCATCCCTAACACCAATCCTTAGCCTGAGATCACAGACTGTATTAATTGTTGGGGTTATGTTTTTTGTTACTTTTTGAAAAAAATAAAAAGACATAGCACAAGGCTAGCAGACAGAACTATGCAAAGTATGCCTGCCAAGAAAAGTTTTTTCCACCACAGATACTCCAGGCCTTAGCCTGAGATCACAGACTGTATTAATTGTTGGGGTTATGTTTTTTGTTACTGTTTGAAAACAATAAAAAAGGTATAGAACAAGGCTAGCAGACAGAACTATGCAACATATTCCTGCCAAGAAAAGATTTTTCCACCACAGATACACCAGGCCTTAGCCTGAGATCACAGACTGTATTAATTGTTGGGGTTATGTTTTTTGTTACTGTTTGAAAACAATAAAAAAGGCATAGAGCAAGGCTAGCAGACAGAACTATGCAACATATGCCTGCCAAGAAAAGATTTTTCCACCACAGATAATCCAGGCCTCGGCCTGAGATTACAGACTGTATTAATTGCTGGGGTTACGCTTTGTTACTGTTTGAAAACAATAACAAAGGCTTAGAATAAGGCTAGCACACAGAACTAGGCAACATATGCCTGCCAAGAAAAGATTTTTCCACCACAGATGCACCAGGCCTCAGCCTGAGATTACAGACTGTACAGTCATGGCCAAAAGTTTTGAGAATGACACAAATATTAATTTTTACAAAGTCTACTGCTTCACTTTTTCTAATGGCAATTTGCATATACTCCAGAATGTTATAAAGAGTGATCAGCTTAACAGCAATTACTTGCAAAGTCAATATTTGGCTAGAAAATGAACTTTATCCCCCAAAACACATTTCAACATCAATGCAGCCCTGCCTTAAAAGGACCAGATAACCTCTTTTCAGTGATTGCACCATTAACACAGGTGTGGGTGTTGATGAGGACATGGCTGGAGATCAATCTGTCATGATTAAGTAAGAATGACACCACTGGACACTTTAAAAGGAGGCTGGTGCTTGGCATCATTGTTTCTCTTCTGTTAACCATGGTTATCTCTAAAGAAACTCGTGCAGTCATCATTGCAATGCACAAAAATGGCCTAACAGGGAAGAGTATCGCAGCTAGAAAGATTGCACCTCAGTCAACAATCTATCGCATCATCAAGAACTTCAAGGAGAGAGGTTCCATTGTTGCCAAAAAGGCTTCAGGGCGCCCAAGAAAGACCAGCAAGCGCCAGGACCGTCTCTTAAAAGTGTTTCAGCTGCGGGATCGGGCTACCAGCAGTGCAGAGCTTGCTCAGGAATGGCAGCAGGCAGGTGTGAGTGCATCTGAACGCACTGTGAGGCGGAGACTCTTGGAGCAAGGCCTGGTCTCAAAGAGGGCAGCAAAGAAGCCACTTCTCTCCAGAAAAAACATCATGGACAGACTGATATTCTGCAAAAGGTACAGGCAGTGGACTGCTGAGGACTGGGGTAAAGTTATTTTCTCTGATGAATCCCCTTTTCGATTGTTTGGGACATCAGGAAAACGCCTCATTCGGAGAAGACAAGGTGAGCGCTACCACCAGTCTTGTCTCATGCCAACTGTTAAGCATCCTGAAACCATTCATGTGTGGGGTTGCTTCTCAGCCAAGGGAATCGGCTCTCTCACAGTCTTGCCTAAAAACACAGCCATGAATAAAGAATGGTACCAGAATGTCCTACAAGAGCAACTTCTCCCAACCCTCCAAAAGCAGTTTGGCGATCAACAATGCCTTTTCCAGCATGATGGAGCACCTTGCCATAAAGCAAAGGTGATAACTAAATGGCTCAGTGAACAAAACATAGAGATTTTGGGTCCATGGCCTGGAAACTCCCCAGATCTTAATCCCATTGAGAACTTGTGGTCAATCATCAAGAGACGGGTGGACAAACAAAAACCTAAAAATTCTGACAAAATGAAAGCATTGATTGTGGAAGAATGGACTGCTATCAGTCAGGATTTGGTCCAGAAGTTGATTGAGAGCATGCCAGGGAGAATTGCAGAGGTCCTGAAGAAGAAGGGTCAACACTGCAAATATTGACTTGCTGCATTAACTCATTCTAACTGTCAATATAAGCTTTTGTTACTCATATGTTTGCAATTATTATATTTCTGTCTGTGATTAAAACATCTGTCAAACATACATAAAAATCAGAGGGCAGCAGATCATGTGAAAATATAATATTTGTGTCATTCTCAAAACTTTTGGCCATGACTGTACTAATTTTTTGGATAATGTTTTTTGTTACTGTTTGAAAACAATAAAAAAGGTGTAGAACAAGGCTAGCAGACAGAACTAAGCAACATATGCCTGCCAAGAAAAGATTTTTCTACCACAGATACACCAGGCCCCAGCCTGAGATAACAGACTGTATTAATTGTTGGGGTTATGTTTTCTTTTACTGTTTGAAAACAATAAAAAAAATGCATAGAACAAGGCTAGCAGACAGAACTAGGCAACGTATTCCTGCCAAGAAAAGAGTTTTCCATCACAGATACACCAGGCCTTAGCCTGAGATAACAGACTGGATTAATTGTTGGGGTTATATTTTTTGTTACTGTTTGAAAACAATAAAAAAAAGCATAGAACAAGGCTAGCACACAGAACTATGCAACTTATGCCTGCCAAGAAAAGATTTTTCCACCACAGATACTCCAGGCCTTAGCCTGAGATCACAGACTGTATTAATTGTTGGGGTTATGTTTTTTGTTACTTTTTGAAAAAAATAAAAAAGACATAGAACAAGGCTAGCAGACAGAACTATGCAAAGTATTCCTGCAAAGAAAAGATTTTTCCACCACAGATACACCAGGCCTTAGCCTGAGATCACAGACTTTATTAATTGTTGGGGTTATGTTTTTTGTTAGTGTTTGAACACAATAAAAAAGGCGTAGAACAAGGCTAGCAGACAGAACTAGGCTACGTATGTTGGAGTTCGAATTCCCGCTGCTGCACAGGGGGAGTCACAGAACCAGTCCTGCTGCGGTCTCCCATTCATCTACATCCGCAGTGGAGCCTGCTCAGCTTAGACGTCGGTCCCAGTGTCTCGCCCAGTCTAACAGTGTGCAGAGGATTACTGCTGCTCCTCCAGGCTCTGCTATTGTGGCCAGTACTGGTTAGCGGCGAGCAGACGTCTTTTGGACAAAGTCCTTGTTTTCCCCTTCTGAGCATGCCCAGAGTGAGATCTCTCATTGGAGATCAGGGGTCACATGCTCAGGTACTGCAGCAGCTCCTATTGGTCCACCAGGAAGGTCCTGTGACTACTGGTGTTCTGGAACAAGTTTCATTGGTCCTTGTTTCTGGCAGGTCCTGTAGCTGTTGGCGTATTCAGGGTCTGGTGTTCAGACGCCATAGATTGCGGGTGACTCCCGTGAGGACATTAGCGCATGATCACGTTCTATGTTCGCTTAGCAGTTAACTGTGTACCTGGGTGCCTGACAGGACACAGAAGTTTGTCTCAGCGGCTTTGTGACGTAACAGGGTTCGCTTTCAACGCTAGACAGCGCCCTAGCGTGTTTATTTTGCGACTCAGTTGTGTTAAGTGAGATCGCACACATCGCCATATAGCGCTGCGGCACTCCTTCTAGCGGCTCTGTGGATTAACAGAGTTCGCACATATTGCCACAGCGCGTTACGGCGTTTATTTTGGTGACTCTGCGGGATAACAGAGTTCGCTTCTTGCGCCATTTTACTAGCAGCGGGCTCCGCCTGCACGGTGGACCCCGGGTCCGAACGCACCTCTCCACATCATATATTTGGTGCGTTCCGCAGACCCTAGCAACGTATGCCTGCCAAGAAAAGATTAATTTTTTATGATTTTTTGGATAAAAAAAACTGCGGGATATAACGAGACTGACAGACTGTCCAAAAAATGGAAGTTAGGCCTAAAATGCCTCAATTTTTGGCACACGGATGTATGAGGCTTGTCACAGATAGACCCCACTATTAAATGTGGCCTGTTTTTTAAAATAATGCAACATAGTGCTGTATATAAGTTCAGTCACACCCAGGGCAAAAAATGAAACTGGCGTACACTGGTAAAACTTTCATCACGCACAGATATGAGCTGGCACAGAGGTACGAGTAGGACAAATGTGTGCTCTGTTTTTTGTTTTGTTTGGCAAAATATTGGTGTCTTTAAGTACAGTCACACCCAGGGCCAAAAAAAACCATGGTGTACAGTGCCCAAACTTGGAGCACGCACAGATATGAGCTGGCACGGAGATACCAGTAGGACAAATGTGTGCACTTTTTTTGTTTTTTTTTGGCTAAATTCTTGTGTTTTTAAGTGCAGTCACACCCAGGGCAAAAAAAAAATATTTGCATACACTGGCCACACTTTGAGCACGCACAGATGTGAGCTGGCACGGAGATACCAGTACGACAAATGTGTGCCCTGGTTTTTTTTTTTGCAAAATACTGGTGTTTTAAGTGCAGTCACACCCAGGACAAAAAAAAATATTTGCCTACACTGGCCACACTTTGAGCACGCACAGATGTGAGCTGGCACGGAGATACCAGTACGACAAATGTGTGCCCTATTTTTTTGTTTTTTTTGGCTAAATACTGGTGTTTTTAAGTGCAGTCACACACAGGGCAAAAAAAAATATTTGCGTACACTGGCCAAACTTTAAGCATGCACAGATGTGAGCTGGCACGGAGGTACCAGTACGACAAATGTGTGCCCTATTTTTTTGGTTTTTTTTTGGATAAATACTGGTGTTTTTAAGTGCAGTCACACCCAGGGCAAAAAAAAATAATTTGCGTACACTGGCCACACTTTGAGCACGCACAGATATGAGCTGGCACGGAGATACCACACCGAAAAATGTGTGGCCTGTATTCCAATTACACCTGGGGCTAGGTATACTGTATGTGGCAAATATATCCTGCAGGCAGCAGCACCAGAACACAGGAAGGGAATGGACGCTCTTGATGTATGCAATGACGTACAGTACCCAGGGCCGTATTTGCCATTAGGCACTCGTGAGCACGTGCCTAGGGCGGGACTCTGCGTGGGGAGGCGGCACCTGAGCA
>JARQOD010000003.1:282019459-282078533 GCA_033576555.1 Oophaga sylvatica | reverse complement strand
ATGTGTATACGCAGGTCTGCCACCTGCATCTTTTAAATTGTACGCATAGTGGATATAGGATTTCATAAAATCCCCTCCACTATTCTGTAACATCTGGACGCTGCGGATTGGATTTTGCAGCTGATCTCAGCGTCCAACCCGCAGCGTTTCCTGAATGTGGAAACGTACCCTAAATAAATCTCTGCCTCTGGACAGTATACCGTATAGATTTGCCTGGACTGTACATTATTATAAATCTACTACCTGAGCATTATATATTATACATCACCCTGGACATTATATATAATAGATTGTACATCATATATTACAGATAATTCTGGACATTTTATACTATAGGTCTCCTTGTACATTATATATTATAGATCTATAATAAATAATATACCGGGAGATCTATAAGATAAATTGTTCAGATTTATATGTAAGTATCTGTTTAAACCCAGCCATATGAATAAGGCCTTAGTCAGAGACTGGGCAGTAATAGAATAATAAAATCCAACTAGTAATCCTCCAATGTCTGCTGGACAAGGTGTGGGGAAGTACACAGACACCAGACTTCTTGCTGTTAACCAGTTAATGTTTTCTTGTCCACCACACTGCAGTGTCAAAAGAGAAAGACAGCGAGACAGGCAGCAACATCACATCAGAGAGCGCTTGACCTCAAAACCGAAAATCCTCAGATCCTGGTATTGTAACCTAATATTAAGAATAATATTTATTCATTGATATTGCGCTATTAACTCCACAGCACTTTACATACATCATCAACACTGTCCCCATTGGGGCTCACAATCTAAACATCCTATTTGTATGTCTTTTGAGTGTGGAAGGAAATACACATAGATTCGGCCTTATTCATTCCCTATGGGACTTGCAAACATGTGCGGCACTTGCGGTGAGACAAAAAAACACTGCTAGTAGTGTTTTTTTTTTTGTTGCTGCAAGTATCGGATTTGCGGGATCGCGTCAAAACCACAAGTGTCGCACATGTCTGCAAGTCGCATAGGGAATGAATGAGGCCGAATGCAGTGTTGCCATAAGTGATCCGTTACATGGCAGATGCGGAAACACTGCCGGATCTGCTGCGAATGGCAAAAATCGCTGACGTGCAAGTAGCCTAAGTCACTGCCGACAGTGTCTGCATTAGTCATACTCACCAATGGGGGAGGCAGAACGAAAAGTGCTTAGGGCAGCATAAACTCTAAATACGGCCCTGACAGTACCCTGCCTACCTAACACTGGAACCTATATACTCTGGAATTAGTCCTTAGAAGGACTGTTGGTTTATCAGGATTTGAGTATTTTAGGATGGTAGACCCCACATTGACTAAGAAATCGCCAAATCTGACCCTATCTCTGCAGCAGCTCTCCCTACATTATCTCAATCCGGAGCTGAATGCGGAGCTGAAAGCAGGGCAGCTCCCGGTCTCTTATACCCCTGATCATGCTATGCCAATCACTGCACTGCACAACAAAGATGGCTACGGCGTTTCATTGCCTGGCAGACAATCCCTGCAGCGTGATTGGGTCTCTAAAGTCCGCCAAAAATGCTGGGTGGAGACCCCAGTTCCCGCCGAGTAATCCCGGAAATGCTCGGTGCTCGCCGAGTATACTGAGTACCATGATACTTGGGCGAGTAATGAGTAGTGGTGAGCACGTTCGCTCATCACTATTCGTGACAGCAGAATTGTTGTTACTAGGCTTTAAAGTTGGTTTTACAATCCTCGACCCTCCTTTCATCATCCCCTGGGTGCTTAAGAACCTCCGATCGGCTGAAATATATGGAGATGTAGTTTCTGAGAAATTGGGTAAGGTGGTCGCTTTGGGTCACATGGCGGGTACGTTTAGTTTCCTCTGTTTGAGGATTTGGTAGTTTCACCCTTGGGGGTGGTGCCCAAGAAAGAACAGAATAAGTTTCGGCTCATTCATCATCTGTCTTATCCCCAGGGCATGTCAGTGAACGATGGAATTGATCGAGAGCTCTGCTCCGTGGTCTACACTTCTTTTGACGAGGCAGTTCGGTGGGTCAAAAAGTGCGAAAAAGGGGCTTTGTTGGCAAAGACGGATATTGAGTCTGCTTTTTATTTACTGCCGGTGCATACGGATAGTTCTAATTTGTGGGGCTGTTATTGGAAAGGGGAATTTTTGTAGATCGGTGCTTGCCTACAGGCTGTTCATTGTCATGTGCATACTTTGAGGCTTTCAGTTCTTTTCTGGAATGGGTGGTTCGGGATGTTTCCGGTCTTGGCTCTGTGATCCGTTATTTGGATGACTTTTTATGCATTGGCCCGGGTGGGTCACTGTACTGTCAGACACATTTAAGGACATTGGAGTGGGTTGCGGGGCATTTCGGTGTGCCACTGGCCCCAGGTAAGACGGAGGGTCCAAGTACTTGTTTAAGTTTTTTGAGTATTGTCATTGACTCTGTTGAATGGAAATTTCGTTTAGGAAAAAGTGATCGATTTGAGGAAGGAGGTTGCTAGGGCACGAGGTCTGAAGAAGCTGTCTTTGCGTGATCTGCAGTCACTTTTAGGAAAGCTGAATTTTGCGTGTCGTGTGGGACGAGTTTTTTTGCGGAGGTTAGCCAGTGCCACTGCAGGTGTTTCTGCTCCTCATCACTTTATTCGGCTTCCCGCAGAACACAGAGAGGATTTAACGGTTTGGAACACGTTTTTGGAGCAGTACAATGGTCATTCAATGCTCATGGAAGAGACATTGGATAATGGGGCATTGGATTTGTCCACAGATGCGTCTGGTGGAATTGGTTTTGGAGCATATTTCAGGGGTCAGTGGTGTGCGGCACGTTGGCTGGAAGCTTGGTTTGCTTCGGGCTTGGTCCGGAATATTGCACTGTTGGAGATTTTTCCAATTTTGGTGGCTGTTCACTTGTGGAAGCAGAAGTTTCAGGATAGGTGTGTGCATTTCAATTGTGACAATATGGGGGTGGTGTGTGCAATTAACAGCCTTACGGCATCGTCGCCTCCTGTGGTGCAAGTTCGTCAGCTGGTACTGATTTGTCTTTGAATTCTTATGTGACAGTGTCTCATGTGCCGGGGTCAAGAATGCTATTGCTGATTCTCTTTCTCGTTCATAGTGGGACCGTTTTCGTGTGCTGGCTCCAGAGTCAGAGATCGTGGGGCTGGAATGCCCAAAAGTGCTTTGGAGTGTGGTCTCCGTGCCACGAATTCGTTGATCAGGGCTTCGTTGGCTCCTAAGACCTGGGCGGCTTACCAAGCGGTTTTGTATTCGTTGGAGGGTTTGTTGGCTGCGAGCGTAGGTCCTCTGTCTGTAGAGCATCAGGTGGGAGTATTGCTTTCATGGCTGGGTTGTGGTTTGGCGGAGGGTTGGTCTTCGGCGAAAGTTTTGCGGCTGACGGCCGCCCTGGCATTCAGTTTTAGAATGCGGGGGCAGCCTGATCTGACTAAACTGTTCCTGGTGAAACAGGCTGACAGGGTTTTCGTAGAGGTAGAAGTCATGGGGATGTGAGGCGTCCCGTTTCCTTTGGCCAGTTGGAAAGGCTGGGGGGATATTGGGATCACTTTGCAGTTCATTTTTCGAAATCTGTCTTTTTAGGTTGGCTTTTTCCCTCGCATTATTTAGGGCTCTCAAGGCCGGTGAGTTAGTGGCATCGAGTAAAAGCTCATCTGGGGGTCTTTTGGCAAGGGATGTGGTGATTACCACGGATGGAGTGGAGTTCTGGTTGCGTGGGTCTAAAACGGACCAAGAGGGTAAGGGTAAACGGGTTGTTTTGGGCCCCGTCCAGGGTTCGTGTATGTGTCCAGTTGAGTGTTTGCAAAGTTTTCGTACTTTGCAGCCTAGTTATGATGATGATAGTTTATTATGTCATGTCGATGGGTCCTTTTTGTCCAGGTACCAGTTCACTGCTATATTTAAAAAGGGTGTGCGCAGGCTGGGTTTGGACGAATCTCGTTTTGCGCCTCATTCATTTCGTATTGGGGTGGCGCGGGGGTGGGATTAGGTGGGCTCGGAGCTGAAGCGGTACAGTGTATTGGGAGATGGCGTTCGACGTGTTATCGTGGTTACGTTAGGCCAGAGGGGGTGGATTTGTGCTTTAGTTTGTGAGAGTTTTGTTCCCCCTTTTTGGATTCTTAGAGTCTTGTTTTTTCTTTGTAGTTTTTCCAGGTTCCACCCTGTTGCTTGTGTGGATTTTTGGCCATTCGTATGTCCATTGGGGAGCTTTGTGAGCTGAAGTGAGGAAGGAGGGTAGACAGCTTGGTTTTCCCAGGAGTGCGTCAGTCATCAGGTGGCTCGGCTTCCGGGGCATGACTTGGAATCGGGTGGTGCACGAAATTCATGGCAGCGCTCGGTTGGACAGGCCTTCTGACATTTTGGTGTTGCATGTGGGCGGCAACGATTTGGGGGTCCGGCCTTTCAGGGAGTTGGTTAAGGATATTAAGCATGACTTGTTGCGGCTGTGGTTGTCATACTCCGGGATTACCACTGTGAGGTCTGAGATTGTGCCGCAACGATGTTGGCGGAATGTGAGGTCGGTGGCCAGGATTAAGGTCAATAGGGCAGTGTTTGCATTTGTTTCGAGGAATAGGGGTGTGGCTGTGAGCCACTTTGAGTTGGAAAAAGGGGTAGATGATTTTTGGTTGGCTGATGGGGTTCATTTGAATGGTGTGGGCAGCGACATTTGGGCACTTGGCTTACAGGAGGGCACTGAAAGGGCCATAGCTTTTCGTTGTGGTGGGGCCTCGGGCCTTTGAGGTGTTCAAAGGCCCAACGTTGTGGAGGTTGGGGGAGTCCATGAAGTTGGTTGGAAATTGGTACGCGGGATCTATGGGCATATGGTTTCCTCCTTTTTGCCATTTAATATGTTTTGGATCTGGTGAAATGGGGTGGGGAATTCGGCAAGGTTGTCGGATCCCCAGGATGTTTGACTGAAATTTGGAACCCTTGTGGTTATAGTGCTCCCGAGCCAGTGGGGTAACGGCTGTGAGTAAAATTGGGGGCTGATTTGTGTTCACTTTATATATTTGTTAATCACCAGATTTTTGGGAGCTTCAAGGACTCCTCCCAGCTTTTAATGTTATTTATTCTTGAATGTTTTTCTGTTTGTTGTTTTAAATAAAGGCTGCAGTGGCCATAATTATTACATAGAATTTGGTGTCCTTGTTTTTATTTTAATAGGGTTATTTTTGGGTGGGTTGGTGATAAGGTCCTGCGAGACTTCGCCAATACCAGTGTCATGGCATTAAGAGTGGTTATTTCCTCCACGAAACCTGTTTTTTTCCCATGTTTGCGCTTTTTACCCAATCTTCTTGTGATTTTCCTTCTTACTCGCCTCCATTTGGTCATTGTTGGTACTTGAATCGGAATCTATGGTCCACCCATCCATATTCATGAATTTATTTTTGAACATTCTTTGATTGCGGTTCCTTCTTTGGTTAATGCATTTTCTTTTCCAATTAAAAATGTGACCTGAATCATAGTCTTTTTTGTCTCGCAGAAACTTTTCTTTTTTCTTTTGCTTTGTTTCAATCTAGATCAGAATTAATTTTCTTTCCAATTTCTTTAAAAAATTCAGATTTTGATTTTCTGTCCAACGAAATTTTAGTTTGATTTTTGCTTTTTCCAATTGTTCCTTTAAGTCAGAGTATTCTTTTTCATTTCTTGATGTTACTAATTGCAAAAGATTCTTGGAACATTGTAAATGGATTTGTTCCCATTCTTTCTGAAACGTCAGATCATGAAATTACGAGATTTCCTTAAATACCCGCAACCCTCTTGGTACGCAATCACATTCAATATAGAATTTTAGCGATTTTATGGTCCAAAAAAGTGGAATTTCCTTTTCAGCTAAAAAGTATATTTTTGTTTCCAGGGTTTTCGTGCTTATTATTTGTAATTCCTCTTTACAGTTACAATCGGAGAAAAAAAAGATAAAAAATCACCCTGTCTGCCCTAAACTTCAGTATATAGCTTCAGCACCTATCGCCGAGCAGGAACCTAATTCCTGCCTGACCCTAACGAGAGGCCCTGGTTAGGGAGAGGGTGAGGTGAGCACTCGTCAGTCCCCACTAAAACTAAAGACAGAGAGGGTAGACAAACAAGGTGAACACTTAGCTTGAGAAGACCACCGAGATGTCACGCTAGCAAGCCTCCAAGAGTCTTGTGAGAAGGTACTAACCGATTGTAAGTACTTCCAATTAGACAGAGACAAATAAGAGCTAATACCAGCAACATGCTGCAGACACGGAATGCATATAAACCTTCACCAAAGTAGTCTAATTAGCAGCAGAAGGTGGAGGTAAGTGTTGGGTACTAAAGGGAGAGGGATATTGCTCCACAACAGTGATACAAAAATCAAGAAGGTGCTTGAACTAATTGCAAAGACCTTCTACAGCTGGATCCAGGTTGAGTGTCAGTCACCACTCAGCACCTGATGCAAATTCGAGTAGCGGGCACTTGCGCTCAACACTAATGACGACATATCCAATATGACGACCTAATATTTTTAAATCCTATTTAGTACCTTTGGGTTCAAAATCCTCACTATACCCCTGGATAAAATCCTTGAGGGGGGTAGTTTCTAAAATGGGGTTACTTGTGAGGGGTTTCTCTTTGGGCACCTTAAATGCCAGGCAAATGTGACATTTCATCTGCAATTTATTTGTCATGGTGTTCCGGGACCATAGACCTTCCCTGACCCTTACGCTAGGGGCCCTGTTCCCTGGATTACTTCTGATGGTGAAGACGCTGGGGCCACGTACCTTGCCTTAGCTCCTGAATGCGCCCTCAGTCTGTAACCTTCCCCCACCCAGGGAAGAAGGGACAAGTAGTCTAACATAATAAAACAACCAGACTAACTAGGTAATAGGAACAGGGAAAATGAAAAATACCAAACATACAAATATACTCACTCAGACAACAGAGGAATGTACCGGGGAGTGGAGGATGGGGTTAAACCAAAGTAGGAGAAGAAAGGGAATTATCACACACTCAAGACCTTGTAACAGTCAAAGATAAATCGACCAAACAACTTCTCCAATAATAACAACTAACAACCTCCAGCCATGCAGCAAAAGCTATCTCTGACAATAAATGCTTACCAGGGTCCAAATTATATAGGAGATGGAGTGGTTAACAGTGCACAGCTGAGAGCCTTAATGCAGGAAAGCTTCCAGGAGCTCTCAACTGAGCAGGTTAACCCCTGCATTGCCAAAAGAAACTTACACCGTTTAATATGAAGGTGAAGTGCTTCTAATCAGTGTAGGAGTAGGAGAAATCCGATGCTGCGGTCTTCTGGCTCCTCTCTGTCGCGGTAAACCTGTGGCACTATTTCAGCCTATTTGTGTTCCAAAATTCAAATATTGATCCTTTTGTTCCGAACCCTGCTATTTGTCTGAACTTTTTGACTACATGTAGGGTACTGCCACGCTCATAAAAATGGGTAACAAACTGGTCTACTCTTTGGTGTTACCACTTGCAAAAGTGAGAAATTTGTGGCTAAGCAACATTTTTATGAAAAAAATAGCTTTTTCAATATGACGACCTAATGTTATCAAATTCTGTGTTGTACCTGTGGTTTCACAATGCTCACTGTACCCCTGGATACAATCCTTGATGGGTTGTAGTTTCCAAAATAGGGTCAGTTGTGGAGGTTCTGCTGTTTAGGCACTGTAGCGGCCCTGCAAATGCAACATGGTGCCCACCATCTTTTCCAGCCAAATTTGTTATTCAAAATTCAAATACTGCTCCTGCTGCTCTAAGCTCTGCCGTTTGTCCAAACAGAACTTTTTGTCACATGTAGGGTATCGCTGCACTCATAAGAAAGTGAGTAACAAACTGTGGGGTCAAGTTTTTTGTTTTACCTCTTGCAAAAGTGATAAAAATGGGGCTAAAGCAAGATTTTAGAGGTTATTTTGTTTTCATTCCATGGTTTTTAAAATGGTATCACTTTTGGTGAGTTTCCAATATATAGGCCCCTCAAAGTCCACTCTCCCAGAGGGTCATGGCAACCAAAAACGCTAACAGTAAAATCTGCACTAAATTATTGTGCTCCTTCCCTTTTGAACTTTTCAATTTGCCTCAAAGAAGGAATTGCATAACATGAGGCACATGTGGTGTCAACATGATCACTGCAGATGAATGCATTAAGAGGTGTAGTTTGTAAAATGATGACACTTATGACTATGTGCGCACGTTGCATATTTGCTTGCAGAAATTTCTGCAAGGTTTCTGCATCCCTTGCCAGAAAAACGCAGAGGAAAATACGCGCTTTTTATACGTTTTTGTTACGGCTTTTCATGCGGTTTTGTAAATCCATAGTGCTAAATAAAGATATATTATTAAAAAAAAGAATTTCCTTGTTCAACCTCTTCTTTTTCATTGTCAATTAAAGACCATAATATCATTACATACCATGTTCAAATTTATAATGTTTTTACACACACAAAACAAATAAATATAAGTGAATATACAGTACAGACCAAAAGTTTGGACACACCACCTCCTCCATGCTTCACGGTGGGAACCAGGCATGTAGAATTCATCCGTTCACCTTTTCTGCGTGCAAAGCAGTAATCAAAGCAAAAGGTGGCTACTTTGAAGAACCTAGAATATAAGACATATTTTCAGTTGTTTCACACTTTTTTGTAAAGTGTAATGTATAATTCCACATGTGTTAATTCATAGTTTTGATGCCTTCAGTGTGATTCTACAATTTTCATAGCCATGAAAATACAGAAAAATCTTTGAATGAGAAGGTGTGTCCAAACTTTTGGTCTGTACTGTACATATATATATTTTTGAGGGAAAATGTATTTTTTCATTTTCACAGCTCAACCTTATAAACTTCTGTGAAGCACCTGTGGGTTCAAGATGCTCATCACACATCTAGATACATTCCTTGAGGGGTCTAGTTTCCAAAATGGGGTAACTTTTTTGGGGGTTTCCACTGTTTATGCAAATCAGGGCCTCCCCAAATGCGACATGTTGTCCACTAATGATTACAGCAAATTTTGCATTCAAAAAGTCAAATGGCGCTCCTTCCCTTCCTAGCCCTGCTGTGCTCCCAAACACTAGTTTTCCCCCACATATGGGGTGTTGGCGTACTCAGCAGAAATGTCAATATGGTCCATTTTCTCATGTTACCCTTATGAAAATACAACATTTGGTGCTAAAAGAGCATTTTTGTGGGAAAAATTTCATTTTTTTTATTTTCATGGCTCTATGTTATAAACTTCTGTGAGGCACCTGGAGGTTCAAGGTGCTACCACACATCTAGATTCATTCCTGGAGGGGTATAGCTTCCAAAATGGGGTCACTTGTGGAGGGTTCCACTGTTTATAGACATCAACGACTCTCAAAATATGACATGGTGTCCGCTAATGATCACAGCAAATTTTGCATTCAAAAAGTCAAATGGCGCTCCTTCCCTTTCCTAGCCCTGATGTGCTCCCAAACAGTAGTTTTCCCCCACATATGGGGTATCAGCATACTCAAGAGAAATGTCAATAAGGTCCATTTTCTCCTGTTACCCTTATGAAAATACAACATTTGGGGCTAAAAAAAATGTTGTGGGAAAAATGTCATTTTTTTATTTTCACGGCTCTATGTTATAAATTTCTGTGAAGCACCTGGGGGTTCAAGGTGCTCACCACACATCTAGATTCATTGCTTGAGGGGTCTAGTTTCCAAAATGAGGTAATTTGTGGAAGGTTTACTCTGTTCATGCACATCAGGGGCTCTCCAAATGTGATATGGCATCCGCTATCAATTCCAGCTATTTTTGCATTAAAAAAAATCAAAAAGTCCTCCTTCCCTTCTGAGCCCTGCAGTATGCTCAAACAGTAGTTTTCTCCCACGTATTGGGTATCGGCATACTCAACAAAAATTGCACAACAAATTCTGGGGTTCATTTTCTCCTGATACCTTTGTGAAAGTAAGAAATTTGAGGTTAAAAGAACATTTTTGCAGGAAAAATGTGATTTTTTTATTTTCACGACTCTATGTTACAAACTACTTTAAAGCACCTGGGGGTTCAAGTTGCTCACCACACATCTAGATTCATTTTTTGAGAGGTCTAGTTTAAAAAATGGGGTCAGTTGTGCGAAGGTTTGCACTCTTTAGGCACATCAGGGGCTCTCCAAATTCATTTTTGTGTTCAAAAAGTTAAACAGTGCTACTTCTCTTCGAACCCTGCCGTGTGCCAAAATAGTAGTTTTTCCTCTAGATATGACGAAAAAAAAACCTCAAGGTACACAATAGTATATATATATATATATCATATGGCCGTAACACAATGTTTACCCAGAGTGGTGTGTCATCACTGCCACATGTGTCCCAGTGGACAATACATAGGACATATCTGTAAAAGAACTGAAGAACAAAGGAAAACACCAAATAAAACAGTCCAGTATTATAATGCAATAAATACAGTTAGGTCCATAAATATTTGGACAGAGACAACATTTATCTAATTTTGGTTCTAGACATTACCACAATGAATTTGAAACAAAACAAATCAGATGCAGTTGAAGTTCAGACTTTCAGCTTTCATTTGAGGGTATCCACATTAAAATTGGATGAAGGGTTTAGGAGTTTCAGCTCCTTAACATGTGCCACCCTGTTTTTAAAGGGACCAAAAGTAATTGGACAAATGACTCCAAGGCTATTTCATGGACAGGTGTGGGCAATCCCTTTGTTATGTCATTCTCAATTAAGCAGATGAAAGGGCCGGAGTTGATTTGAGGTGTGGTGTTTGCATTTGGAAGGTTTTGCTGTGAAGGAAACATGTGGTCACAGGAGCTCTCCATGCAGGTGAAACAAGCCATCCTTAAGCTGCAAGAACAGAAAAAAAACCATCCAAGAAATTGCTACAACATTAGAAGTGGCAAAATCTACAATTTGGTACATCCTGAGAAAGAAAGAAAGCACTGGTGAACTCATCAATCCAAAAAGACCTGGGAGCCCACGGAAGACAACAGTGGTGGATGATCGCCGCATACTTTCTTTGGTGAAGAAGAACCCGTTCACAACATCAACTGAAGTCCAGAACACTCTCAGTGAAGTAGGTGTATCTGTCTCTAAGTCAACAGTAAAGAGAAGACTCCATGAAAGTAAATACAAAGGGTTCACATCTAGATGCAAACCATTCATCAATTCCAAAAATAGACAGGCCAGAGTTAAATTTGCTGAAAAACACCTCCAGAAGCCAGCTCAGTTCTGGAAAAGTATTCTATGGACAGATGAGACAAAGATCAACCTGTACCAGAATGATGGGAAGCCAAAAGTTTGGAGAAGAAAGGGAACGGCACATGATCCAAGGCACACCACATCCTCTGTAAAACATGGTGGAGGCAACGTGATGGCATGGCCATGCATGGCTTTCAATGGCACTGGGTCACTTGTGTTTATTGATGACATAACAGCAGACAAGAGTAGCCGGATGAATTCTGAAGTGTACCGGATATACTTTCAGCCCAGATTCAGCCAAATGCTGCAAACTTGATTGGACGGCGCTTCATAGTACAGATGGATAATGACCCCAAGCATACAGCCAAAGCTACACAGGAGTTCATGAGTGCAAAAAAGTGGAACATTCTTCAATGGCCAAGTCAATCACCAGATCTTAACCCAATTGAGCATGCATTTCACTTGCTCAAATCCAGACTTAAGAGGGAAAGACCCACAAACAAGCAAGACCTGAAGGCTGTGGCTGTAAAGGCCTGGCAAAGCATTAAGAAGGAGGAAACCCAGCGTTTGGTGATGTCCATGGGTTCCAGACTTAAGGCAGTGATTGCCTCCAAAGGATTCGCCACAAAATTTTGAAAATAAAAATATTTTGTTTGGGTTATGTTTATTTGTCCAATTACTTTTGACCTCCTAAAATGTGGAGTGTTTGTAAAGAAATGTGTACAATTCCTACATTTTCTAACACATATTTTTGTTCAACCCTTCAAATTAAACGTTACAATCTGCACTTGAATTCTGTTGTAGAGGTTTCATTTCAAATCCAATGTGGTGGCATGCAGAGCCCAACTCGCGAAAATTGTGTCACTGTCCAAATATTTCTGGCCCTGACTGTATTTTTATTAATTAAGAAGTATATAACAGCAAGTGAGGTAGGGGTGGGGGAAAGGATACCAGAAAAAGGACACACCACAAGGGACAAAAAAGATGATTGCAATATGTGTCACTAAAATCAGTACAATTGGTGTTGCACAAAATAAATAAAAAATTAATTAAAAAAATAATAATTGTCTTAGTGCTAGATAACCATTAGTGATATAAATGTATAAATATATTGCTATGAATGGTATATCAGTAGAGCAATCAAAAGAAGTAATACATATGTGCAAATATCATTGGAGAGGACTATAATGTGGAAAAAGTGCAAGTGCCAGAGGGTTTGTAAGAAGTTGAATGACCACAGCTATCAATGGTATTTGTTAAGTAACAAAGTACAAATAATAGATGGCACTGTGAAAGTAAATAAGGACCTCATATGATTACCTGATGCACATGGTGTCTGCCATTTGGATGCGTCCATTCCGACGCGCGTTTCGGCATCTGTCTTCGTCAGGGGGTATCGTTAGGTATGGGGTATCGGTGTAATTAGGAGAAATTTCAGAACAAATTTTGGGGTTCATTTTCTCCTGTTGTCCTTGTGAAAGTAAGAAATTTGGGACTAAAGTAACATTTTTGTGAAAAAAGTAAAATGTTAATTAGTTCTTACCACATTTCATTAATTCCTGTGAAGCACTTGAAGGGTTAATAAACATCTTGAATGTGGTTTTGAGGGGTGCAGATTTTAGAAAAGTGTCACTTAGGCTAGTTTCACACTAGCGTTTCACTGACCTGCATTGGTCTGCGCACGGCCGCCGCTAAGCTCCGCCCCGGCCGTACCTCCTCCCGGCCGCTCTGCCTATGGGCACATGCCATTGCATACGACCTGCGTACCCTATCTTTAGCATTGGGTAAGCAGGTCGTGCGCAGGTATGCGTTTGCAGGCGCATGCGTCCTTTTGACGGTGTGCCGAGCGCACCAAAATGCAATATGGTGCGTTTTGCGTAGGTCAGCGCACCGTCAAAAAAAACGCATGCGCCGGCAATCGGATACCTGCTCATGGCCTGCATACAAAATACTAAAGATAGGGTACGCAGGTTGCATGCAGTGTCATGTGCCCATAGGCGGAGTGGCCGGGAGGAGGCGCAGCCGGGGGCAGAGCTTAGTGGCAGCCATGCCCAGACCGACGCAGGTCAGTGAAATGCTAGTGTGAAACTAGCCTTATTGGCATTTTCTGTCATACATGCCCCGCAAAGTCACTTCAAATGTGATGTGGTCCCTAAAAAAATGGTTTTGTATATTTTGATGGAAACATGAAAAATTGCTGATCAACTTTTAAAGCCTTTAACCTCCTAAAAAAATATGTTAAAATAATGATGCAGATGTAAAGTAGACATATGGTAAATGTTATTTATACATTATTTTGTATGGTATAACTATCTGATTTAAAGGCATAAAAATTTTAACTTTGAAAATTGCGAAATTTTAAAATGTTGTCAAAATTTTGATACTTTCACAAATATACACAAATCATAAAGACCAAAAATTACCACTATCATGAAATCAAATATGTCATGAAAAAAACGGTCTCAGAATCAGCGGGATCCATTGAAGAGTTCCAGAGTTATTACCACATAAATTGACATTGGTCAAATTTAAAAAATTTAGCCTGGTCATTAACCCCTTTCTGCCATTGGACGTACTATTCCGTCCATGTGCCCTGGTACTTAATTCGCAAGGACAGAATAGTACGTCATACGCGATCAGCCGTGCTCATGGGGGGAGCGCGGCTGATCGCGGCCTGGTGTCAGCTGATTCTCACAGCTGATACCCGGCACTAAGTGCCAGGAGCTGTCATAGTCAAACATGATCGCAGCGTTCCGGTGGCATAGGGAAGAATCGCGCAGGGAGGGGCTACCCGCGTGCTTCCCTGAGACCCTCAAAGCAACGCGATATGATTGCGTTGTTCTGAGGGCCTCCTCCCTGCAGGCCCCAGATCCAAGATGGCCACGGGGTCCTTCCAGGTCCTGCAAGGAGTTGGCTTGTCAGTGCCTGCTGAGAGCAGGCGCCGGCAAGCCTCCTGCACTGCCTGTCAGATCGCTGATCTGACACAGTGCTCTGCAAACTGTCAGATCAGCGATCTGACACTATATAGTGATGTCCCACCCTGGGACAATGTAAAAATGTAAAAAAATAAATAAATAAACATGTGTAAAAATTAATAAATAAATTAATTTAAAAAAAATTTCCCCAATAAACACATTATTATTATGTAAATAAAAAACAATAAAAGTACACATATTTAGTATCGCCACGTCCGTAACGACCCGCCCTATAAAACTGTCCCACTAGTTAACCCCTTTAGTGAACCCCTTAAAAAAAAGGCAAAAAAATGCTTTATCATCATACTGCGGAACAAAAAGTGGAATAACACGCAATCAAAAAGACGGATATAAATAAACATGGTACCGCTGAAAGCATCATCTTATCCCGCAAAAAACGAGCTGTCATACAGAATAATCAGCAAAAAATTAAATAACTATAGCTCGCAGAATAAAGCGATGCAAAAATAATTATTTCCATATAAAATAGTTTTTATTGCATAAAAGTGCCAAAACATTAAAAAATTATATAAATGAGGTATCGCTGTAATACTAACTCGAAGAATAAAACTACTTTATCAATTTTAACACACGCGGAACGGTATAAACGCCATCCCAAAAGAAATTCATGAATTGCTGTTTTTTGTTCATTCTGCCTCCCAAAAATCGTAATAAAAAACGATCAAAAAATGTCATGTGCCCAAAAATAGTACCAATAAAAAGGTCAACTCGTCCCGCAAAAAATAAGACTTCATATGACTCTGTGGGCCAAAATATGGAAAAATTATAGCTGTCCAAATGTGGTGATGCAAAAACTATTTTTGCAATAAAAAGCGTCTTTTAGAATCATAGAATGGTAGAGTTGGAAGGGACCTCCTGGGCCATCTGGTCCAACCCCCTGCTCAAAGCCCCCTGCGTTTAGCGTGTGACAGCTGCCAATCATAAAAACACGATATAAAAACCCTCTATAAATAGTAAATCAAACCCCCATTTATCACCCCCTTAGGGAAAAATAAAATTTAAAAAATGTATTTATTTCCATTTTTCGGTTAGTGTTAGAATTAGGGTTAAAGTTGGGATTTGGGTTAGGGGTGTGTTAGGGTTAGGTTTGTGGTTAGGGTTATGGTTAGGGTTGGGATTAGGGTTAGGGGTGTGATGGGGTTAGGGTCGGAGTTAGAATTGGGGGATTTCCACTGTTTAGGCACATCAGGGGCTCTCCAAATGTGACATGGCGTCTGATCTCAATTCCAGCCAATTCTGCGTTGAAAAAGTTAAACGTTGCTCCTTCCCTTTCGAGGTCTTCCATGCGCCCAAACAGTGGTTTGCCCCCATATATGGGGTTTCAGTGTACTCAGGACAGATTGCACAATAACTTTTGTAGTCTTGTTACCCTTGGGATAATAACAATTAGGAGTGAAAAGATCATTTTTGTGGAAAAAATATGATTTTTGAATTTTATGGCTCTACGTTATAAACTTCTGTGAAGCCCTTGGGGGTGCAAAGTGCTCACCACACATCTAGATAAGATCCTTGAGGGGTCTAGTTTTCAAAATGGTGTCATTTGTGGGGGGTTTCCACTGTTTAGGCACATCAGAGGCTCTCCCAACGCAACATGGCATCTAGCCAATTCTGCGTTGAAAAAGTCAAACGGCGCTCCTTCCCTTCCAAACTCTGCCATGCACCCAAATAGTGGTTTACCCCCACATATAGGGTATCAGCGTACTCAGGACAAATTGCACAACAACTTTTGGGGTCCAATTTCTCCTGATACCCTTGCGAAAATAAAAAATTGGGGTCGGGAAGATTATTTTTGTGGAATAATTATGATTTTTTATTTTTACAGCTCTACGTTATAAACTTCTGTGAAGCACTTGGGGGTTCAAAGTGCTCACCACACATCTAGATAAGTTCCTTAGGGGTCTAGTTTCCAAAATGGTGTAACTTGTGGGGGGTTTCCACTGTTTAGGCACATCAGGGGTTCTCTAAATGCAACATGGCGTCCTATCTCAATTCCAGCCAATTTTTCATTGAAAAGTCAAACAGCGCTCCTTCCCTTCTGAGCTCTGCCATGCGCCCAAACAGTGGTTCCCTGCCATGTATGGGGTATCAGCATACTCAGGACAAATTGCACAACAACTTTGTGGTCCAATTTGTCCTGTCACTCTTGGAAAAAAAATTGGATCTGAAGAAAATATTTTGCGAAAAAAAGTTAAATGTTCATTTTTTTTAAACATTTCAAAAATTCCTGTGAAGCACCTGAAGGGTTAATAAACTTCTTGAATGTAGTTTTGAGCACCTTGAGGGGTGCAGTTTTTAGAATGGTGTCACTTTTGGGTATTTTCTATCATATAGACCCCTCAAAGTGACTTCAAATGTGATGTGGTCCCTAAAAAAAATTGTTTGTATAAATGAGAAATCGCTGGTCAACTTTTAACCCTGATAACTTCCTAATAAAAAAAACTTTTGGTTCCAAAGTTGTGCTGATGTAAAGTAGACATGTGGGAAATGTTATTTAGTAACTATTTTGTGTGACATACAGTACAGACCAAAAGTTTGGACACACCTTCTCATTCAAAGATTTTTCTGTATTTTCATGAATTGAACATTCACACTGAAGGCATCAAAACTATGAATTAACACATGTGGAATTATACACTTAACAAAAAAGTGTGAAACAACTGAAATTATGTCTTATATTCTAGGTTCTTCAAAGTAGCCACCTTTTGCTTTGATGACTGCTTTGCACACTCTTGGCATTCTCTTGATGAGCTTCGTGAAGTAGTCACCGGAAATGGTTTTCACTTCGCAGGTGTGCCCTGTCAGGTTTAATAAGTCGGATTTCAGGCTTTATAAATGGGGTTGGGACCATCAGTTGTGTTGTGCAGAAGTCTGGTGGATACACAGCTGATAGTCCTACTGAATAGACTGTTAAAATTTGTATTATGGCAAGAAAAAAGCAGCTAAGTAAAGAAAAACGAGTGGCCTTCATTACTTTAAGAAATGAAGGTCAGTCAGTCCGAAAAATTGGGAAAACTTTGAAAGTGTCCCCAAGTGCAGTTGCAAAAACCATCAAGCGCTACAAAGAAACTGGCTCACATGAGGACCGCCCCAGGAAAGGAGGACCAAGAGTCACCTCTGCTTCTGAGGATAAGTTTATCCGAGTTACCAGCCTCAGAAATCGCAGGTTTACAGCAGCTCAGATTAGAGACCAGGTCAATGCCACACAGAGTTCTAGCAGCAGACACATCTCTACAACAACTGTTAAGAGGAGACTTTGTGCAGCAGGCCTTCATGGTAAAATAGCTGCTAGGAAACCACTGCTAAGGACAGGCAACAAGCAGAAGAGACTTGTTTGGGCTAAAGAACACAAGGAATGGACATTAGACCAGTGGAAATCTGTGCTTTGGTCTAATGAGTCCAAATTTGAGATCTTTGGTTCCAACCACTGTGTCTTTGTGCGACGCAGAAAAGGTGAACGGATGGACTCTACATGCCTGGTTCCCACCGTAAAGCATGGAGGAGGTGGTGTGATGGTGTTGGGGTGCTTTGCTGGTGACATTGTTGGGGATTTATTCAAAATTGAAGGCATACTGAACCAGCATGGCTACCACAGCATCTTGCAGCAGCAAGTGATGGGGTGCTACGCCAGATGACCTGGCCTCCACAGTCACCAGACCTGAACCCAATCGAGATGGTATGGGGTGAGCTGGACCGCAGAGTGAAGGCAAAAGGGCCAACAAGTGCTAAGCATCTCTGGGAACTCCTTCAAGACTGTTGGAAGACCATTTCCGGTGACTACTTCTTGAAGCTCATCAAGAGAATGCCAAGAGTGTGCAAAGCAGTCATCAAAGCAAAAGGTGTCTACTTTGAAGAACCTAGAATATAAGACATATTTTCAGTTGTTTCACACTTTTTTGTTAAGTATATAATTCCACATGTGTTAAATCATAGTTTTGATGCCTTCAGTGTGAATGTACAATTTTCATAGTCATGAAAATACAGAAAAATCTTTGAATGAGAAGGTGTGTCCAAACTTTTGGTCTGTACTGTATTTCTCTGTTTTAATGGCATAAAAATTCAAAATTTGAAAATTGCAAAATTCTCAAAGTTTTTGCCATATTTCCATTTTTTTATAAATAAATGCAAGTTATAGCAAATAAATTTTACCAGTAACATGAAGTTCAATATGTCACAAGAAAATAATTTTAGAATCGCCAAGATCCGTTGAAGTGTTCCAGAGTTATAACCTCATAAAGAGACAGTGGTCAGAATTGTAAAAATTGGCCCGGTCATTAACATGCAAACCACCCTTGGGGGGTAAGGGGTTAAGGTCAAAGTTAGCTTCGTTACTAAGAGGATAAATATAGTCACACTTTTAGGTGAAAACAAAGTAGTCTGTTGGTAAATGGTTCATTAATACAGTGTCTTGTGCTTGGAAAAGTAGCTAAAACAGTAGTATCTAAGTTACTTAAAAATTAATATGTAGATGAGGAACATACACAATCAAGAATCATATGTTAAAAATTCCCAATAATTTCCTGTGTATTCTAAGTGAGAACAGAAAACAAACAAGATCATCACTCTTCCTCTTTCTGTCAGGCTACACTCACATGACTGTATTTTCAGTTCCGAGTACTGTGCACAGAAAAAACTGACATCATACATACACCACTAGGACCAATATTATTCAATTGAGCTGTTCAAATGATCACTGCTTTTTAATGTCGACCAAATTTTCGCGTGTTAAAAATAGCATTAATCTCCATTTGCTGGATGAGATTCACCTAATCAAGTCTATGAGTGTACAAAATAAAATCAGTTCCCTTATGGATCATCCATGTAGTATCTGACTTTACTGATACATTGCAATTATTAAGATACAAAACTGTATTTCATCTTGTAAATTTTATTAACTGCTGATGTATAAAAACTGATGGCGTACCAATCAAAAAACATAAATTTTTTCCTGGCAGCTAATATAATAATAATAATTTTTATTTCTATAGTGCCAACATATTCCACAGCACTTTACATTTTAGAGTGGACTTGTACAGACAATAAAGACATTACAAAATAATGCATAACTCAGATACCAAGAGGAGTAAGAGCCCTGCTTACATGCTGACAATCTATGAGGAAACAGGGGAGATACGAAAGGTAAATGGTAAAAAGTGCTTGCGTTGTACAGTCCAGCCATGAATATAATAAATTGGGTAGTCACATAATGCTGCATGAAACGGTCACCATGTGTACTAATACAGACACAGAGAGCTTTTAAGTGCATGGACGGTGTGTGAACAGATGCTACTAGGGTCCTGATTTTGAAGAAAGTTTTGTATGGGCAAAATGGGAAAATATCAATGTGACCAGATTGCAAAAATTAACTCAGACAAACACCAAAATTAAATTAAACTCCAAATTAGACGGCAAAATAATTAAAACCCCAGGCCGCACCCCAAATTTACTTCAAAATCAATAATTAATTAAGAACACAAGGAAGACCCCTAAGTAAATCTCAACTCCAAAATGAATCCACCCATAAGACCATGAAATAAGTCCACAATTAATTCAGACTGCAAACTAGAAACAACAACAAATCCAAAACTCAGAAAACAGTTAAAGCATTCTTCAGACCAAAACGTCAATTATTGATATCCTAGACCAGAAACCAAGCCTAATTTAGACCCCAAACTAAATCTTAGATCAAGCCCCTAAAAAAAAAACCCTTATTCACAAATGAGAGTGCTGTAGGTCTACCCACTGAGCATCCATTTACACTGCTCCTAACAGACTGTAATCAAGGTCCAGGAGGACCAAAACGTTGGCCGCCTTGCAAAAAATTGTAGAACTCTTCAACTTTACAATGTGACAGATCAACAACATTTTCTTCACAGTAGCTAAGGAGTGCAGTCGTCTTTCATATATTAGGGTATGTGTCCACGTGCCGGAATGGCAGTGCTTTGGACGCAGCGGATACCCGGCTCCGCCCAAAGCGCTGCCCCCTTTTGTACGCGTGGTGATTTCGTACATGCTCATTGAACACGTGCGGAATCACTGCATCCTATACATAGGACTGTGTTATTTATCTTGTGAAGACTGAGCGTCTCCACAAGAAAAATAGACATGCTGCGGTCTAGAAAGATGTCCAGTTACGCAGGTCTGCCACTTGCGTGTTTGCAGCGTCTATTCTGCAGCAAATACTGAAGAAATCCGGCATGTGATAAGTAAACCAAGGCACCAAAATGTATAATTTTCGTTTTATCAAATTTGCTTCTAAAAATGTGTAAGTCTCTTTCATAAGCAAACATCCACACACATTTTTTTAAATCTTAGAAAAAAATAATGTTTGTCTGAATTATCTAATATGATGAAGAAATGCCTATATATGTCCATGAACAGGCTGTATGGCTCATTCCTTGTTTCCTGTCATTGTTGTGTGTGTCTTATGCTGCTTAGTTGGTTCATCACTGCACATAGCCTTACCAAATATAGATTTGGAAAAATGTTGTGCAATGCTTTAGGCTGCCTGCAGTTATTTCTAATTAAGGCCAGGATCACACATGCAAGAAACACGGACGAGTCTCGCATGTGAATTCCCGGCACTGCCGCCGGCACTCAGGAGCGGAGTGTACGGTTGCATGTATTACTCGTCCGTGTTTATCGCATGTGTGATCCCGGCCTAACTAAAAGCAAAATTCTCTATCAATCTGTAGTCCCATCAGATTCATACAGTATATTCCATGTGTTGTAATCCGGAGGCGTCTGTGCCACATGCTCACTGTTTGTTTTCCGATAGCTAATTATTGGCAACAGCCTGCAGCCTCCTCATTTGATCGTCGCCCAATGGCGTAATTGTCAGGAAGATAGAGGCATCTGAGAGCTGTTCTCTTTAAAGATCACAGCTGGTGGTTCTGGTCTTATTTTGCTTTAATTATTGTATTGTTAACGTTGTTACTTATGACTTGTGTTTTGAAACTGTTAAACTGTAAAGCGCTGCGGAATATGATGGCGCTATATAAATAAAGATTATTATTATTATTATTCTGTGTCCTGTGATCTCTGTGATCATGGGATGAAATCCTTGGCAAATTAGTTGGCCAATCCAATCTGTTGGCCACAGAAATACAGCCTTTCCATCTGGTGGATACAGATGGTTTCTGAAAGCTGATGGCCGTCGCAATCCCCCAGCACCAGTTGACCAGTCACCTTTACTTCTCTAAGAAAGATGTGCCTGCGCTACACCAGCATGTCAGAGACGACATCACCTGTTCCCTTAAAAAATCTATGTCTGCCAGGGTGCATTTCACCACTGACACCTAGAAGAGCAAACATGGGCAGGGGTGTTACAACTCGCTAACTGGGCACTGGGTGACTCTGGTGGCTTTGGGGGAAGGTGGGGAAGGGGCTGTTAAACAAGTCTTAGACTCCCTAAGGCTTGCAGGACACTTGGGGATGGAGAACTAAATGACTGCACACAATAAGATAGAGAGCTAACTACTAGACTACTAGGGGTTGGAGAACTAAACTACTAAACACCTAGGATAGGATAACTAAACCACTACACACCTGAAGATGAAGGACTAAACTACTAGATAACAGGGGTTGGATAACTAAACTACTAAACACTTATTTTTGAAGAACTAATCCACTACACACCAGGGGATGGAGAACAAAACCACTACACAACAAGGGATGGTGAAATAAAACACTAGACGCCAAGGTTTCACTAGACAGAAAATCTTGGAATCCCCAAAGATTGCGGGACAAACCTCTGAATCTAACACTTTTCTCCAGTACTTCTTCCTCCTCCATCTCCTCTAGGGCCTCCACCTGTGCCCTCAACCTCTCCGTTAATGAGACATGCTTTCCAACAGTGCACAGAGAATCCCCTCCCATCTCCATACTGTGCAGCCAGGGAAAACCGCAATCAGGCAGTGTTTCAATTAATATGCCTTGTACATCCATGTGCCATAAATACTATCATCAGGGGCGCAGCTATAATGAGGCGAGTTGAGCCTGTTGTCTCAGGCGGCAGGAAGCTGCTGTGCAGAGAGGGCGGCATATGCACTCTGCTACTTGCAGCACCTACAATTTAGCCACTGCACGCTACTTGCAGCACCTACAATTTAGCCACAGTCACTGCTCTGCTACTCGCAGCATGTACAATTTAGCCACTGCACGCTACTCCATGTCACTCTGTGGAGCTGAAGTGGACCAGGAGAGCCCAGTGCCTGCAGCCATGACAGAAGAACATAGACCTGATGGAAAGGTGGAGAGCAGCAAAGACCTGGAGAGGCAGCTTCCTCTCAGGGTGTGTGTTCTCAGGGAACTTCTCAAGACAGAGAGGGACTATGTGGGGACCTTGGAGTTTCTTGTCTCGGTGAGTTGTGTGATGGGGACAAGGGGGAAGGGATGTCTTCTATCACTGCTCAGTCAGCCTGAGTAACAGGATTATTGGAAAGCCCCATAGAAACCTCAAAAATAGGCATAGACTGGGCTGAATAATTGTCTCCAGTACAGGCAGGGATCATTAGATTATGGATGTGATGCAGAACTAAAACAAAGGTTAACAATATCTATCTAGGAAAAGGAAGAAAGCAGTACAAGATCTATATATAATCAAGAAGCAAATTGGGGTAATCCTAACCTAAATAGTAGCAACAAAAAAGGAAGCAGCACTTCAAAAATAGTGCAAATTATAGTGTGTGGCGACGTTTTGGTTCATAGAGTGAAATTTTCACCGGAGAAAGTTCACGCTATGAACCAAAATTTGCACTACTTTTGGAGTTTTTTTTACTTGTATCTGTCTGTCTATAATCCCTCTCTCTCTCTCTCCATCTAATTATCTACAGTATCTCATGTTGTAGGTAGCCTAGTCCATCTAATTATCTACAGTATCGCACGTTTTAGGTAGACTAGCTATATAGACATTTTAAAAAAGTTTGCTGAAATGGCACAAAGTAATATACATATACCAACAAAATAAATACCAGGTGGCCCAAAAGTAGGTATACAGGTGAATCAGGTACATTTTTCACAAGGGTAGTGCAAACATACTGACTGACCTACAACAAAAGAAGTATATTTGCATTTTAACACATTGTTTATTACATTTACATTTGTTTCACATTGTTTAATCTCGTATCATCATGTATCATCACTGTGCACTATAGGGCCTCATGTATCTCCCGCCTCGACTACAGCAACCTCCTACTCTCTGGCCTTCCCTCTAGCACTCTGGCACCACTCCAATCCATCCTGCATTCTGCTGCCCGACTAATACACCTGTCTCCCCGTTATTCCCCAGCCTCTCCTCTCTGCCAAGCCCTTCATTGGCTTCCTATCGTCCAGAGGCTCCAGTTCAAAACCCTAACCATGACCTACAAAGCCATCCACAATCTATCTCCTCCATACATCTGTGACATGGTCTCCCGGTACATACCCACACGCAACCTTCGATCCTCTCAAGATCTCCTCCTCTACTCCCCTCTTATCTCTTCTTCCCACAACCGCATGCAAAGCTTCTCCCGTGCCTCTCCCATACTCTGGAACTCTACCCCAACACATCAGACTCGCGCCTACCATGGAAACCTTCAAAAAGAACCTGAAGACCCACCTCTTCCAACAAGCCTACAACCTGCAGTGATCATCAGTCTACTGAACCACCACACGACCAGCTCTACCTCTCCTAGTGTATCCTCACCCATCCCTGTAGACTGTGAGCCCTTGCGGGCAGGGTCCTCTCTCCTTCTGTACTTGTGTGTGCCTTGTACTGCTCATGTTTACTGTACTTGTCTATATTTGCCCCTCTTCACATGTAAAGCACCATGGAATAAATGGCGCTATAAAAATCTATAATAATAATAATAATAATGTATCATCACTGCATTATAGGGCCTCATGTATCATCACTGCATTATAGGCCCTCATGTATCATCACTGTGCACTATAGGGCCTCGTGTATCATCACTGTGCACTATAGGGCCTCATGTATCATCACTGTGCACTATAGGGCCTCATGTATCATCACTGCATTATAGGGCCTCATGTATCATCACTGTACACAACAGGGCCTCATGTATCATCAATGCATTATAGGGCCTCATGTATCATCACTGTGCACTATAGGGCCTCATGTATCATCACTGTGCATTATAGGGCCATGTATCATCACTGTGAACTATAGGGCCTCATGTATCATCACTGTGCATTATAGGGCCTCATGTATCATCACTGTGCATTATAGGGCCTCATGTATCATCACTGTGTGTCATGTATAGTGTACAGTTCCTATAGCGTCTTATGCTTGGGTGCGAGGAAAACACATGAGACATAGGTTGATATGAAATGACTTGTATTACTTCATACAAGCATGCAGAAAAGGTCACACAGTTTGCAGGAACAGAGGCAGGAGAACACAGCAGGCCAGAGTAACTTCAAGCTCTACAATAACTCTCCAAGCAGGTTCAGGATCTCTTTTCTGTACCGTAATTCCTCTGCAAACATGGATTCACCAGACAGCAGGTTTCCAAAGTCCAAAAGTGTTCCAAAGTTCCTCAGTAGGAAATAGCTGGAGTCCAAAATCCTAGGTTTCCAGGAGTCAGGTCACAGGCTGACTGAGGCTTGATTCAGGAGCACTGATTGTTCAGCTGAGGCTGCTTAAGAAGCAAGAGGGAGAGAATCAGGGCGGGAACATGAAAACTGGAAACTCCATATTAACTGAGGGCAAGAGCTGCAGAAAGACAGAAAGCAAAATGGCCGACGGAAAACTGAGTTTCAAGGAACATGTCAAAAGAGACAAAGAACCTTACATTACTCCCCCCTTAAGGACAACCTCCGGTTGACCTCAGACCAGGCTTGTCAGGGTACCTCTGATGAAACTGGCGGAGCAGGCGAGGAGCATTTACATTATTGACTGGTTCCCATGAGTTGTCCTCCACTGGGTAGCCCTGCCATTTAATCAAATATTGCAACTGATTTCTGTACAACCTGGAATCTAGAATCCTTTCCACCATAAATTCTTCCTGACCATCGACCAGCACTGGGTCAGGGCAAGGAGAAGAGCGTCCAGGAAACGTATTGGGTGTTGCAGCCTTTAGTAGGGATACATGAAAGACAGGGTGGATTCTCATAGTTCTGGGCAGTTGAAGACGACAAGCAACAGCACTTATAATCTTACTGATCTTATAAGGTCCAATGTACTTATGTCCCAATTTAGACGATGGAATCTTTATTTTAAGATTTCTGGTTGACAGCCAGACCAAATCTCCTACCTTGAAAGCTGGTGCAGGTTTACGAAATTTATCTGCTGCTTTCTTGTACCTTTCCTGAGCCAATTCTAGATTTTCCTTTAGAAGATCCATATTCTTTTGTAAAGAAGTGATTCTTTCAGCCACTGCCGGCAAGGGCGTATCTATGGGAAATCGAGGAAGAATGTTAGGATGATAACCTAGATTGGAGTAAAAAGGAGACTGCTTAGTGGAGGTGCTCTGAGAGTTATTATAAGAGAACTCAGCCAGTGGAAGTAGATCCACCCAATCATCTTGTAGGTGGCAGATAAAGCAGCGGAGATACTGCTCCAGGGTCTGATTGGTTCGTTCTGTCTGTCCATTAGTCTGGGGATGAAAAGCAGAAGAAAGGTTTACTTTAATGTCCAATGCGGCACAGAAATTTTGCCAAAACCTTGAAGTGAATTGCACCCCTCGATCCGAAATGACCTCATCCAGTACTCCATGTAAGCGAAACACATTCTTAATCATCAAGTCTGATGTCTGTTTTGCAGTGGGTAAGCCGACACAAGGGATAAAATGAGCTGCCTTTGTTAGACGATCAACCACCACTAGAATGGTGTTCTTCCCTTGAGAGGTTGGTAACTCCACAATGAAGTCCATAGAAATGGATCCCCACGGGCGGGACGGGGTGGGAAGAGGTTGTAACAGACCAGTTGGTGAGGAGCGAGGTGTTTTGCATCTTGCACAGACTTCACATGAAGTGACATAGTTTAAAACATCTTTCCTGTAAGTGGGCCACCAAAAGAAACGAGAAAGAAATTCTTGTGTCTTTAGAATTCCCCTATGCCCGGCTATCTTGGAATCGTGGATGAGTTGCAATACTCTCAATCTGACTGTTTCAGGTATATACAGACGTTGTCCCTGAATCCACACACCATTCTTAAAGACAAGACTTACGTCCCTTGGGGGTTGAGCCAACAAAGAATCCGCATGGTATGCTTCCTTGATGTCCTTAAGTAGGTCTTGATTATGAATCACTCCCAGGAATCTAGAGTCAGGAAGAATAGTCTTAGGAGGAGTAAGTGGACGTGTCTCTGCTGAATGAATCCTAGAGAGTGCATCAGCCTTTCCATTGCGCGATCCTGGTCTATAAGAAATGACAAAATTAAATTGGTTTAGGAAAAGATTCCAGCGAGCCTGGCGAGGAGTCAGGCACTTAGCCGACCTGATAAATTCAAGGTTACGATGGTCTGTCAGGACGACTATTTGCTGTGCAGCACCCTGAAGAAGGTGTCTCCATTCCTTGAAGGCGGCAATAATGGCCAACAATTCTCTATTGCCCACATCGTAGTTCCTCTCAGCCGAAGACAACCGCTGGGAAAAGAAGGCACAGGGATGCAAGACATTCTTCTCACCTGTTCTCTGAGAGAGTATAGCTCCAACGGCACAGTCTGAAGCATCCACCTCTATTATGAAGGCAAGCTCGGGGTTGGGATGTACTAAGATAGGTGCGGTGGTAAATTTATCCTTTAAACAGGAAAATGCTTCCTGAGCTTGCGGGGTCCAGGAGAACCTAGACTGTTTCCGGGTAAGTTGGGTGATAGGTGACACTACCTCAGAGAAATTCCTAATGAAACGTCTATAGAAGTTGGCAAACCCGATGAAGCGCTGCACCTCCTTCACATTTCTAGGAATTGGCCAATCTTTGATGGCTTGGGTCTTGCTTCCATCCATACTAATCCCTTGCGTAGATAGTACATACCCCAGAAATTGAATTTCGGTCCTATGGAATTCACACTTTTCAAGTTTGATGTAGAGATGGTTTTGTCTTAGGCGTTCTAAGACCATTCTCACATGTCCATGATGTTCCTCTGTGGAGTTAGAAAAAATTAGAATATCATCCAGATAAATCACCACAAATGTATCTAGGAGATCCCTGAAGATGTCATTCACCAAGTGTTGGAAAGTGGCTGGGGCGGTACTCAGACCAAAAGGCATAACTAGATATTCGAAGTGTCCATAGCGTGACCTGAATGCAGTCTTCCATTCATCCCCAGGTCTAATACGGACCAAGTTATAGGAACCACGGAGATCCAGTTTAGAGAAAATTTTGGCGTGCCGCACTCTCTCCAACAACTCAGGGATTAAAGGCAATGGATAACGGTTTCTAATAGTAACCTTATTGAGTTCCCTATAGTCTATGCAGGGTCTCAGAGATCCATCTTTCTTCTTCACAAAGAAGATGGGTGCACCTGCGGGAGATGAAGAGGGGCGTATGAAGCCTTTGGCTAGATTTTCATCTATGTAGTCCTTCAAAGCTTTTAGCTCGGGCCCCGCTAGGGGGTAGATCTTACCAAAAGGTATCTCGGCTCCAGGCAATAATTCGATTGGACAATCATATGGACGGTGAGGAGGAAGCTGATCAGCATTCTTCTTGTCACATAAATCCACATAGTCCTGGTATACAGCTGGTAGTTCAGGGACTGACATGGTTCCTTTAGGAACAGAGCAAGCTGAAACTCCTTGACTCATCTGTTTCTCCGGAAAGTGTAATTCCTTGGTCTCCCAGTTAATCGTAGGATTCTGCGCCTGCAGCCATGGTAGCCCTAGAATAATGGGAAAGTGGGGAAAAGAGATAAGCATAAAAGACATTTTCTCCTGATGAGCTTTACCCATAAGGACCCTCAAAGGCTCTGTTTCCTGATCCACTGGTCCAGAGGTCAGCAGGGAGCCATCCACAGTCTCCATCTGTACTGGAGTAGCCTTCTTCACTGAACGTATCCCCTGTTTCAGAGCAAAGGAGATATCCATAAAATTTCCACTTGCTCCTGAGTCGATCATAGCAGAGCTAGACACCCAGACTGAGTCCACCCAGAGTTTGATGGAAAGGAAGCAATGAGAATTATTTCTTTTACAACTCAGCTGGGACACCGCTGAGGAAACTTGAAAAATTGCAGCGTTTATACCGTCATTGTCCCCAGAACTAACAGAGTTTAAGTCTGAAAAATCAAGATCTCTTGCAGCAGATCTCTCTGGAGTCTGAGGCTCGGACATGACAGAGCTCCTCTCGCAACACTCACAGTGAATGACTGCTGCAGTAGTCTTACGAGAACGGCTGGGGCAGTTTATAATGAAGTGCCCTGACTTACCACAGTAAAAACATAGATTTTCCTTTATACGATGTTCTTTGCGTGCATCACTAACCCGTCTTTGTAAAGAGTCCACCTGCATGGGTTCAGGTTCTGGTTCCCTTGTGATCCTACTCAAAGGTTCCTTAGCTGAGGAGGGAGGTAGGAAAAGGTTAGTGCGATTATTTTCGAACCATCTCTCTTGTCTGCGTTCAGTCAGACGAGCATCAATACGGATACAATAGTTAATAAAGTCACCTAACGCAGTGGGAGGGTCGGCACGAGCAAGTTCATCCTTAATCAGTGGAGACAACACTTTCCGAAAAATAGATTTTTTGGCGGAAGTGTCCCAAGTGGTATCAAGAGCCCATCTCCTGAAATCCAAGGCATATTCGGCTACTGAACGCTTACCTTGGCGCAAAGTTAACATGGCTGCTTCAGCTGTTGCACCTCGATTGGGGTCATCAAACACCTGCCCCATGGCTGAAATAAAAGCATCAAGGTGATTCAAACAATCATCCTCAGTCTCAATCAGAGGGTTTGCCCACATCAAAGCCTTATTGGTAAGCAACATGATTATAGTAAGCACTTTGGATCGTTCAGTGGGAAATTGTGAAGCATGTGCAGAGAAAAATAGATTGCATTGGTTAATAAATCCCCTGAATTTCTCACGTTCACCGCCAAACGAAAAGGAGGTAACTTGGGGATCCCAGAACTCGGGTTATGGCAGGAGCCTGGACTCGTTCCTCTAGAGCCTCAATCCTGGCTCGTAATTCCTGAGTAGTTTGTCCAAACACTTGCAAATTATGATTAGTGAGGTCCTGTAGGCTTGCAAAACGGGTCTTTATAGTCTGTATATCTGCAAGGATTGTATCAGTCACTCCGCAAAGCTCCTTTATGCGGGCCTCCATCTTCCAGATCTTTTAAGGCAGAAGTGCTGGAAGGAGAAGAGGAAAGGAAAAAAAAAAAACAATAGTGTTTACCTGTGGTAACACTCCAGAGTAACATTTAAGGGAATGCGCTCACCTGGAATGGTTGTGAGAAGTCACAACCACTGTCATCACAGAAGGTATTAAACGGACATCTGATATCCACAGTCACAGCAGACACGGCTTTCCCAGACCCAGCAGACACTAAACATTGGCTCCTGAATCTTGTCATGTATAGTGTACAGTTCCTATAGCGTCTTGTGCTTGGGTGCGAGGAAAACACATGAGACATAGGTTGATATGAAATGACTTGTATTACTTCATACAAGCATGCAGAAAAGGTCACACAGTTTGAAGGAACAGAGGCAGGAGAACACAGCAGGCCAGAGTAACTTCAAGCTCTACAATAACTCTCCAAGCAGGTTCAGGATCTCTTCTCTGTACCGTAATTCCTCTGCAAACATGGATTCACCAGACAGCAGGTTTCCAAAGTCCAAAAGTGTTCCAAAGTTCCTCAGTAGGAAATAGCTGGAGTCCAAAATCCTAGGTTTCCAGGAGTCAGGTCACAGGCTGACTGAGGCTTGATTCAGGAGCACTGATTGTTCAGCTGAGGCTGCTTAAGAAGCAAGAGGGAGAGAATCAGGGCGGGAACATGAAAACTGGAAACTCCATATTAACTGAGGGCAAGAGCTGCAGAAAGACAGAAAGCAAAATGGCCGACGGAAAACTGAGTTTCAAGGAACATGTCAAAAGAGACAAAGAACCTTACACTGTGCTTTATAGGGCCTCATGTATCATCACTGTACACAACAGGGCCTCATGTATCATCACTGCATTATAAGGCCTCATGTATCATCACTGTGCACTATAGGGCCTCATGTATCATCACTGTGCATTATAGGGCCATGTATCATCACTGTGCACTATAGGGCCTCATGTATCATCACTGTGCATTATAGGGCCTCATGTATCATCACTGTGCATTATAGGGCCTCATGTATCATCACTGTACATTATAGGGCCTCATGTATCATCACTGTGCTTTATAGGGCCTCATGTATCATCACTGTGCATTATAGGGCCTCATGTATCATCACTGTACAGCGTGTGTGTACAGCGTGTGTGTGTGCAGTGTGTGTTAGCACAGTGCTTGCAACATGCCTTTATTTTTATGAATTATAATCTTATACAGCGCTAACACATATCACAGAACTTACTAATTCAGAAAAGACGTACAAAAAACGCCACATATCAGAAAGTAATACAGGTTAAGACTACAACCGAGGAGCAGGGACTCTGTTCACAAGAGCTTACAATCTGAGGAAGCAGCAATGCTAAAAAAAACTGTCTTTATTGCTTCACTAGATACTTATACAGGTGTATAATGAGGCTCTCACTTTACAGGCAAAGACCTGGTACGAGGACTGTGGAAAACGTATTTCTATTAAAAAAAAAAAACCGTTTTTTTGAGCTTAAAGAGCCGGAAAAGGCTATGCAGACTGCTGTTGGCTGATATTCATAGCCTAGAGAGGGTCCATGGATATTAGACCCCCCTGGCTACAAATACCAGCACCCAGTGCCCCAGAAATGGCGCATCACTAAGGCCTCTTTCACACATCAGTTTTTTGCCGTCAGGCGCGATCCGGAATTTTTGTTACAAGCTGGTCCGTTTTTTTTAACCGCCGGATCCGTTTTTTCTCATTGACCTGCATTAGTGCCGGATTGCGTCGCAAGTCATTGCGTTTAGTCCGTTTTCTGCCGGATCCGTCCTAGATTTTAATTACGGCAGCCGGATAGGACGCAGCATGTAACATTTTTTTTTTCTGCCGGAAACGCCTGACAGTGCCTGAAGCGGCACATCAGGAGGGCGGAAATAATAGAACTCTATGGGACCGGATCAGTCATTTGTGCAATCCGGCAAAAGACTGATCCGGATTCTGGAAATCAAGGACTACTGCTACTACTGCTACTGCTACTGCTGTGAACAGATGCTGCTAGGGTCCTGATTTTGAAGAAAGTTTTGTATGGGCAAAATGGGAAAAATATCAATGTGACCAGGTTACAAAAATTAACTCAAACACCAAAATTAAATTAAACTCCAAATTAGACGGCAAAATAATTAAAACCCCAGGCCGCACCCCAAATTTACTTCAAAATCAATAATTAATTAAGAACACAAGGAAGACCCCTAAGTAAATCTCAACTCCAAAATGAATCCACCCATCAGACCATGAAATAAGTCCACAATTAATTCAGACTGCAAACTAGAAACAACAACAAATCCAAAACTCAGAAAACAGTTAATGCATTCTTCAGACCAAAACGTCAATTATTGATATCCTAGACCAGAAACCAAGCCTAATTTAGACCCCCAAACTAAATCTTAGATCAAGCCCCTAAAAAAAAAACCTTATTCACAAATGAGATTGCTGTAGGTCTACCCACTGAGCATCCATTTACACTGCTCCTAACAGACTGTAATCAAGGTCCAGGAGGACCAAAACGTTGGCCGCCTTGCAAAAAATTGTAGAACTCTTCAACTTTACAATGTGACAGATCAACAAAATTTTCTTCACAGTAGCTAAGGAGTGCAGTCGTCTTTCATATATTAGGGTATGTGTCCACGTGCCGGAATGGCAGTGCTTTGGACGCAGCGGATACCCGGCTCCGCCCAAAGCGCTGCCCCCTTTTGTACGCGTGGTGATTTCGTACATGCTCATTGAACACGTGCGGAATCACTGCATCCTATACATAGGACTGTGTTATTTATCTTGTGAAGACTGAGCGTCTCCACAAGAAAAATAGACATGCTGCGGTCTAGAAAGATGTCCAGTTACGCAGGTCTGCCACTTGCGTGTTTGCAGCGTCTATTCTGCAGCAAATACTGAAGAAATCCGGCATGTGATAAGTAAACCAAGGCACCAAAATGTATAATTTTCGTTTTATCAAATTTGCTTCTAAAAATGTGTAAGTCTCTTTCATAAGCAAACATCCACACACATTTTTTTTAAATCTTAGAAAAAAATAATGTTTGTCTGAATTATCTAATATGATGAAGAAATGCCTATATATGTCCATGAACAGGCTGTATGGCTCATTCCTTGTTTCCTGTCATTGTTGTGTGTGTCTTATGCTGCTTAGTTGGTTCATCACTGCACATAGCCTTACCAAATATAGATTTGGAAAAATGTTGTGCAATGCTTTAGGCTGCCTGCAGTTATTTTTAATTAAGGCCAGGATCACACATGCAAGAAACACGGACGAGTCTCGCATGTGAATTCCCGGCACTGCCGCCGGCACTCAGGAGCGGAGTGTACGGTTGCATGTATTACTCGTCCGTGTTTATCGCATGTGTGATCCCGGCCTAACTAAAAGCAAAATTCTCTATCAATCTGTAGTCCCATCAGATTCATACAGTATATTCCATGTGTTGTAATCCGGAGGCGTCTGTGCCACATGCTCACTGTTTGTTTTCCGATAGCTAATTATTGGCAACAGCCTGCAGCCTCCTCGTTTGATCGTCGCACAATGGCGTAATTGTCTGGAAGATAGAGGCATCTGAGAGCTGTTCTCTTTAAAGATCACAGCTGGTGGCACTGGTCTTATTTTGCTTTAATTATTGTATTGTTAACGTTGTTACTAATGACTTGTGTTTTGAAACTGTTAAACTGTAAAGCGCTGCGGAATATGAAGGCGCTATATAAATAAAGATTATTATTATTCTGTGTCCTGTGATCTCTGTGATCATGGGATGAAATCCTTGGCAAATTAGTTGGCCAATCCAATCTGTTGGCCACAGAAATACAGCCTTTCCATCTGGTGGATACAGATGGTTTCTGAAAGCTGATGGCCGTTGCAATCCCCCAGCACCAGTTGACCAGTCACCTTTACTTCTCTAAGAAAGATGTGCCTGCGCTACACCAGCATGTCAGAGACGACATCACCTGTTCCCTTAAAAAATCTATGTCTGCCAGGGTGCATTTCACCACTGACACCTAGAAGAGCAAACATGGGCAGGGGTGTTACAACTCGCTAACTGGGCACTGGGTGACTCTGGTGGCTGTGAGGGAAGGTGGGGAAGGGGCTGTAAAGCAAGCCTTAGACTCCCTAAGGCTTGCAGGACACTTGGGGATGGAGAACTAAATGACTGAACACAATAAGATAGAGAGCTAACTACTAGACTACTAGGGGTTGGAGAACTAAACTACTAAACACCTAGGATAGGATAACTAAACCACTACACACCTGAAGATGGAGGACTAAACTACTAATTAACAGGGGTTGGATAACTAAACTACTAAACACTTATTTTTGAAGAACTAAACCACTACACACCAGGGGATGGAGAACAAAACCACTACACAACAAGGGATGGTGAAATAAAACACTAGACGCCAAGGTTTCACTAGACAGAAAATCTTGGAATCCCCAAGGATTGCGGGACAAACCTCTGAATCTAACACTTTTCTCCAGTGCTTCTTCCTCCTCCATCTCCTCTAGGGCCTCCACCTGTGCCCTCAACCTCTCCGTTAATGAGACATGCTTTCCAACAGTGCACAGAGAATGCCCTCCCATCTCCATACTTTGCAGCCAGGGAAAACCGCAATCAGGCAGTGTTTCAATTAATATGCCTTGTACATCCATGTGCCATAAATACTATCATCAGGGGCGCAGCTATAATGAGGCGAGTTGAGCCTGTTGTCTCAGGCAGCAGGAAGCTGCTGTGCAGAGAGGGCGGCATATGCACTCTGCTACTTGCAGCACCTACAATTTAGCAACTGCACGCTACTCGCAGCACCTACAATTTAGCCACAGTCACTGCTCTGCTACTCGCAGCATGTACAATTTAGCCACTGCACGCTACTCCATGTCACTCTGTGGAGCTGAAGTGGACCAGGAAAGCCCAGTGCCTGCAGCCATGACAGAAGAACATAGACCTGATGGAAAGGTGGAGAGCAGCAAAGACCTGGAGAGGCAGCTTCCTCTCAGGGTGTGTGTTCTCAGGGAACTTCTCAAGACAGAGAGGGACTATGTGGGGACCTTGGAGTTTCTTGTCTCGGTGAGTTGTGTGATGGGGACAAGGGGGAAGGTGTTGTGAATGGGTTTGAGATGAGTTCTGAGCAGAGGCTCCCTCTGGTGGTTACAAGCGGTACTAGTGAGGATTGTGAAGACTGGGAATCAGGTGTTACTGATTGGTCTTATTTAAGGGAATCATTTTCCCATCAGGGTTGCCGGTGATCAATTGTTCTGGTCTGAATCCTTCTTTCCAGTTTCCCTTGTAGCCTGCTGTGTCGTGTCTGCATCTCCTGCTATCAGATAAGACAATTTCTTATTTTGTGTTTTTGCTATATTTTTGCATTTGGTCCTGCACTTCTGTGGGGGCCTTCTGGGTCCCCTCCGGGGCTTTTGCCCTCTCAGTTTAGTCCAGCCACTGTGTTTTGTACTTTTGCTTTTTCCAGTTTTTTCAGTGGCTGCTGTTTTTGTTACACCAGAGAACTAATTTAGGTGGTAGAGGTCGTGTGATCTCAGGTGATTTTGAAATTAGTAGAGTTGGTGTTTTTCAGGGTTTTCTGGGATTGCAGTAAGTACCCTTCCTGTCCTTTTCTATTTAGATAGTTTGGGCCCCAGCGTTTGCTCATACTATTTTCTTTCTGTGTCAGTATTTCCTCTTGTCTAACCGCCATTACATGTTTGGGGGCTTTCTATTGTCTTTGGGGTTCTGCTCCGGGGCAGATAGCTTTCCTATTTCTATCTTTAGGTGTAGTTAGTTTCTCAGGCTGTGACGAGGCGTCTAGGACCAATGTAGGAACGCTCCACGGCTGCCTCTAGTTGCGGTGGTTAGTCAGGGTACTGCAATCTCATAGATTCCAACTGCTCTGGTGTATTTCCTTTTTGCATGCACTCCTCAGCTACCGAAACATAACAGTATCACCGGACAAAAAATTGTATGGTACTCACAGAAGGGAAAAAATATTTTGAAGGAAGAAAAGTTGTCAGAGATATTTTTTTGTTTGTTGCATTTTTTTTTTTTTTCCCTCTGTATCTCTGGGTGCTGGGGAGGATTTTTTCTCTCAATGGAGTTTGCACAGTTGTCTGGCCGTGTGGATCAGCTTGCCACTGAGGTTCAGAGTATTGCTGCATATCTTGCTAGGTTGCCTGTTGTGGAACCTAGGATCCCCATGCCAGATTTGTTTTTAGGGGATCGAGCTAAGTTTCAGAATTTCAAAAATAATTGTAAATTGTTTCTTGCCTTAAAATCTAAGTCCTCAGGAAACGCAGCGCAGCAGGTTCAAATTATCATCTCTCTCCTGCGCGGCGATCCTCAGGATTGGGCTTTTTCCCTGATACCTGGGGATCCTGTTTTGAGTGATGTTGATGCATTTTTTCAGGCTTTGGGGTTATTGTACGATGAGCCTAATGTCACTGATCAAGCTGAAAAAGCCTTGTTGGCATTAAATCAGGGGCTTGATGACGCTGAGTTATACTGTCAGAGATTCCGTAGGTGGGCAGTCCTGACCAAATGGAATGACGACGCTTTGGCGGCCCTTTTCCGGAAGGGTCTGTCGGATAATGTAAAGGATGTTATGGTGGGATTCCCTGTCCCCTCTGGTCTCAATGATTCTATGTCATTAGCGATTCAAATTGACAGACGTTTGCGTGAGCGGAGAAGTATGCGTGGAGTGGTGTTGCCTTGTGAGCCAGCTGCTGAGCCCATGCAGTGTGATGGAGTGGTGTCTGGGGCACAGCGTCATGAGTTTCGAAAGCGCAATGGGTTATGTTTCTACTGTGGTGCTGCCTCTCATGCTATTTCAGTCTGCCCTAAGCGGGGAAGACATTTTGCACGCTCAGTTGTCTTGGGTAGTGTTCAGACTAAGTTTTTATTAACTGTCACTCTGATATGCTCTCTGTCCTCATTTTCTGCTCAGGCTTTCGTTGATTCTGGAGCAGCTATTAACCTGATGGATTATGATTTTGCTAAACGTTGTGGGTTTCCCTTGATACCCCTACAAAAGTCTATTCCCCTACTGGGGATCGATTCTACCCCTTTGGCTGAGAATAAACCCCAGTTTTCTACTCAGGTGATAATGAGGGTTGAACCTGATCACCAGGAGTGCTGCAAATTTTTGGTTCTATATAATCTGCATGACATTATCGTGCTGGGTTTCCCTTGGTTACAGTCTCATAATCCTGTTTTGGATTGGAAATCTGTGTCTGTAACCAGTTGGGGCTGCCAATGTGTTAGTGCCAACACTCCTGTTTTTTCTGCCTCCCCCCAGGCTGAGGATGTTCCTGACTTTTTGTTTGATTTTTCTGATGTGTTTAGCGAAAGTAAATCTGCATCCTTACCTCCCCATAGGAGCTATGACTGCGCTATTGAATTAGTGCCAGGTAGTAAATTCCCTAAAGGTCGCCTTTTTAACTTGTCTGTACCTGAACATGACGCTATGCGGTCTTATATCAAGGAATCATTGGAGAAGGGTCATATCAGACCATCCTCTTCACCCTTAGGTGCCGGTTTTTTCTTTGTGGCCAAAAAAGATGGTTCATTAAGGCCGTGTATTGATTATCGACTCTTGAACAATATTACTGTGAAATATCAATACCCGTTACCTTTGATTTCTGACCTGTTTTCCAGGGTGAAAAACGCTACTTGGTTTACCAAGCTTGACCTCTGGGGGGCGTATAACCTTATTCGCATTAAGCACGGGGATGAATGGAAGACGGCATTCAATACCCCTGAAGGGCATTTTGAGTACCTAGTGATGCCCTTTGGGCTCACTAATGCTCCTTCCTTCTTCCAGTCCTTCATGAATGACATTTTCAGGGATTTTGTGGACAAATTTCTGATTGTTTATTTGGATGATATCTTGATTTTTTCTAATGACTGGGACTCTCATGTGAAACATGTTCGGACTGTGTTCCAGATTTTGAGAGAGAATGCTCTGTATGTGAAGGGATCAAAGTGTCTTTTTGGCGTACAGAAGATCTCATTTCTGGGATTCATTTTGTCCCCATCTGTTATTGAAATGGACCCGGTCAAGGTTCAGGCCATCTGTGATTGGGTCCAACCTACTTCATTAAAGGCTCTTCAGAGATTTTTGGGTTTTGCCAATTTTTATCGTAAATTTATTGGTAATTTCTCGTTATTGTTAAACCATTAACTGATTTGACCAGAAAGGGTTCTGATGTGGTGAATTGGCCTCCTGAGGCAGTCTCTGCGTTTCAGGAACTTAAGCAGAGATTCACTTCTGCTCCTGTTCTACGGCAGCCTGATGTTTCTCTGCCATTTCAGGTGGAGGTTGATGCCTCTGAAATTGGGGCAGGTGCCGTTTTGTCCCAAAAAGATCCAGAGACCTCTAAAAGTAACCCTTGTGCCTTTTTCTCTCGAAAATTTTCTCCTACTGAACGTAATTATGACGTGGGTAATCGGGAGTTATTGGCCATGAAGTGGGCTTTTGAAGAGTGGAGACATTGGCTGGAGGGAGCCAAACATCAGGTGGTGGTCCTTACTGACCATAAGAATCTGGTCTATCTGGAATCTGCCAGGCGACTCAATCCTAGACAGGCCAGGTGGGCCTTGTTTTTCACACGTTTTAATTTTGTGGTTTCCTTTCTTCCTGGCACTAAGAATGTTAAGGCGGATGCCCTCTCGAGGAGTTTCCTTGCGGACTCTCCTGAGCTATCTGATCCCTCTGTTATTTTGAAGGAGGGTGTAGTTCTTTCCGCCATCTCGCCCAATTTGAGACTTGCTCTGGAGGGGTGTCAGGAGGATAGGCCCGAGCGCTGCCCTGTTGGAAAATTGTTTGTCCCGGACCAATGGAAAAAGAGTATGATGTCTGAGATTCATTGTTCCGCATTGGCTGGGCATCCCGGAATTTTTGGTACCAGAGACTTGGTTAGTCGGTCCTTTTGGTGACCTACCTTGTCTCGCGATGTCAGGGAATTTGTGCAGTCCTGCGGGACTTGCTCTCGCTCCAAGCCTTGCTCTCGCTCTAGTGGTTTGTTGATGCCATTGCCTGTGCCCAAGAGACCATGGACCCATATCTCTATGGATTTCATTTCCGATCTTCCTGTTTCTCAGAGAATGACCACCATCTGGGTAATTTGTGATAGGTTTTCCAAAATGATACATCTTGTGCCATTACCTAAGTTGCCTTCCTCCTCTGAATTGGTGCCGTTGTTCCTTCAGCACGTGGTTCGTTTACACGGCATTCCTGAGAACATTGTGTCTGACAGAGGAGTCCAGTTTGTTTCCAGATTTTGGAGGACTTTTTGTTCTAAACTGGGTGTTCAATTGTCTTTCTCCTCGGCATTTCATCCTCAGACCAATGGTCAAACTGAGAGAACAAACCAGACATTGGAGACTTATCTAAGATGCTTTGTGTCTGCTGATCAGGATGACTGGGTCTCTTTTTTGCCTTTGGCTGAGTTTGCTCTTAATAATAGGGCTAGCTCTGCCACTTTGATGTCTCCGTTTTTCTGTAATTCTGGGTTTCACCCTCGATTTTCTTCAGGACAGACGGAGGCTTCTGTCTGTCCAGGTGTTGACTCTGTTGTTGAGCGTATGCAGCAGATTTGGGACCAGGTAGTGGAGAGGTTGTCCCTCTCTCAGGAGAAGGCCCAGCGGTTTGCTAACCGGCATAGGACTGATGGTCCTCGGTTTAAAGTGGGGGACTTGGTCTGGTTGTCCTCAAAGAATATTCCTATGAGAGTAGCATCTCCTAAATTTAAGCCTAGGTTCATTGGACCTTATAAGATCATGGAGATTATTAATCCTGTTTCTTTTCGTTTGCTTCTTCCAGGGACATTTAAGATCCATAACGTGTTCCACAAGTCCTTGTTGAAGAGGTTTGTTGAGCCAGTGGTTCCTGCTGCTGTGCCTCCTGACCCTGTTTTGGTTGAGGGCAATCTGGAGTATGTGGTTGAGAAAATATTGGATTCTCGTTTTTCTAGACGAAGACTCCAGTATTTGGTTAAATGGAGAGGTTATGGTCAGGAGGATAATTCTTGGGTGTTTGCTTCGGACATCCATGCTAGGAGACTTATCCGTGCGTATCATAGAACTCATCCTGACCGACCTGGTTGCTCAAGTGAGGGTTCGGTGACCCCTCCTCAAGGGGGGGGTACTGTTGTGAATGGGTTTGAGATGAGTTCTGAGCAGAGGCTCCCTCTGGTGGTTACAAGCGGTACTAGTGAGGATTGTGAAGACTGGGAATCAGGTGTTACTGATTGGTCTTATTTAAGGGAATCATTTTCCCATCAGGGTTGCCGGTGATCAATTGTTCTGGTCTGAATCCTTCTTTCCAGTTTCCCTTGTAGCCTGCTGTGTCGTGTCTGCATCTCTTGCTATCAGATAAGACAATTTCTTATTTTGTGTTTTTGCTATATTTTTGCATTTGGTCCTGCACTTCTGTGGGGGCCTTCTGGTCCCCTCCGTGGGCTTTTGCCCTCTCAGTTTAGTCCAGCCACTGTGTTTTGTACTTTTGCTTTTTCCAGTTTTTTCAGTGGCTGCTGTTTTTGTTACACCAGAGAACTAATTTAGGTGGTAGAGGTCGTGTGATCTCAGGTGATTTTGAAATTAGTAGAGTTGGTGTTTTTCAGGGTTTTCTGGGATTGCAGTAAGTACCCTTCCTGTCCTTTTCTATTTAGATAGTTTGGGCCCCAGCGTTTGCTCATACTATTTTCTTTCTGTGTCAGTATTTCCTCTTGTCTAACCGCCATTACATGTTTGGGGGCTTTCTATTGTCTTTGGGGTTCTGCTCCGGGGCAGATAGCTTTCCTATTTCTATCTTTAGGTGTAGTTAGTTTCTCAGGCTGTGACGAGGCGTCTAGGACCAACGTAGGAACGCTCCACGACTGCCTCTAGTTGCGGTGGTTAGTCAGGGTACTGCAATCTCATAGATTCCAACTGCTCTGGTGTATTTCCTTTTTGCCTGCACTCCTCAGCTACCGAACCATAACAGGAAGGGATGTCTTCTATCACTGCTCAGTCAGCCTGAGTAACAGGATTATTGGAAAGCCCCATAGAAACCTCAAAAATAGGCATAGACTGGGCTGAATAATTGTCTCCAGTACAGGCAGGGATCATTATATTATGGATATGATGCAGAACTAAAACAAAGGTTAACAATATCTATCTAGGAAAAGGAAGAAAGCAGTACAAGATCTATATATAATCGAAAAGCAAATTGGGGTAATCCTAACCTGAATAGTAGCAACAAAAAAGGAAGCAGCACTTCAAAATAGTGCAAATTATAGTGTGTGGCGACTTTTGGTTCATAGAGTGAAATTTTCTCCGGAGAAAGTTCACGATATGAACCAAAATTTGCACTACTTTTGGAGTTTTTTTACTTGTATCTGTCTGTCTATAATCTCTCTCTCTCCATCTAATTATCTACAGTATCTCATGTTGTAGGTAGCCTAGTCCATCTAATTATCTACAGTATCTCACGTTTTAGGTAGACTAGCTATATAGACATTTTAAAAAAGTTTGCTGAAATGGCACAAAGTAATATACATATACCAACAAAATAAATACCAGGTGGCCCAAAAGTAGGTATACAGGTGAATCAGGTACATTTTTCACAAGGGTAGTGCAAACATACTGACTGACCTACAACAAAAGAAGTATATTTGCATTTGAACACATTGTTTATTACATTTACATTTGTTTCACATTGTTTAACCCCTTCCCGACCTGTGACGCCACGTAGGCGTCATGAAAGTCAGTGCCAATCCGACCTGTGACGCCTATGTGGCGTCATGAAAGGATCGCGTCCCTGCGGGTCGGGAGACCGGGGTCACTGAAAGGTCACCTGACCCGCAGGGACAGGACCCTTTGTGCTTCACCACAGGGGGGTTGGATTAACCCCCCCGTGGCCACGATCGCTCTGATTGGCTGTTAAAAGTGAAACAGCCAATCAGAGCAATCTGTAATATTTCACCAATATAATTGGTGAAATATTACAATCCAGCCATGGCCGATGCTGCAATAGCATCTGCCATGGCTGGACACCGAGCCCTGACCCCCCCACACGTAGTCACGGCGGCAATCGGCCGCCGCCACCGAAAGATGACAGCGGTCGGTCACCGCCGTCACTAACAGCTCCCCTCGTCCTGGCCTCCGCTGCCCCCACCTTCCGATCTCCCCCCCCTCACTTCCTACCCCCATACTCACCTCTCCCGGTTCACCGATGTCCCTGGATCCTTTCCGGCGGCTGCCCGGGATTCTTCATGGGCGCCGCCATCTTGGAAAATGGCGGGCGCATGCGCAGTGCGCCCGCCGGCCGGCGCATGCGCAGTGCGCCCTGCAGAGTCAAGAAATTTATTTTGATCACTGTGATAAACTGTCACAGTGATCAAAATAAAAAAAAAGTAAGTGAACCCCCCCTGTCATAGGTAGGGAAAAATAATAAAGAATTTTGCTGGGGATCAGCAGCGGATTTTGCTGCGGATCAGCAGCGGATTTTGCTGCGGATCCACAGCAGATCCAGAAACCATGTACTTTACAGTGCAAATAAATGGTAAAAAAAAACGCTGTGCACATGCTGCAGATTTTTCAGCGCGGATTTGCTGCGGTTTTAAATCCGCAGCATGTCAATTCTTTGTGCGGATTCCGCAGCGATTTTACACCTATTCCATTATAGGCGTAAAACCGCAGAGAAAAACCGCAGCAAATCCGCGCTAAATACGCAGGTAAAAGGCAGGTCATTTTACCTGAGGATTTTAGAAAAATCCGCAAGTGAATCCGCAACGTGTGCACGGGGCCTCAGGGTTAGGGTTAGGCTGGGTTCGTATTGCATTATGGCAGTCCGTTAGATGGACTGCGTTTCACCGCGGTATAATGCGGTGTAACGCAGTCCGTTAACGCTGCCATTCACCCCATTTGTGTGCGCATCGCAACGCATACCGTGAAGCGGCATGCGTTCGCGACATGTCGTCATTTAGTGACGGAGCCTTGGACGCAGGCTGCAGCGTCTGGGCTCCATCACCGCTAGCACAGATGAATCATCGCTGATTCCCCTGCACTAGCGGGTATAGCATAACGCAATCGCGTTATGCTATACCGTTACCAGCCGGTCAACGCTACATGTTGAACGGGCTGGTAAAACGCAATATGAACCCAGCCTTAGGGTTAGAACTAGGGTTAGGGGTAGAACTAGGGTAAGGGATGGAATTAGGGTTAGGGTTGGAATTAGGGTTAGGGTTGGGATTAGGGTTAGGTTTGTGGTTAGGGTTAGAGTTAGGATAAGCGTTAGGGGTGTTTTGGGGTTAGGGTTGGGATTAGGGTTAGGCTTGTGGTTAGGTTTATGGTTAGAGTTGGGATTAGGGTTAGGGGTGTGTTGGGGTTAGGGTTATGGTTAGGGTTTGTATTAGGGTTAGGGGTGTGTAGGGGTTAGGGTTGGGGTTAGGGGTGTGTTGGGGTTAGGGTTGGAGTTAGAATTGAGGGGTTTCCACTATTTACGCACATCAGGGGGTCTCCATACGCGACATGGCGCCACCATTGATTCCTGCAAATTTTGCGTTCAAAAAGTCAAACAGTGCTCCCTTTATTCCAAGCCCCGACGTGTGCCCAAACAGTGGTTTACCCTCACATATGGGGTATCAGCGTACTCGGTAAAAATTGCACAACAACTTTGGGGGTCTAATTTCTCCTGTTACTGTTGGGAAAAAAAATTGGGGACAAAAAGTTATTTTTGTGGAAAAAAAAATGATTTTTTATTTTCACGGCTCTTCGTTATAAACTTCTGTGAAGAACTTGGAGATTCAAAGTGCTTACCACACATCTAGAGGAGTTCCTTGGGGGATCTAGCTTCCAAAATGGGGTCACTTGGGGGGTTTCTACTGTTTAGGCACATCATGGGCTCTGCAAACGTAACATGACACCCGCAGACCATTCCATCAAGTCGGCATTTCAAAACGTCACTACTTCCCTTCCGAGCCTCGACGTGTGCCCATACAGTAGTTTTCTCCCACATATGGGATATCAGCGTACTCAGGACAAATTGGACAACATCTTTTGGGGTCTAATTTCTCCTGTTACCTTTGAGAAAATAAAAAAATTGTGGACTAAAAGATCATGTTTGTGGAAAAAATATGATTTTTTTATTTCCATGTCCCGGCGTTATAAACTTCTGTGTAGCCCTTTGGGGTTCAAAGTGCTCACCACACATCTAGATAAGTTCCTTGCGGGGTCTAGTTTCCAAAATGGGGTCACTTGTGGGGAGTTTCTACTGTTTAGGCACATCAGGGACTCTGCAAACGTAACATGACGCCCGCAGACCATTCCATCAAGTCGGCATTTCAAAACGTCACTACTTCCCTTCCGAGCCTCGACGTGTGCCCATACAGTAGTTTTCTCCCACATATGGGATATCAGCGTACTAAGGACAAATTGGACAACAACTTTTGAGGTCTAATTTCTCCTGTTACCCTTGGGAAAATAAAATAATTGGGGACTAAAAGATTATGTTTGTGGAAAAAATATGATTTTTTTTATTTTCATGCCCCGGCGTTATAAACTTCTGTGTAGCCCTTGGGGGTTCAAAGTGCTCACTACACATCTAGATAAGCTCCTTGGGGGGTCTAGTTTCAAAAATGGGGTCACTTGTGGGGGGTCTCTACTGTTTAGGCACATCAGGGGCTCTGCAAACGCAACATGACACCCACAGAACATTCCATCAAGTCTGCATTCCAAAATGGTGCTCCTTCCCTTCTGTGCTCTCCCATGCGCCAAAACAGTGGTTCCCCCCCACATATGGGGTACCAGTGTACTCAGGACAAACTGTACAACAACTTTTGTGGTCCAATTTCTCCTGTTACCCTTGTGAAAATAAAAAATTGCGGGTTAAAAAAATCAGTTTTTGAGGAAAAAATTATTTTTTATTTTCACGGCTCTGCATTACAAACTTCTGTGAAGCACGTGGGGGTTCAAGGTGCTCACCACCATCTAGATAAGTTCCTTGAGGGGTCTAGTTTACAAAATGTGGTCACTTGTGGGGGGTTTCTACTGTTTAGGCACATCAGGGGCTCTGCCCGCCCGCAGACCATTCCATCAAGTCGGCATTTCAAAGCGTCACTACATCCCTTCCAAGCCCTGACGTGTGCCCAAACAGTAGTTCCCCCCCACATGTGAGGTACTAGCGTACTTAGGACAAATTAGACAACAACTTTTGGGGTCCAATTTCTCCTGTAACCATTGTGAAAATAAAAAATAGGGGGCTAAATAATCATTTTTTGAGAAAAAAAAATGATTTTTTATTTTCACGGCTCTGCGTTATAAACTTTTGTGAAGCACCTGGGGGTTCAAAGTGCTCAGTGTGCATCTACATAAGTTCCTTAGGGGTATAGTTTCCAAAATGGGGTCATTTGTGGGGGAGCTCCAAAGTTTAGGCATACAGGGGCTCTCCAAACATGACATGGTGTCCACTAACGATTGGAGCTAATTTTCCATTCAAAAAGTCAAATGGCGCTCCTTCCCTTCTGAGCCCTGCCGTGCGCCCAAACAGTGGTTTATGACCACATATGAGGTATCGGTGTACTCAGGAGAAATTGCCCAACAAATTTTAGGATCCATTTTATCCTGTTGCCCATGTGAAAATGAAAAAACTGAGGCTAAAAGAAAATTTTTGTGATAAAAAAGTACTTTCTTTTTTTTACGGATCAATTTGTGAAGCACCTGGGGGTTCAAAGTGCTCACTCTGCATCTAGATAAGTTCCTTGGGGGGGTCTAGTTTCCAAAATGGGGTCACTTGTGGGGGAGCTCCAATGTTTAGGCACACAGGGACTCTCCAAATGCGACATGGCAACCGCTAAATATTCCAGCATATTTTCCATTCAAAAAGTCAAATGGCGCTCCTTCCCTTCTGAGCCCTGCCGTGCGCCCAAACAGTGGTTTATGACCACATATGAGGTATCTGTGTACTCAGGAGAAATTGCCCAACAAATTTTAGGGTCCATTTTATCCTGTTGCCCATGCAAAAATGAAAAAATTGATGCTAAAAGAAAAATTTTGTTGGAAAAATTAAAATGTCCATTTTTTCCTTCCACGTTGCTTAGATACTTATACAGGTGTATAATGAGGCTCTCACTTTACAGGCAAAGACCTGGTACGAGGACTGTGGAAAACATATTTCTATTAAAAAAAAGCCGTTTTTTTGAGCTTAAAGAGCCGGAAAATGCTATGCAGACTGCTGTTGGCTGATATTCATAGCCTAGAGAGGGTCCATGGATATTAGACCCCCCCTGGCTACAAATACCAGCACCCAGTGCCCCAGAAATGGCGCATCACTAAGGCCTCTTTCACACATCAGTTTTTTGCCGTCAGGCGCGATCCGGAATTTTTGTAAAAAAGGATCCGTTTTTTTTAACCGCCGAATCCATTTTTTCTCATTGACCTGCATTAGCGCCGGATTGCGCCGCAAGTTATTGCGTTTTGTCCGTTTTCTGCCGGATCAGTCCTAGATTTTAATTACGGCAGCCGGATAGGACGCAGCATGTAACGTTTTTTTTTTCTGCCGGAAACGCCTGACAGCGCCTGAAGCGGCACATCAGGAGGGCGGAAATAATAGTACTCTATGGGACCGGATCAGTCTTTTGTGCAATCCGGCAAAAGACTAATCCGATTCTGGAAATCAAGGACTACTGCTACTACTGCTACTGCTACTGCTGCTGCTGCTACTACTACTACTACTACTTTTTCCGGGTTAAAAAATTTTGTTGGAAAAATTAAAATGTCCATTTTTTCCTTCCACGTTGCTTTAGTTCCTGTGAAGCACCTGAAGGGTTAATAATCTTCTTGAATGTAGTTTTAAGTAGCTTGAGGGGTGCAGTTTTTATAATGGTGTCACTTTTGGGTATTTTCTGCCATATAGACCCCTCAAAGTGACTTCAAATGTGAGGTGGTCCCTAAAAAAAATGGTTTTGTAAATTTTGCTGTAAAAATGAGAAATCGCTGGTCAACTTTTAACTTATAACTTCCTAACAAAAAAAATGTTGTTCCCAAAATTGTGCTGATGTAAAGTAGACATGTGGGAAATGTTATTTATTAACTATTTTGTGTCACGTAACTCTCTGGTTTAACAGAATAAAAATTCAAAATTTGAAAATTGTGAAATTTTCAAAATTTTGGCCAAAATTTCATTATTTTTCACAAATAAACGCAAAAATTATCGACCTAAATTTACCACTAACATGAGGCCCAATATGTCACGAAAAAACAGTCTCAGAGTCGCTATGATCCGTTGAAGCGTTCCTGAGTTATTACCTCATAAAGGGACACTGGTCAGAATTGCAAAAAATGGCCAGGTCATTTAGGTCAAAATAGGCTGGGTCATGAAGGGGTTAATCTCGTATCATCATGTATCATCATTGTGCACTATAGGGCCTCATGTATCTCCCGCCTCGACTACTGCAACCTCCTACTCTCTGGCCTTCCCTCTAGCACTCTGGCACCACTCCAATCCATCCTGCACTCTGCTGCCCGACTAATACACCTGTCTCCCCGTTATTCCCCAGCCTCTCTTCTCTGCCAAGCCCTTCATTGGCTTCCTATCGTCCAGAGGCTCCAGTTCAAAACCCTAACCATGACCTACAAAGCCATCCACAATCTATCTCCTCCATACATCTGTGACATGGTCTCCCGGTACATACCCACACGCAACCTTCGATCCTCTCAAGATCTCCTCCTCTACTCCCCTCTTATCTCTTCTTCCCACAACCGCATGCAAAGCTTCTCCCGTGCCTCTCCCATACTCTGGAACTCTCTACCCCAACACATCAGACTCGCGCCTACCATGGAAACCTTCAAAAAGAACCTGAAGACCCACCTCTTCCGACAAGCCTACAACCTGCAGTGATCATCAGTCTACTGAACCACCGCACGACCAGCTCTACCCTCTCCTAGTGTATCCTCACCCATCCCCTGTAGACTGTGAGCCCTTGCGGGCAGGGTCCTCTCTCCTTCTGTACTTGTGTGTGCCTTGTATTGCTCATGTTTACTGTACTTGTCTATATTTGCCCCTCTTCACATGTAAAGTGCCATGGAATAAATGGCGCTATAAAAATCTATAATAATAATAAAAATAATAATAATGTATCATCACTGCATTATAGGGCCTCATGTATCATCACTGCATTATAGGGCCTCATGTATCATCACTGCATTATAGGGCCTCATGTTTCATCACTGTGCACTATAGGGCCTCATGTATCATCATTTTGCACTATAGGGCCTCATGTATCATCACTGTGCACTATAGGGCCTCATGTTGTGAGTGGGGTTGGGATGAGTTCTGAGCAGAGGCTCCCTCTGGTGGTTACAAGCGGTACTGGTCTGTTCAGTGAAGATTGTGAGGACTGGGAATCAGGTGTTACTGACTGGTCTTATATAAGGGAGTCACCTTCCCATCAGGGTTGCCGGTGATCAATTGTTCTGGTCTGAATCCTTGATTCCAGTTTCCCTTGTAGCCTGCTGTTTCGTGTCTGCATCTCCTTCTAACAGATAAGACATTTTCTTCTTTTTGTTTCTGTGCTTGATTTTTGCATTTTGTCCTGCACTTCTGTGGGGGCCTTCTGGGTCCCCTCAGGGGGGTTTTGCCCTCTCAGTTTAGTTCAGCCACTGATGTTTGTACTTTTGCTTTTTCCAGTTTTTTCAGTGGCTGCTGTTTTGATTTTGTTACACCAGAGAGCTAATGTAGGTGGTAGAGGTCGTGTGATCTCAGGTGTTTTTGAAATTAGTAGAGTTGGTGCTTTCAGGGTTTTTTTGGGATTGCAGTAAGTACCCTTCCTATCCTTTTCTATTTAGTTAGTTTGGGCCCCAACGTTTGCTCATACTATTTTCTGTCTGTGTCAGTATTTCGTCTTGTCTAACCGCCATTACATGTTTGGGGGCTTGCTATTATCTTTGGGGTTCTGCTCCGGGGCAGATAGCTTTCCTATTTCTATCTTTAGGTGTAGTGAACGTAGGAACGCTCCACGGCTACCTCTAGTTGTGTGGTTAGTTCAGGTAACTGCAATCCAATAGGTTCCAGCCTCTCTGGTGTATTGCCATTTTTGCTTTTTCTCCTAAGCTACCTAAACATAACAGTATCACCGGCCCAAAAAATTGAAAATTGTATGGTACTCACAGAAGGGAAAAAATATTGTGAAAGAAAAAAAAAAAGGTTGTCAGAGTTGTCAGAGATATTTTTCTGTTTGTTGCATTTTTTTTTTCCCACTGTATCTCTGGGTGCTGGGGAGGATTTTTTTTTCTCTCAATGGAGTTTGCACAGTTGTCTGGCCGTGTGAATCAGCTTGCCACTGAGGTTCGGAGTATTGCTACCTATCTTGCTAGGTTGCCTGTTGTGGAACCTAGGATTCCCATGCCAGATTTGTTTTTAGGGGATCGAGCTAAGTTTCAGAATTTCAAAAATAATTGTAAATTGTTTTTTGCCTTAAAATCTAAGTCCTCAGGAAACGCAGCGCAGCAGGTTCAAATTGTCATCTCTCTCCTGCGCGGCGATCCTCAGGATTGGGCTTTTTCCCTGACACCTGGGGATCCTGTTTTGAGTGATGTTGATGCATTTTTTCAGGCTTTGGGGTTATTGTACGATGAGCCTAATGTCACTGATCAAGCTGAAAAAGCCTTGTTGGCATTAAATCAGGGGCTTGATGACGCTGAGTTATACTGTCAGAGATTCCGTAGGTGGGCAGTCCTGACCAAGTGGAATGACGACGCTTTGGCGGCCCTTTTTCGGAAGGGGCTGTCAGATAATGTAAAGGATGTTATGGTGGGATTCCCTGTCCCCTCTGGTCTCAATGATTCTATGTCATTAGCGATTCAAATTGACAGACGTTTGCGTGAGCGGAGAAGTATGCGTGGAATAGTGTTGCCTTGTGAACCTGCTTCTGAATCCATGCAGTGTGATAGAGTGGTGTCTGGGGCACAGCGTCATGAGTTTCGAAAGCGCAATGGGTTATGTTTCTACTGTGGTGATGCCTCTCATGCTATTTCAGTCTGCCCTAAGCGGGGAGGACGTTTTGCACGCTCAGTTGTCTTGGGTAGTGTTCAGACTAAGTTTTTACTAACTGTCACTCTGATATGCTCTCTGTCCTCATTTTCTGCTCAGGCTTTCGTTGATTCTGGAGCAGCTATTAACCTGATGGATTATGATTTTGCTAAACGTTGTGGGTTTCCCTTGATACCCCTACAGAAGTCTATTCCCCTTCTGGGGATCGATTCTACCCCTTTGGCTGAGAATAAACCTCAGTTCTCTACTCAGGTTATAATGAGGGTTGAACCTGATCATCAAGAGTGCTGCAAATTTTTGGTTCTGTATAATCTGCATGATATTATCGTACTGGGTTTCCCTTGGTTACAGTCTCATAATCCTGTTTTGGATTGGAAATCTGTGTCTGTAACCAGTTGGGGCTGCCAATGTGTTAATACTAACACTCCTGTTTTTTCTGCCTCCCCCCAGGCTCAGGATGTTCCTGACTTTTTGATTCATTTTTCTGATGTGTTTAGCGAAAGTAAATCTGCATCCTTGCCTCACCATAGGAGCTATGACTGCGCTATTGAATTAGTGCCTGGTAGTAAATTCCCTAAAGGTCGCCTTTTTAACTTGTCTGTACCTGAACATGACGCTATGCGGTCTTATATCAAGGAGTCATTGGAGAAAGGTCATATCAGACCATCCTCTTCACCCTTAGGTGCCGGTTTTTTCTTTGTGGCCAAAAAGGATGGTTCATTAAGGCCGTGTATTGATTATCGTCTTTTGAACAATATTACTGTGAAATATCAATACCCGTTACCCTTGATTTCTGACCTGTTTTCCAGGGTGAAAAACGCTACTTGGTTTACCAAGCTTGACCTCAGGGGGGCATATAACCTTATTCGCATTAAGCACGGGGATGAATGGAAGACGGCATTCAATACCCCGGAGGGGCATTTTGAGTACCTTGTGATGCCCTTTGGGCTCACTAATGCTCCTTCTGTCTTCCAGTCCTTCATGAATGATATTTTCAGGGATTTTGTGGATAAATTTCTGATTGTTTATTTGGATGATATCTTGATTTTTTCCAATGACTGGGACTCTCATGTGAAACATGTTCGAACTGTATTCCAGATTTTGAGAGAGAATGCTCTGTATGTGAAGGGATCAAAGTGTCTTTTTGGTGTACAGAGGATCTCATTTCTGGGATTCATTTTGTCCCCATCTGTTATTGAAATGGACCCGGTCAAGGTTCAGGCCATCTGTGATTGGGTCCAACCTACTTCATTAAAGGCTCTTCAAAGATTTTTGGGTTTTGCCAATTTTTATCGTAAATTTATTGGTAATTTCTCGGTTATTGTTAAACCATTAACTGATTTGACCAAAAAGGGTTCTGATGTGGTGAATTGGCCTCCTGAGGCAGTCACTGCATTTCAGGAACTTAAGCAGAGATTCACTTTTGCTCCTGTTCTACGGCAGCCTGATGTTTCTCTGCCATTTCAGGTGGGGTTGATGCCTCTGAAATTGGGGCAGGTGCCGTTTTGTCCCAAAAAGATCCAGAGACCTCTAAAAGTAACCCTTGTGCCTTTTTCTCTCGAAAATTTTCTCCTACTGAACGTAATTATGACGTGGGTAATCGGGAGTTATTGGCCATGAAGTGGGCTTTTGAAGAGTGGAGACATTGGCTGGAGGGAGCCAAACATCAGGTGGTGGTCCTTACGGACCATAAGAATCTGGTTTATCTGGAATCTGCCAAGCGACTCAATCCTAGACAGGCCAGGTGGGCCTTGTTTTTCACATGTTTTAATTTTGTGGTTTCCTTTCTTCCTGGCACTAAGAATGTTAAGGCGGATGCTCTCTCGAGGAGTTTCCTTGCGGACTCTCCTGAGTTATCTGATCCTTCTGTTATTTTGAAAGAGGGTGTAGTTCTTTCCGCCATCTCACCCAATTTGAGACTTGCTCTGGAGGGGTGTCAGGAGGATAGGCCCGAGCGCTGCCCTGTTGGAAAATTGTTTGTCCCGGACCAGTGGAAAAAGAGTGTGATGTCTGAGATTCATTGTTCCGCGTTGGCTGGGCATCCCGGAATTTTTGGTACCAGAGACTTGGTTAGTCGGTCCTTTTGGTGGCCTACCTTGTCTCGTGATGTCAGGGAATTTGTGCAGTCCTGCGGGACTTGCTCTCGCTCCAAGCCTTGCTCTCGCTCTGGTGGTTTGTTGATGCCATTGCCTGTGCCCAAGAGACCATGGACCCATATCTCTATGGATTTCATTTCCGACCTTCCTGTTTCTCAGAGAATGACCGCCATCTGGGTGATTTGTGATAGGTTTTCCAAGATGATACATCTTGTGCCATTGCCTAAGTTGCCTTCCTCCTCTGAATTGGTGCCTTTGTTCCTTCAGCACGTGGTTCGTTTACACGGCATTCCTGAGAACATTGTGTCTGACAGAGGAGTCCAGTTTGTTTCCAGATTTTGGAGGACCTTTTGCTCTAAACTTGGTGTTCAATTGTCTTTCTCCTCGGCGTTTCATCCTCAGACCAATGCTCAAACTGAGAGAACAAACCAGACATTGGAGACTTATCTAAGATGCTTTGTGTCTGCTGATCAGGATGACTGGGTTTCTTTTTTGCCTTTGGCTGAGTTTGCTCTTAATAATAGGGCTAGCTCTGCCACTTTGATGTCTCCATTTTTCTGTAATTCTGGGTTTCACCCTCGATTTTCTTCGGGACAGACGGAGGCTTCTGTCTGTCCGGGTGTTGACTCTGTTGTGGAGAGTATGCAACAGATTTGGGACCAGGTAGTGGAGAGGTTGTCCCTCTCTCAAGAGAGGGCCCAGCGGTTTGCTAACCGGCATAGGACTGATGGTCCTCGGTTTAAAGTAGGGGACTTGGTCTGGTTGTCCTCAAAAAATATTCCTATGAGAGTAGCATCTCCTAAATTTAAGCCTAGGTTCATTGGACCTTATAAGATCATGGAGATTCTTAATCCTGTTTCTTTTCGTTTGCTTCTTCCAGGGACATTTAAGATCCATAACGTGTTCCACAAGTCCTTGTTGAAGAGGTTTGTTGAGCCAGTGGTTCCTGCTGCTGTGCCTCCTGACCCTGTTTTGGTTGAAGGCAATCTGGAGTATGTGGTTGAGAAAATATTGGATTCTCGTTTTTCTAGACGTAGACTCCAGTATTTGGTTAAGTGGAGAGGTTATGGTCGGGAGGACAATTCTTGGGTGTTTGCTTCGGACATCCATGCTAGGAGACTCATCCGTGCGTATCATAGAACTCATCCTGACCGACCTGGTTGCTCAAATGAGGGTTCGGTGACCCCTCCTCAAGGGGGGGGTACTGTTGTGAGTGGGCTTGGGATGAGTTCTGAGCAGAGGCTCCCTCTGGTGGTTACAAGCGGTACTGGTCTGTTCAGTGAAGATTGTGAGGACTGGGAATCAGGTGTTACTGACTGGTCTTATATAAGGGAGTCACCTTCCCATCAGGGTTGCCGGTGATCAATTGTTCTGGTCTGAATCCTTGATTCCAGTTTCCCTTGTAGCCTGCTGTTTCGTGTCTGCATCTCCTTCTAACAGATAAGACATTTTCTTCTTTTTGTTTCTGTGCTTGATTTTTGCATTTTGTCCTGCACTTCTGTGGGGGCCTTCTGGGTCCCCTCAGGGGGCTTTTGCCCTCTCAGTTTAGTTCAGTCACTGATGTTTGTACTTTTGCTTTTTCCAGTTTTTTCAGTGGCTGCTGTTTTGATTTTGTTACACCAGAGAGCTAATTTAGGTGGTAGAGGTCGTGTGATCTCAGGTGTTTTTGAAATTAGTAGAGTTGGTGCTTTCAGGGTTTTTTTGGGATTGCAGTAAGTACCCTTCCTATCCTTTTCTATTTAGTTAGTTTGGGCCCCAACGTTTGCTCATACTATTTTCTGTCTGTGTCAGTATTTCGTCTTGTCTAACCGCCATTACATGTTTGGGGGCTTGCTATTATCTTTGGGGTTCTGCTCCGGGGCAGATAGCTTTCCTATTTCTATCTTTAGGTGTAGTTAGTTTCTCAGGCTGTGACGAGGCGTCTAGGACCAACGTAGGAACGCTCCACGGCTGCCTCTAGTTGTGGTGGTTAGTCAGGGTACTGCAATCTCATAGATTCCAACTGCTCTGGTGTATTGCCTTTTTGCCTGCACTCCTCAGCTACCGAATCATAACAGCCTCATGTATCATCACTGCATTATAGGGCCTCATGTATCATCACTGTACACAACAGGGCCTCATGTATCATCACTGCATTATAAGGCCTCATGTATCATCACCGTGCACTATAGGGCCTCATGTATCATCACTGTGCATTATAGGGCCATGTATCATCACTGTGCACTATAGGGCCTCATGTATCATCACTGTACAGCGTGTGTGTGTACAGCGTGTGTGTGTGCAGTGTGTGTTAGCACAGTGCTTGCAACATGCCTTTATTTTTATGAATTATAATCTTATACAGCGCTAACACATATCACAGAACTTACTAATTCAGAAAAGACGTACAAAAAACGCCACATATCAGAAAGTAATACAGGTTAAGACTACAACCGAGGAGCAGGGACTCTGTTCACAAGAGCTTACAATCTGAGGAAGCAGCAATGCTAAAAAAAACTGTCTTTATTGCTTCACTAGATACTTATACAGGTGTATAATGAGGCTCTCACTTTACAGGCAAAGACCTGGTACGAGGACTGTGGAAAACATATTTCTATTAAAAAAAAGCCGTTTTTTGAGCTTAAAGAGCCGGAAAATGCTATGCAGACTGCTGTTGGCTGATATTCATAGCCTAGAGAGGGTCCATGGATATTAGACCCCCCTGGCTACAAATACCAGCACCCAGTGCCCCAGAAATGGCGCATCACTAAGGCCTCTTTCACACATCAGTTTTTTGCCGTCAGGCGCGATCCGGAATTTTTGTAAAAAACGGATCCGTTTTTTTTAACCGCCGAATCCATTTTTTCTCATTGACCTGCATTAGCGCCGGATTGCGCCGCAAGTCATTGCGTTTTGTCTGTTTTCTGCCGGATCAGTCCTAGATTTTAATTACGGCAGCCGGATAGGACGCAGCATGTAACGTTTTTTTTTTCTGCCGGAAACGCCTGACAGCGCCTGAAGCGGCACATCAGGAGGGCGGAAATAATAGTACTCTATTGGACCGGATCAGTCTTTTGTGCAATCCGGCAAAAGACTAATCCGGATTCTGGAAATCAAGGACTACTGCTACTACTGCTACTGCTACTGCTGCTGCTGCTACTACTACTACTACTACTACTACTTTTTCCGGGTTAAAAAAAAAATCAGGACGGATCCAGCTAAAAAACGGATCCGACACATCAGTTTTTTACAATCTATGCCGGCTCCGTCTTTCAAGCAATTCGCCGGATTGTGCCTGATTGCAAAAAACTGATGTGTGAAAGAGGCCTAAGAGGCACCATATCTGGCGCTTAGCCTCTCTCTTCACACTGTCATGTAGAGGTGGCATATGGGGTTTATAAGGAGTTAATGTCACCTTGGATTGTAAGGTGACATTAAGCCTGGTTAATAATGGAGAGGTGTCAATAAGACACCTCTCCATTATTAATCCTAAAGTTTGTGAATGGTTAAAAAAAACACAGCCAGAATAAAATCCTGTATTTGAAATAAATGACACAGACACACTTTATTATTCTTAATTAAACCATACTTACAATCAACGCCTAATTCAAAGCGAAGCCCCCGATCTCCTGTAAGAAAGAAAAATAAAAAAGCAACAATATAACATACCTGTCCGCTGTACAGTCAAGTCCCTCGCTGCAATCCATCTTAAGGGGTTAAAACAGTTTACAACAGGGATCGGTGCTAATGCACCCGCCTCTTCTCCCCCCCCGTAAACCATTAGGGAATGAATGAACCTGATGCTGCATGTAGTTATATGCAGCCACTCGCTCCACTCCTGAGTGCCGGCGCCAGAGCTGGGATTTCACATGCGAGACTCAGCCGTGTTTCTCGCATGTGTGATCCCGGCCTTACGGTCATCTACATGCCGGTCCTTTTTGGAGACGACAAAGGATGACCCAACTCACGCTATCTGCCAATCGTACCCTGCAGGTCATTGACTTGCATGGTTGCAGAAGTCTTTCAGCCTACCGGTTTACCATTTGATTTGTGATGTGCCGACACAGTGGAATTCCACTATGCACATGTTGCAGTGGCTGTGGCAGCAGCGACAAGCCCAAGTGCAGTATGCCCTTTTGCACAGCCTGGGGCAACGCAGTATGAATGTGGTGCAAATCACGCTTGCGGAGTGGGCACAGAAGAAAGACCTCTGCATCCTTCTACACAGTTTTGAAATGGATACTAAGATGGTTAGCACTGACAATGTCTTCATCAGTATCACTATTCTGCTCATCACAGTATGAACATGGTGCAAATCACGCTTGTGGAGTGGGCACAGAATAAAGACCTCTGCATCCTTCTACACAGTTTCAAAATGGCTACTAACATGGTTAGCACTGACAATGTAGTCATCAGTGTCACTATTCCGCTCATCTACATGATGAAGAACACTTTGAATAGTCTGCGGAAGGAGGTGGTGGTCTCAGAAGAAGAGGAGGAACCAGAGAAAGATGTGGAAGGGATAACAATATCTCTAAGCTCAAGACTGTTGTCGCGCAGTCAGGTACCATGGGAGGGTGGATTACAGAGATCGAATGGGGCTCATGTTACCAGGCAAATGCTTAGTGAAGGTGCAGAAGCAAAAATGAACAATTGGAGGAGGATGAGGAGAAGTCAGGAAATGAAGAGGATAATTATCCCCTCTCTGTCTCCGTGGTTGGCGGGAGGGGACGGAGGAAGCAACTTTAAGTGTTATCCCAACACAAACACACCATGGACTTTGACCTTAAGGAAGCACCTGACACAAGAGCACCTTCTTACAGCACTATCTTCACCTTGATGCCTGTTTTCTTAGGGTTAGAAATAGTGCTGACTTCTAGGTTGCCACTCTGTTAGATCCACGGTACAAGACTAATTGTTGCCAGATGCTTTCCCCCACTGGAAATGGATGAGCGCATGCTGGAGTATCGAAACACGCTTGTTAACAATCTTATGGGTGGTTTCCCCTAGATCAGCAGTGAGGCACACAGTGTGCATCGCAGCTATAGACTTCCAAACCAGGGAACATTGAGTCGTCATTACAGAAACATTAGCAGTAGTGTAAGTGGCAGAAACAGCATGATGGCTTAGCAGTTAGCATTGCAGCACTGGGGTCATGGGTTCACACACCTGAAATGGGTTGTAAAGTATGGTATTTGCTCCTAATCCCTTAAATCACGTCCTGGTTACTGTACTATGTAAATGTGTTTTTTGTGCTATTATGTATAGATATGTATATAATGTTATGTCTCTTATGACTGATTAGAGAAAGCGTAGTACCTACTTATGGCCACCAGATGTGGTACATTGTATAGTAAGTAGTGTTGAGCGATACGATAATGCAAATATCGGCTATCGGCCGATATTAGCTCTATCGGCCTTTCGATAATTCGTTTCGATATTTTCGTCTTATCGAATACCGGAATCGGATTTGTCACTGTCACTGTGAGTGTCCGTCGGTCGGGTCTGTCAGGAGTCAGCGGCACTTACCTGGCAGAAGATCTCCGGCGGTCACGTCCTGGACTGCTTGATGGCCGCCATTATCTTCTCCCTGACGGTCACATGCAGTTTTTCGCGATAACTGCAGTGACTGCAGGGTAATCCCGGCCGTAAACCAGTCCGATGACGTCACCGCCGGGGAAGCAGGTAATCAGCTGTGCTGCGCCGGGATTCTGATGTAGCAGAGCTGGATCGTCGTGGGACACTCGTTACTATGGACTGCGTCGGTCAGGTGGTATACTTTTTTTTTTTTTTCATTTTTTTATAGGAGATCGATGGCGTCGCAGGATGAGACTGTAATAAAAGTAATGAAAACTGTGTTTTGTTTTTTTTTATTAAATTAAAAAACTTTTTTATAAACATTCACCCGTCCGGGTATATAAACAATTTAACTATTTACATACAGGGACCCTGTCCGGGTTATTTATAATTCTTTGGCAGGGGTGTTCCAGGTACCACCTGGTACTCTTCTGATGCTTGCCAAACATCCGAGGCACCAAGGACCACCAGGACCTGATGACGTCGTGTGGCCTGTACAGTCAAGTCGTGACCCGCTATCTGGGTCTGTGTGGCCACCTCTTTCATCCCCCTCCGGGTCTGGAACCCTATGTCCCGGACTGAACGAACCCCAGGGGGCCTAACAGGCGCCTGGTACGGGCCAGCTATATTTATCATGTCCATAGCTGGGGCTGCTGAGGAGACCACTGAGGGAGGCTTGGGAGATTTACGGCGTGGGGTGGGCACTTTTGCAGAGGCCTGGATGTGGGAGGCTGAAGGCTCCGAGGGTCTCACAGGTTCCTGACACACTGGGGAGTAGGGGTCGCACCTGGTAACATTTAGGGCGTACCATCCATTGTAACCCCAGTGTCGGGTGTAAGTCACCAAGTCTCCTGGCAACAGGTCCTCCCCGGGTGTCCTTCTGGGAGGTGAGCCTCCACGTCCCGCCGGTTCACAAAAACTTCTAAATAAAGTCCAGGCTCCTTGATGAAGCCCCAACCACCTTTCAATTTAAAGCTCCGTACTGCACCCTTACGCCGCGGCTCACACAGGGTTCCTTTATCCTTTCTCATCCGGTCTTATCTGCCCGGTCCTTCTCCAGGTTACGTTGCCGAAGTTTTTGGGATTCTCGCTGCTCCCTTTGTCGCTCTGCTTCCCGCTCCCAACGTCTCCACTCTTCCTCCTGACGCCGGTTGTAATTCTCCTCCACCAGCTGCTCCATGTCTCCACCATCAAACTGCAGCTTACAATGTCCGGTTTGCGGCAGCTCTCCTGGCGCCCTCCAGTCCTGGCGGCGCTCACCTGTGGAGGAAGCAGCCGGCTCTGGAACAGATGACAGTCGGGGCTCCGGTACAGGCAGGTAGTGCTCTGGTGCCTGCGCGGCCTCCTCCATGAGGACGGGTGTCGCTTCTTCTGTCTCAGCGACGGGGGCAGACAGCGGGATCTAGGGTGCTGCCGGTGCAGCGTTTTTTGCACGAACGGGTGCCTCCACTGCGACAACGTCAACCGGATCACATTGCAAGGACTCCTCTACTAGAACGGGTGCCTCACCTTCCGGTACAGACACTTCAGGTAAGAGGGATTGGCGCCGCTCCAAGTTTAGTTTTAGGGCACCCAGCTCGCTTCCATCCTGGCGACCCCCCTCCCGGTTGCCCGGGGCCCGGCCTCTTAGGGTATCCGCCGCTTCTTGCAGCGTAGGAGGGTTTCCAGGCCGGGTGCCCAACGGTGTTTCCGTGGCGATCGGGGTCGCTTCCGGGGGGGAGAGCTCTGACTGCTCCATCCCTTCACATTCTGCTCGTGTCCATTAGCCCTCTCTGCCAAGTTTACATGTGTCATTAGCATCTGGAGAGGGCCCTCTTTTGTTGGGAGGCGGGACCTTGTGTTAGTTTCCGCCCACTGAGGGGAGAGGAGGCGGAACTGAAGAGCTGTGGGGCACGATCTTACATTGCAGTACCATTTGAGCCATCGTTTCGCGTCACTGATGAGTGTAAAACCCCCCGAAGGCACGCCCTTTTCTTCACCATCCCGCGTC
>JARQOD010000003.1:281938530-282019359 GCA_033576555.1 Oophaga sylvatica | reverse complement strand
CTGGAGGGGTGTCAGGAGGATAGACCCGAGCGCTGCCCTGTTGGAAAATTGTTTGTCCCGGACCAATGGAAAAAGAGTGTGATGTCTGAGATTCATTGTTCCGCATTGGCTGGGCATCCTGGAATTTTTGGTACCAGAGACTTGGTTAGTCGGTCCTTTTGGTGGCCTACCTTGTCTCGCGATGTCAGGGAATTTGTGCAGTCCTGCGGGACTTGCTCTCGCTCCAAGCCTTGCTCTCGCTCTAGTGGTTTGTTGATGCCATTGCCTGTGCCCAAGAGACCATGGACCCATATCTCTATGGATTTCATTTCCGATCTTCCTGTTTCTCAGAGAATGACCACCATCTGGGTAATTTGTGATAGGTTTTCCAAAATGATACATCTTGTGCCATTACCTAAGTTGCCTTCCTCCTCTGAATTGGTGTCGTTGTTCCTTCAGCACGTGGTTCGTTTACACGGCATTCCTGAGAACATTGTGTCTGACAGAGGAGTCCAGTTTGTTTCCAGATTTTGGAGGACTTTTTGTTCTAAACTGGGTGTTCAATTGTCTTTCTCCTCGGCATTTCATCCTCAGACCAATGGTCAAACTGAGAGAACAAACCAGACATTGGAGACTTATCTAAGATGCTTTGTGTCTGCTGATCAGGATGACTGGGTCTCTTTTTTGCCTTTGGCTGAGTTTGCTCTTAATAATAGGGCTAGCTCTGCCACTTTGATGTCTCCGTTTTTCTGTAATTTTGGGTTTCACCCTCGATTTTCTTCAGGACAGACGGAGGCTTCTGTCTGTCCAGGTGTTGACTCTGTTGTTGAGCGTATGCAGCAGATTTGGGACCAGCTAGTGGAGAGGTTGTCCCTCTCTCAGGAGAAGGCCCAGCGGTTTGCTAACCGGCATAGGACTGATGGTCCTCGGTTTAAAGTGGGGGACTTGGTCTGGTTGTCCTCAAAGAATATTCCTATGAGAGTAGCATCTCCTAAATTTAAGCCTAGGTTCATTGGACCTTATAAGATCATGGAGATTATTAATCCTGTTTCTTTTCGTTTGCTTCTTCCAGGGACATTTAAGATCCATAACGTGTTCCACAAGTCCTTGTTGAAGAGGTTTGTTGAGCCAGTGGTTCCTGCTGCTGTGCCTCCTGACCCTGTTTTGGTTGAGGGCAATCTGGAGTATGTGGTTGAGAAAATATTGGATTCTCGTTTTTCTAGACGAAGACTCCAGTATTTGGTTAAATGGAGAGGTTATGGTCAGGAAGATAATTCTTGGGTGTTTGCTTCGGACATCCATGCTAGGAGACTTATCCGTGCGTATCATAGAACTCATCCTGACCGACCTGGTTGCTCAAATGAGGGTTCGGTGACCCCTCCTCAAGGGGGGGGTACTGTTGTGAATGGGTTTGAGATGAGTTCTGAGCAGAGGCTCCCTCTGGTGGTTACAAGCGGTACTAGTGAGGATTGTGAGGACTGGGAATCAGGTGTTACTGATTGGTCTTATTTAAGGGAATCATTTTCCCATCAGGGTTGCCGGTGATCAATTGTTCTGGTCTAATCCTTCTTTCCAGTTTCCCTTGTAGCCTGCTGTGTCGTGTCTGCATCTCCTGCTATCAGATAAGACAATTTCTTATTTTGTGTTTTTGCTATATTTTTGCATTTTGTCCTGCACTTCTGTGGGGGCCTTCTGGGTCCCCTCCGGGGGCTTTTGCCCTCTCAGTTTAGTTCAGCCACTGTGTTTTGTACTTTTGCTTTTTCCAGTTTTTTCAGTGGCTGCTGTTTTTGTTACACCAGAGAACTAATTTAGGTGGTAGAGGTCGTGTGATCTCAGGTGATTTTGAAATTGGTGGAGTTGGTGTTTTTCAGGGTTTTCTGGGATTGCAGTAAGTACCCTTCCTGTCCTTTTCTATTTAGATAGTTTGGGCCCCAGCGTTTGCTCATACTATTTTCTTTCTGTGTCAGTATTTCCTCTTGTCTAACCGCCATTACATGTTTGGGGGCTTTCTATTATCTTTGGGTTCTGCTACGGGGCAGATAGCTTTCCTATTTCTATCTTTAGGTGTAGTTAGTTTCTCAGGCTGTGACGAGGCGTCTAGGACCAACGTAGGAACGCTCCACGGCTGCCTCTAGTTGCGGTGGTTAGTCAGGGTACTGCAATCTCATAGATTCCAACTGCTCTGGTGTATTTCCTTTTTTGCCTGCACTCCTCAGCTACCGAAACATAACAATAACCTTCATAAGCGAAAGAAAAGATAAGAACAGAGAGATAAAGAAGAAAGTGAGGTATAGACAGGGTGGAGTAAGATGGTAGAATGGGAGGAGGGGTGAGGCCCGAATCATGCCAATTCTTGTTTATATATATCAAAATAAGATTTCTACAGATTCAAGGACATGTATTGAGAGATCTAAAACTAATCCATGGACGCCACATAGTATCAAATGCTGATTGTGATCCATTTACTAGGGCTACAAGCTTAGCTACAGAGTACAGCAAATCAATTTTTTTGTATAGTTGTTTGGTGGACAGTATATTCAATGTCTTCCAATAGGTCGGGATTAGTAGTTTTACTGCAGTCAAAATATACTGTGCTAGCATGGATGCGTCTTTACTTCCCCGCCAAATAGAGAAGTTCAGTAACGCTATTTCAGGTGTCAGCTTACACGGTTTGTTTAATACTCTTTGTATGTATTTGTCCACGAGGCGCAAGAATTGCAAAAGGGGTGGGCAAGACCACCACATATGTAGATATGTGCCCTCGAGGCAACCACATCTCCAGCACTTAGCCAGGTTCCCAGCCTGCCAGAGACTGCTCTGTTTTGGCGTAATGTACCATCTGGTTATTATTTTGAAGGAATTCTCCTGTGCTCTGACACATTGTGTTGGTTCATGTGACCGTTTGTATATTTGAGATACTTGGTCTGGGGTAAACCTACAGCCCAGGTCTCGTTCCCAAAGTGTGATAAAAGCCCTCTTAAGACCACAGTTTGAAAAATTTAGTAGCTGGTATATGGTTGACATTATTTTTTTGGGTTTATGGGTAGTTGAACACAGAGTTTCAAAAACAGTTAGTGGTCGCATAAGATCCGATACATGTAGGTAGCGTCTCATCAGGTCTCTGATAGCGCTATATTGAACAAAATTGAAGCCAGAGAGCCCTGGTGACCCTTGTAGATCAGTCAGCGAGGGGAGTGTCCCGTTTCTCAACAGATGGTCTATGGAGATATTAGTCAGTTGCCCCGGTTTCTCAACGTTGTCATTACGAGGGTGAAAAGAGTGTGGGATTATGTCAGCCAGTTTGAGTAGAGGAGAGGGGGGGGCGAGAACTTCCACCACCTCCCTCCAAATCTTCAAAGCAGCTCTGGTATGCATATTGTACAGTGGGGCATCAAGTTTCTCGTAAGCGCACTTCAAGAAAATCGTCCTCAGAGGTAGGGGAGCAGTGGCTTCCTCCACCTTAATCCATTGTTTGTCGTGGGGCTTTCGTAGGATATCAACTATTCTGGTTAACATCGCCACCTGATAATATTTCAATATGTCTGGTGCTCCCATTCCACCTTTCTGTTTTGGTAGGGTTAGAGTTCTATAAGCTAAGCGGGATTTTTGTCTCCTCCATATATATTTCTGGAATACTGTGTTGATTTTGATGAGATAGGATTTAGGTATGATTATGGGGAGCATTTGGAATAAAGTCACCTCTGCTTCTGAGGATAAGTTTATCTGAGTCACCAGCCTCAAAAATCGCAGGTTCACAGCAGCTCAGATTAGAGACCAGGTCAATGCCATACAGAGTTCTAGCAGCAGACACATCTCTACAACAACTGTTAAGAGGAGACTTTGTGCAAAATAGCTGCTAGGAAACCACTGCTAAGGACAGGCAACAAGCAGAAGAGACTTGTTTGGACTAAAGAACACAAGGAATGGACATTAGACCAGTGGAAATCTGTGCTTTGGTCTGATGAGTCCAAATTTAAGATCTTTGGTTCCAACCACCGTGTCTTTGTGCGACGCAGAAAAGGTGAACGGATGGACTCTACATGCCTGGTTCCCACCGTGAAGCATGGAGGAGGAGGTGTGATGGTGTGGGGGGGGTGCTTTGCTGGTGACACTGTTGGGGATTTATTAAAAATTGAAGGCATACTGAAACAACATGGCTACCACAGCATCTTGCAGCAGCATGCTATTCTATCCGGTTTGCGTTTAGTTGGACCATCATTTATTTTTCAACAGGACAATGACCCCAAACACACCTCCAGGCTGTGTAAGGGCTACTTGACCAAGAAGGACAGTGATGGGGTGCTACGCCAGATGACCTGACCTCCACAGTCACCAGACCTGAACCCAATCGAGATGGTTTGGGGTGAGCTGGACCTCAGAGTGAAGGCAAAAGGGCCAACAAGTGCTAAGCATCTCTGGGAACTCCTTCAAGATTGTTGGAAGACCTTTTCCGGTGACTACCTCTTGAAGCTCATCAAGAGAATGCCAAGAGTGTGCAAAGCAGTCATCAAAGCAAAAGGTGGCTACTTTGAAGAACATAGAATATAAGACATATTTTCAGTTGTTTCACACTTTTTTGTTAAGTATGTAATTCCACATGTGTTAATTCATAGTTTTAATGCCTTCAGTGAGAATGTACAATTTTCATAAATCAAAAATATTAAGGCTTGCACCATAACTTACCAAGAATGATTACTCTAGAGCATAGGAACTGCACTGCTGCATAGAAAAACATTGAAAAAAGCGCTATATGATGTGTATATGAAATATGAATCTGCAAAAATTGCTATGAAAAAATGAAGGCTCTTAGCGCATAGAGTGGCCAATATATGTATGCCCAATAACCACGTCACGGTGTCCTTCGTCAATTGGGTCACTATCCTGTTATGTCACCTCTTTTTGTCTATTTGTATTAAGCTTTTGGGATATGTGCACTCACTCCCAAAAGCCACAGGTGATTTTAATCAGATTATCTGGTCTATTCCTGCCCCATAAATTGTAGGCTTTTTGCCCAAGAGAGGTGACATAACAGGATAGTGACCCAATTGATGAAGGACACCGTGACGTGGTAATTGGGCATACATATATTGGCCAGTCTATGCGCTAAGAGCCTTCATTTTTTCATAGCAATTTTTGCAGATACATATTTCATATATACATCATATAGCGCTTTTTTCAATTTGCTCTATGCAGTAATGCAGTTCCTATGCTCTAGAGTAAATCATTCTTGGTAAGTTATAGTGCAAACCTTAATATTTTTGATGTGTATACTTTCTTTGGTGGGTGCATATTCACACTAGCTTAGATGTGCTGGTCCTTTTTCTTGTCTATTTGTATTAAGCTTTTTGGACATGTGCTCTTACTCCCGAAAGCCACAGGTGATTTTAATCAGATTAGCTGGTCTATTCCTGCCCCATAAATTGTAGGCTTTTTGCCCAAGAGAGGTGACATAACAGGATAGTGACCCAATTGACGTAGGACACCGTGACGTGGTAATTGGGCAGGGCCGGCTCCAGGTTTTTGTAGGCCCCAGGCAAAAGAGCCTCAGTGGGCCCCTTTAACATAGACCATGATTCATGATGCACAGATACAGCGGAGAAATATATATATATATATATATATATATATATATATATATATATAGATAGATAGATAGTACAAGGCCAAAGATTTTACTTCTTACATTACATGAGTGATATCTATTGTAAATTCTACAGTAGCTCAGAAACCGGCGAATCCTCGCAGCGCACAGTGCAGACCAGACAGTATAGTCCTACATACAGTATTATGGGCTCCACATAGTCCTCCATACAGTATTATGGGCTCCACATAGTCATCCATACAGTATTATTATGGGCATCACATAGTCCTCCAGTCTGGTCCCCATATAATGCTCCATACAGAATACTGGTCCCCATATAATGCTCCATACAGAATACTTGCCCCCATGTAATGCTCCATACAGAATACTGGTCCCCATATAATGCTCCATACAGGATACTGGACCCCATATAATGCTCCATACAGAATACTGGACCCCATATAATGCTCCATACAGAATACTGGACCCCATATAATGCTCCATACAGAAAACTGGACCCCATATAATGCTCCGTACAGAAAACTGGTCCTCATATAATGCACCAGTCAGGCTGTGCCCCCCATATAATGCCCCATGCAGGATGACAGGATGTCCTCCCTATACAAAGCCCCATGGAGGATGTCACTTCCCCTTGCAGGATGTCTCTCCCCCCCCCATATAACACCCTACGCCTCCATACATTAAAAAAATAAATAAATACTCACCTCACTGCTCACCTGCTGCTACCGCTGCCGCTGCTCTGCTCCGGACTCCAGCGTCGCGCCCGGCGTCTTCCCGCTCTGTCTGCACTGTGACTGCTCAGCAGAGGGCACGGTGACATCACCACGCCCTCTGACCTGAGACGTCACATTCAGGAGACACAGGACCTGCACGGGGAGAGGTAAGTATTGTGCCGGGGCCCTGAGCAAGCGTGGCGGCGCTGGCACCGCTCTCCTCCGCTGACTGGCGCCATAGCACGCCGGGATTATTGATTTGTATACTTTCTTTGGTTGGCACCTATTCACACTATGTGCTGGTCCTTTTTTTGTCTATTTGTATTAAGCTTTTTGGACATGTGCACTCACTCCCAAAAGCCACAGGTGATTTTAATCAGATTAGCTGGTCTATTCCTGCCCCATAAATTGTAGGCTTTTTACCCAAGAGAGGTGACATAACAGGATAGTGACCCAATTGACGAAGGACCCCGTGATGTGGTTATTGGGCATACATACAGTACAGACCAAAAGTTTGGACACACCTTCTCATTCAAAGATTTTTCTGTATTTTCGTGACTATGAAAATTGTACATTCACACTGAAGGCATCAAAACTATGAATTAACATATGTGGAGTTATATACTTAACAAAAAAGTGTGAAACAACTGAAAACATGTCTTATATTCTAGGTTCTTCAAAGTAGCCACCTTTTGCTTTGATTACTGCTTTGCACACTCTTGCATTCTCTTGATGAGCTTCAAGAGGTAGTCACTGGAAATGGTCTTCCAACAATCTTGAAGGAGTTCCCAGAGATGCTTAGCACTTGTTGGCCCTTTTGCCTTCACTCTGCGGTCGAGCTCACCCCAAACCATCTAAATTGGGTTCAGGTCTGGTGACTGTGAAGGCCAGGTCATCTGGTGTAGCACCCCATCACTCTCCTTCTTGGTCAAATAGCCCTTACACAGCCTGGAGCTGTGTTTGGGGTCATTGTCCTGTTGAAAAATAAATGATGGTCCAACTAAACGCAAACCGGATGGAATAGCATTCCGCTGCAAGATGCTTTGGTAGCCATGCTGGTCCAGTATGCCTTCAATTTTGAATAAATCCCCAACAGTGTCACCAGCAAAGCATCCCCACACCATCGCACCTCCTCCTCCATGCTTCACGGTTGGAACCAGGCATGTAGAGTCCATCCGTTCACCTTTTCTGCGTCGCACAAAGACACGGTGGATGGAACCAAAGGTCTCAAATTTGGACTCATCAGACCAAAGCACAGATTTCCACTGGTCTAATGTCCATTCCTTGTGTTCTTTAGCCCAAACAAGTCTCTTCTGCTTGTTGCCTGTCCTTAGCAGTGGTTTCCGAGCAGCTATTTTACCATGAAGGCCTGCTGCACAAAGTCTCCTCTTAACAGTTGTTGTAGAGGTGTGTCTGCTGCTAGAACTCTGTGTGGCATTGACCTGGTCTCTAATCTGAGCTGCTGTAAACCTGAGATTTCTGAGGCTGGTGACTCAGATAAACTTATCCTCAGAAGCAGAGGTGACTCTTGGTCTTCCTTTCCTGGGGCGGTCCTCATGTGAGCCAGTTTCTTTGTAGCGCTTCATAGTTTTTGCAACTGCACTTGGGGACACTTTCAAAGTTTTCTCAATTTTTCGGACTAACTGACCTTCCTTTCTTAAAGTAATGATGGCCACTCGTTTTTCTTTACTTAGCTGCTTTTTTCTTGCCATAATACAAATTCTAACAGTCTATTCAGTAGGACTATCAGCTGTGTATCCACCAGACTTCTGCACAACACAACTGATGGTCCCAACCCTATTTATAAGGCAAGAAATCCCACTTATTAAACCTGACAGGGCACACCTGTGAAGTGAAAACCATTTCCGGTGACTACCTCTTGAAGCTCATCAAGAGAATGCCAAGAGTGTGCAAAGCAGTAACCAAAGCAAAAGGTGGCTACTTTGAAGAACCTAGAATATAAGACATATTTTCAGTTGTTTCACACTTTTTTTGTTAAGTATATAATTCCACATGTGTTAATTCATAGTTTTGATGCCTTCAGTGTGAATGTACAATTTTCATAGTCATGAAAAATCTTTGAATGAGAAGGTGTGTCCAACCTTTTGGTCTGTACTGTATATTGGCCAATCTATGCGCTCAGAGCCTTCATTTTTTCATAGCAATTTTTGCAGATACATATTTCATATATACATCATATAGCGCTTTTCTCAATTTTTTTCTATGCAGCAATGCAGTTCCTATGCTCTAGAGTAATCACTATTGGTAAGTTATGGTTCAAACTTTAATATTTTTGATTTGTATACTTTCTTTGGTTGGCACCTATTCACACTATGTGCTGGTCCTTTTTTTGTCTATTTGTATTAAGCTTTTTGGACATGTGCACTCACTCCCAAAAGCCACAGGTGATTTTAATCAGATTAGCTGGTCTATTCCTGCCCCATAAATTGTAGGCTTTTTGCCCAAGAGAGGTGACATAACAGGATAGTGACCCAATTGACGAAGGACACCGTGACGTGGTAATTGGGCATACATATATTGGCCAATCTATGCGCTAAGAGCCTTCATTTTTTCATAGCAATTTTTGCAGATACATATTTCATATATACATCATATAGCGCTTTTTTAAATTTTTTTCTATGCAGCAATGCAGTTCCTATGCTCTAGAGTAGGGGTGGGGAACTTCAGGCCCCAGGGCCATTTACGGCCCTCGATGACCTGTTATCCGGCCCCCGGGCAGATTTTCAGGGACTGCTGTGCTTTGGCAGGGAGCTGTATTTTGATTGCCACCAGCTCATTAATTTCTTCTTGCCCTGTAAGTACACATGTAGTGTTCACTACTGAACACTGAAGGGCATGCAATGAAAGATTGCGTCCTGACACCAGTGCCAGAGTCAGGATATACTTTGTGGGCGGAGTTTGTAAGGCCCCCGAAGGATGGTATAAATATCCAAATGGCCCTTGGCAGAAAAAATATTCCCCATCGCTGCTCTAGAGTAATCATTCTTGGTAAGTTATGGTGCAAACCTTAATATTTTTGATTTGTATACTTTCTTTGGTTGGCGCCTATTCACACTAGCTTAGATGTGCTGGTCCTTTTTTTGTCTATTTGTACAATTTTTATAGTCATGAAAATAAAGAAGAATCTTTAAATGATAAGGTGTGTCCAAACTTTTGGTTTGTGCTGTATGTCCTTCACAAAGATTAACCTGCCCAATTCCAGCCTTGCTGAAGCATCCCCTGATCATCACCGATCCTCCACCAAATTTCACAGTGGGTGCAAGACACTGTGGCTTGTACGCCTCTCCAGGTCTCTGTGTAACCATTAGATGACTAGGTGTTGGGCAAAGCTGAAAATTAGACTCATCAGAGAAGATTACCTTACTCAAGTCCCCTATGGTCCAATCCTTATGGTCTTTGGCAAACTTCAACCTGGCTCTCCTTTGTTTCTCATTGATGAAAGGCTTTTTTCTAGCTTTACATGACTTGAGCCCTGCCTCTAGGAGCCTGTTATGAGCTGTTCTTGCCGTGAACTTCACCCCTGCTGCCATTTGCTATTCCTTTTGTAGGTCACTTGATGTCATCCTGTGGTTGCTGAGTGACATTCGAATAAGATGACGGTCATCCCTGTCAGTGGAGAGTCATTTCACCCTCTGCTGACCTGTAGCTTTGTTGTCCCCAGCGTCTGCTGCTTGCCTTGTTGTAATAGACTGCCGTCTTAGAAATTTTAAGGATGGAGGAAACATGATGCTCACTGTATCCCTCTGCTAGTAAAGCCAGAATTGAGTCCTTCTTTTCCTCACTCAAAACATTTCTTTTCAACTCCTTTGGCATGGTTAAAAGTTATTTTTTCATTCCTATTACTTTTTTCGGATATTACTAGCACTAGTTTTGCCATCCAGCTTGTCCTATTGCAAGAGGATTGTGAACACCACATCAGTGTTTTTATACTTTCCTTCGTTAAATAAGATTTGATTCAGGTGATCACCTAATCAGAAGCACATTGAGTAGAATGAGTTGAATTGGAATTCAATTGGAATGGAATGGCTGTCAGACATGTAGAGAAGCTGATTTTTTTAAAACTGTGCAGTGGTCTCTTAATTTTTGCCAGAGCTGTATATATATATATATATATATATATATATATATATATATATATAATTATATTCCATATATACGGTACAGACCAAAAGTTTGGACACACCTTCTCATTTAAAGATTTTTCTGTATTTTCATGACTATGAAAATTGTAAATTCACACTGAAGGCATCAAAACTATGAATTAACACATGTGGAATTATATACTTAACAAAAAAGTGTGTAACAACTGAAAATATGTCTTATAATCTAGGTTCTTCAAAGTAGCCACCTTTTGCTTTGATGACTGCTTTGCACACCCTTGGCATTGCCTTGATGAGCTTCAAGAGGCAGTCTCACACTTTTTTGTTAAGTATATAATTCCACATGTGTTAATTCATAGTTTTGATGCCTTCAGTGTGAATGTACAATTTTCATAGTCATGAAAATACAGAAAAATCTTTAAATGAGAAGGTGTGTCCAAACTTTTGGTCAGTACTGTATATATTGCCTGTTTGTTAGGGAATCTCCACATGTATTCAGGCTGTCTGGCAGTCACAAATCATGCAGCTGCAGCGACATAAACTAAATCTCCAAGCACTTCCAAATAATCGCAGACCACCCGAGCATGCTTGGGAAAACCCGAGCAACGAGCATACTCGCTCATCACTAGTTGGTGTGCATTTATTTTGAACAAAGTTCTTCACAGAAAAAAACTCCTTTTCAGCCAGGAGTCAGTCAGCCAACCGAAAGAAAACCTGCCATACACTGTACTTATCAATATTAATCGAGCAATATTTCCATTAATCAAAATGGCACTATTATCTCTTCAGAGGGTAATAACAATGTAAAGCAGAAGGATCTTATGCCTTTTAATAAATATTAAAATGTAAATTGCCATAGTTAAAAAAAAACTGAGCTCAAGATATACAACACATAATCACACAAGATATATACAATGAATAAAAGTGCTCAGTGGTACCAGTGCCCCAGAAGAAAGGTTCGGTCTCACCAAAATCTTCTCAGTTATGCACCGTCGACTGCTGGATCCTAAGGAAAAAGGTCACACAAGAGAGATAATCCTATTCCTGTAGTTCCTGTCCTGCCCAGCATTTCTCACACCCTTACAAGGGCAGTACCCAAGTGTATACCCTAATAAATTAATGATACCCCTGCAAAAAATTCATCCAGACACGTTTCTGCCCCAGTCACGGGATCTCATCAGAGGCGTGTATTTTGAAAGAGGGGACCAGAAAGAAACAGAGGATTCTAATTTAGCCTGATGGCAGAAGTGTGCCGGCACACTAATATAGAACATAAATTTCTTTGTTTTGCAACTGGTGCTGTCGGCAAATCAGTTCTGTAGGACATCATATTACAAATCACAGATATTACTTCTCCTTGCTCTCTATATGCTGTTCTACATGTTTTATACTGACATTTTTATTCTGCTCAAAAAATAAACATTTTCAGTATATTTATCTTGTAAATTCCTTACTATTAACTCTCAAGTACAGTTTGGGTCCCTGCCATATTTGCTAGCTGTTTCATGACTATTTAATGTTTGCACCAAGTACAGAAGTTATTTCCTATCTACAGAATAGGAAATAACTTCCAGATTGCTGAGGATCCAATCGCTTGGACCTCTCCCTGCTCCACCGCTGGGACGTCTTCCATGTTTCCTGACAGTGACATTCAGGTCAGAGGGCGCGATGACATCAGGTCTGTGCGCCCTCTGCCTGAACAGTCACAGTGCAGAGAGCTGGAAGATGGCGACACTGAGGAGTCTAGAGTAGAGCAGTGCCCAGCGAGGAGAGGTGAGTATTTAATTTTTTTTAATGTTTGGAGCAATATATGGGGAGCATTATACACTGGATAATTATATATGGGGCCCATCATACACTTGAGCATCCTATATGGGGCCCATTATACACTGGAGCATTACATATGGGGCCCATCATACACTGGAGCATTATAAATGGGGCCCATCGTACACTGGAGCATCATATAAGGGCCCATTACTGTATATACTGGAGCATCATATATGGGGCCCATTATACACTGGAACATCATATATGGGGTCCATTATATACTGGAGCATCATATATGGGGCCCATTATACACTGGAGCATCATATATGGGGCCCATTAAATATGGAGCATCACATGGAGCCCATTATATATGGAGCATTATATATGGGGCCCATTATATATGGAGCATTATATGGGGTTCATCATACACTGGAGCATCATATATGGGGCCCATCATAAACCAGAGCATCATATGGGGTTCATTATACATGGGGCATCATATGGGGCCCATCATATAATGGAGGAACATATAGGGCCCATTATACAGGGGTTGGACAAAATAATGGAAACACCTGGAAATATCAACAAAAGTTAGTTTAATATAGTGTAGGTCCACCTTATGTGGTGATTACAGCCTCAATTCTCCGAGGTATGGATTCATACAAGTTGTGAATTGTTTCCAAAGGAATTTTTGCCCATTCTTCAGTTAAAACACCCTCCAGTTCTTTGAGCGACGATGGCGGCGGAAATCGACATCTAACTTGGATCTTTAAAATCGACCATAAATGCTCAATAATGTTGAGGTCTGGGGATTGTGGGGGCCAGATGAGATGCTCAACTGCATTAGAATGTTCCTCGTGCCATGCTTTAACGATTCTAGCTGTATGAATTGGTGCATTATCATCCTGAAAGATGGCGTTCCCCTCCGGGAACAGTGCTTGAACCATAGGATGCATTTGGTCGCCCAAAATGCCTAAATAATCGTGGCTGTTAATTCTTCCATGAAGGGATATCATTGGCCTGGTGGATCTCCACAAAATAGCACCCCAGATCATCACAGAACCCCCGCCATGTTTTATGGTTGGGAGAAGGCAGTCTGGATGGATTGCTTCTTTCGGCTGTCTCCAAACGTACACGTGGCCGGAGGTCGAAAATAGGGTAAACGATGATTCGTCTGAGAATATCACGTTTCCACTGCTCGAGGGACCAATTCTGGAGGTTTCTTCACCACTCTAAACGCTTGGAAACATTTGTCATTGAGAGCAGCGGTTTTCAAATTGCAGCTCTTCCATGGAATCCAGATTTGTTCAGCTCCCGACGAACAGTTTTCGTGGAAACTGGGTTCTGTAGGTGTTCATTGAGCTCAGCAGTGATTTTCGGAGCCGTGGTCTTGCGATCCTCTCTCACAATTCGCTTTAGAGTCCGACGGTCTCTCTCAGTCAACTTCGACTTTCGGCCGCACCTGTGCTTTGCTGCGGATGTTTTTCCTTCTCTTTCAAACGCAGTCATTACTTTGGAGACAGTACCTCTTGACACGCCAAGCATTCGGGCACTTTCGGTTACACTAGCGCCTGCCATACCAGCACCAACAATTTGGCCTCTTTGAAAATCCGAGAAGTCTGCCATTGGTATCAGGTTCTCATCAATGTTCTTACAATTATGCAAAACAAACAGTTAATTTACATACATATATCACATAACACAAATAGTCAGCTACAAAACATTACCATATGTCACGGTTTGCATGTTTATAACATGTTCGAAGATTATGATGCCAAAACGTTAGGTGTTTCCATTATTTTGTCCAACCCCTGTATATGAAGCATCATATGGAGCACATATGGGGCCTATTCTGTATGGAGCATTAAATGGAGCCCATTCTGTATGGAGCAATATATGGGGCCCATCATATACTGAATGGAGCATTATATGTGACTCATGATACTGTATGGAGCAATATGTGGGGCTCATTATACTTTATGGGGCCCGTCCTATACTGTATGGAGCATTATATGGGGACCATCATATACTGGAGCATTATGTGGAGCGCATCATATACTGTATGGAACATTATATGGGACCAATTATGTATGGAGCAATATATGGGGCTCATTATTCTGTATGGAGCAATATATGTGGCTCATTATACTGTATGAAGCATTATATTGGGCCCATTATTCTGTATGGAGCAACATAAGGGGCTCATTATTCTGTATAGAGCAATATATGGCGCTCATTATTCTGTATGGCACATTATGTGGTGACCATAATACTGTATGGAGCAATTTATGGGGTTCATTATTCTGTATGGAGCACTATGTAGTGCCCATAATACTGTATGGAGCAATATATGGGGCTCACTATTCTGTATGGCGCACTATGTGGTGCCCATAATACTGTAAGAGGACTATACTGTCTCGTTTCTGAGCTATTGTAGAATTTACAATAGATATCACTCATGTAATGTAAGAAGTGACGTATTTGGCCTTGCACTATACCTGTACTTCTCTTCCGTATCTGAGCATCATGAATTGTGGTATGTGTTAAAGGGGCCCACTGAGACTCTTTTGCCCGGGGCCCACAAAAACCTGGAGCCAGCCCTGACTGATACCAAGACAGAATCCCATCTGCATTGAACACAGGGTTGATCATGTACACAGCAGCTTCCTTCATACTCATTGAGACAGCAGGAAGAAGCAGAATACATTGCTCAATACTTTTCAGAGCAGGAGTCTTATTTCACCAAGCACCATGTCAACATGTGACTCCGGAGCATTGAAATTCGTGTCGAATCATACTTCTATATCTGGCATCTGGTAGACAAACTGGGTATGGCAAATGAATCGAGAATGTTACCTGCCTGGTTGCATTGTGCCAGACAAAGATCTAGCGTTTGATGAATGAAGGATAATGGTATGGGGTTCTTTTTTAGGGATTGGCAAAGGCCCTTTAGTTCAAGTAAAGGGAAATGTTAATGCTGCAGCATACCCTTACATCTCAATTGTATGCTTCCAAATTTGTGTGAACACTTTGGGGAAGGTCCTTTTCCATGCCATCATGAGAAAGATTCATAAAGGAATGTATGGGTGAGTTTGATGTGGAAGAATGTGAATATCCCGCAGGGGTGTGAGAGTCAGAGCCAGGGACGTAGTCGTGGCTGAGACAAGTGGCTTTGGCGTGCCCTGGCTCCCAATCACATGAAAATACTGTCCCTTCTGCAGCATACCTTCTGTTTCACCCTCTGCACCGTCAGGGTCCCATCGGGCTTGTTAAAGCTTCTCTGTTTGTGTTGTGGCGCATAAAGAGACAGAGTCCATTCCAAACTTAAAACACAGAACTTTACTCTTTTCTTTTCGCAGCACATCCTTGTCAGTAAAAACATCAGCATACGGTTCCACACAGTTCACATTAATCATTTGTCCTGCACTCCTCTCTACGTCTTACAGTACATTACTGTGTTATACGGTTCTTCAGCGTCCTCTCCTGTCCAGACTCACTGCACTTGGGGGTTCCCTCAGCCATTTCGCCCCGGATCTGAAGCCATCAGCCCATGCGATGACCTACCACATGGTGAGCGACCTGCGTCCCTGTACTGATCTATGACCTCTTCTTAAGCTTCTGTCCCCAACTGCGGTAGCACTGTTGCTTCTGCTGCACCTCTGTCCATCCGGACTCTGAATGGCTGAGTAGCTTGCTTGAACGTTATGGAGTTGACTGCCCCAAGGTCGCAAATGCCTGCACAAACTTAAACTGGATGTGTGTCCTCACACGCAAAGTCAACTGAAGTGTATTGCGGAACAGAGTCCATGAGCGGCAATACATGCTGTTGGCCAATCAGAGGCCAGCAGCTGATGTCGGCATGCATATGTCTGGGGGCACATGGCAGTGGCGTCATGCACTCCCACCATCGCTTGCACGCTCAAGTCAACTACGGCCTTCAGAATAGGACTCGGCATGACAGGGGAGTGAAGGGAAGATGAGTATATTGGCTTATGTTTTTCTATACATTAAAAAACAGCTGCAGAACGGGAGACATATATCAGGATGGTGCTCAGGATAAGGAACATATAAAAGTGTAAGTAGGAGGCGGGGACCCTTAATTCCTCCTCTCTCCTTTATGACGAGCACGTGTCCCACATGCGGTGCCCTGATAGTTTGGCTATGTGTTAACGTATTAGTGCTATGAACTACTGTTTTATTGTTGTATGTGTACTGTGTGATGTTTACCTCATTTCCTGTCTTTGTATTATATTGCACTGTATTTGGACATGATTAGTGCAGGGATAACAACAGTTAAAAAGGGGGCCGGTCCAGCAGACTGAGAAGGCAGGAATTTCCTGCTTCTGGGGCAGAGCCCGGGCAGGATTGCCTGAGACAGGACAGAAGTGACCCCCATCTGGGGAATACATGTGTCTCCGTCTGGGACAGAAAGGACCCCGGCTGGGTAATACAGGCTGCCAGGGACTACTGGGCAGTGGAACAGGACACTGGGACACTGTGAGTGGCCATTGAAGGACTTTTATGGCTCTTAACCCCATATGGGAGCTGGAGATGCTGGATCAGCTCAAGCAGATACAGGGACAGACCAGGAAGTATTGTTTCAAGTACAGTAAAGTTTTCCCTGTTGGATCAGACCTGTGCCTGTGTTGCTTTCCTGGATCCTCATCACCAGTGGCTGCAGTGAGCATGAAAAGAAGTTAACGGACTTGGACCACACCTGTTTGTTTTTTCATGTGCCGTGCTGCTTGTGGACTGTTGCTTTAAATGGACTCGGTCATGACTACCACCCCGTGCCCTCTTGTAACACCAGGATGGGGCCAAGATAAGGGATATACTCCAAGATGAGGGATATATATCAGGATGTGGCCTGAGATAAAGAATGTATACCAGGATTGGGGATATATATGTCTGGATGGGGCCCAGGTTAAGGGACTTGTACATCATGATGGGGTATATTCTGTTTGTTGGTGTAACATTGAACTAATAAAAATCAGAGTTTGGGTTCTGTCATTGTTCATTTAAGGAAAACACAGTTTTCTGTGAGAGTGTTCCATTTTCCCAATCGGAGCTATTCCTGCCATAAAGATAAGAGCCACTTCTGCAACATCGGGTACTTCTCGTTGGTTATTCCTTTTTATTTTTATGTAATTGTCTATACTATATTGTTTGTTCCTATTTTGTAACATCTTTTGTATATTTATATAAAAATTGCCTACCTTTCTGATTTAAATATATAGAATTTAATAGATAATTTCTTCTTGCTCTATAAACTGCACCCCTGAAGCCACATGCTACTTGTAACGAGTGTCCAATCGGCCTGTATAAACGATTAATGGTGGCAGCTAGTAGTTCCTTTTGTTATTGTGAAGTTGGAAGTGTCCATACCGAGATATATATGTATATTCCATGCACTGGAATCAAAGTTGTATATATGCTCATTATTATTATTATTATTATTATAGCGCCATTTATTCCATGGTGCTTTACATGTGAGGAAGGGCATACATAATAAAAACAAGTACAGTAATCTTAAATGATACAAGTCATGACTGGTACAGGAGGAGAGAGGACCTTGCCCACGAGCTCACAATCTACATTGTGAGTTCCCAATAACCAGCCTAGTAGTGGAAGCAGCCATCACGCATCAGTCAATTGCGCAATTGTCCTGAGGATTGGAGGCAACTGAGGTGTGTCTCGTGACAAACTGGTGGCAGCAGTTGATCTGCATAACTCACCCTGCTGTTATAACTGACAAATGGATGGCAACGGTGGGATCTGTGTGATCTCTCTGATGTTCTCCTTGACACAGTGCAATCCACAAAATGAAAGTTGCTCTATCATGCAAAGAAAAAGCCATATATCACCACAATCCAGAAATACTGCCTTATTCTCTGGACCAATGTTCATTTATAATGTACTGAGGCAAAATGAAAAACTGTACTGTGGTCAGATGAATCAAAATGTTAAAATCTTTTTGGGAAACGATAGACGCCGTGCAGAGAAATAGCTAGGGGTTCAGCTCAAGGGGGGGCGAAAAATCTGAGTCTTCTCCTAACTGGTAACCCTGAATACAACTCAGGTGGCGCACTCTAGTCATGGGTATAGGAGAACCTCAGCAGATGACCGTGCTGTAACTGAAAATAATCTCTATACAAAAACTAATACTGATATTACCGCCATACGGTGACCTCATAGTGGTAGATACCAGTGCAGCAGAATATACAAGGGTTTACAATATAGTTACAGACAATAACTTACAGATAACGTTCTTTCTGATAGTCGTTCACTTTTACATCTTAGGGTCTCGTCACACTTAGCGACTCACCAGCGATCCCGACAACAATATGAACTTGTCAGGATCGCTGGTGTGTCGCCACATGATCGCTGGTGAGCTGCCAAACAGGACAGCTACACTGCGGGTAACAAGCGATGCACGTCGCTTAGTTACCCACAGTGTACGTTGGATACCAGCGCGTTGGTGCGGGAGCTGGTAACCAAGGTACACGTCGGGTTTCTACGCGCCGCCCGGCGCTTAGAAACCGGCTGTTTACCTTGGTTACCAGCTCCCCTGCAGCAGCGTGCTGGTATCTAACGTACACATCGGGTTTCCAGGTGCCGCACGGCGCATAGAAACCCGATGTGTACCTTGGTTACCAGCTCCAGCTCGTTGATCGCTGGTCATGCTGGCCAGCGGGAGATCAGCAATCAAAAAAATGTCCAGGACATTCAAAGACTACCAGCGATACCCAGCAGGGGGGCTGGTCATCGTTGGGTGCCACACATAGCGAGATCGCTGGGGAGATCGCTGTTGGGTCACAAAACTTGTGACTCAGCAGCGATCTCACTAGCGATCTCGCTATGTGAGACGTGGGCTTTACTCAGACCGACATGACGACTTCTCCAGCCAGAACTCGTCTGCAGAGATTACAACAAAGACACATTTCACGTCTCACATTTCCAGCTCAGTACCCATCTATCTCCAACCTGCACAAACTACTCGACCCAATACTGAGCCTTTGCTGCCGTATGTATCCGTATTAGGGTGAGTGCACACGTTGCGGATTGAATTGCGGATTTTTCCGCGCCGATTTTGCTAAATCGGCAGGTAAAATTACCTGCGTCTTACCTGCGGATTTACTGTAGATTTACTGCGGATTTTTTGCGTTTTTCATGTGATTTTTCCCTGCGGTTTTACACCTGCGGATTTTTATAATGGAGCAGGTGTAAAACCGCTGCGGATTCCGCACAAAGAATTGACATGCTGCGGATTTAAATCCGCAGCAAATCCGGGCGGAAAAATCAGCAGCATGTGCACAGCGTTTTTTTTTTCCATAGCCTAACATTGTACTGTACATCACTTGTGGATCTGCAGCCGATCCGCAGGGCCAAATCCGCTGCGGATCCGCAGCACAATCCTCAACGTGTGCACATACCCTTACTGCGCCTGCTGTGTGGTACAAAAACAGGGACCATCTTACTGCCTCACATAGTAATGCCACCCCTGTGCCCCTTACATAGTAGAATGTCTCTTTTGTGCCAACACAGTAGCTTCCAAGCGCCACACTGGTTCCCACAGAAACTCCCACACTGTATATAGACCCCTATACTGTATGATGGCCCAACAGTTGCCTTTAAACTCTACTGTATAATGCGCACTCCGACATAGTTAACAGTGGCAGCAGCTCTGTATGGGCCCCCTCAGAGCAAGGGGCCCAGGACGACCACACCCTTTGCTCCCCCCCGGTAGCTACGCTACGGACACCACGTACTGCAGTCTCAAGAGGAGAGGGATAATCCAGCTTATCAGTGCAGAGTCTTGCATCTCTGATGTATGGGGCTGCATTAGTGCCTATGAGATGGGCAGCTTATACATCTTGAAAGGCACTATGAACACTGAGCATTATATAGAGGTTTTAGAACAGCATATGCTTCACAGAAGGAGAGTTTGGATTATGAACCAACCACATGCAGTCAAGACCTTTCAGCAATAGAAAATACTTGGCGAAACATGAAAGGAAACGTCAGGCAAAAAAGACCCTGACTGAGGAGCAGCTAAAATCCTACATCAGACAAGAATGGAGCAACATTCCTATCCCAAAACTCCAGCAATTGTCTCCTTACATAGCTGACATTTACAGAATGTTAAAAAAGAAGAGGGGATGCTACATAATGGAAGACATGGCCCTGACCCAACTTTTTGGAGATGTGCTGCTTCCATCATTTTATAATTGTTCACATTAGATGGAAAAATGTCCACCATTTACCTTTTGCCTTCTGATCTGTGCTCTATGTTCTGTGGTGAATAAAATATGGCGATAAGAGGTTTCAAAATCATTGCACTCTAGAAGGGGCTGGAGCAAGCGGAGATAGGTGGAAGCCCCACATGACTGCATTGGAGCTGGGGGAGGAGTTTTCAGGGTTGGGGGGGTAAGAGTATTTTGAAATAGAGTGTGTTGATTGGGGGACGGATAGAGTGGGCGTTTTTAAGTGGTTGTTAGGGAGAAAAGTGCGGGAAAGGGCCATTCCTGATAAAATCAAGAAGAGTGAAGGATGTCAAGTTCAGTAACTTACCTCATGGCCCGTTTGAGAGAAGCGGCGCGCTCTAGGAGAGGAGGATGGTTGGAGGAGCCGCTTTCCTCCATCCTTGGGAACTCGGGGACGCAGGCGGTGAGCAGCAGGGGGAGAAGAACCCGGCCTCCGGAGAGACTGTCCCCTGAATTGGCGACGCGCGGCGGGCGCAGGCAGAGGAGCCCCTCTCGGGACCCTGCGGAGGGGTGCGGTGGCAGTGCTGCTGGTCGCAGTGCCTGCTCCGGCAGGAATCCAAGAAGCCGGTCCGCAGGCATTGGGCGACACGAACAGCTGGAGCGCGGCCTACTCGGGGCATGTCGCGCGGCAGAACTGACAGGCCGGGACCGGAAGAGCAGGCCTCAGGATCGCAAGTGAGTCCTGGGCAGCTGAGTCGGCCGGGAGCAGGGACTTCCCAGGGGATCGCAGGTGCGACCGAGGCGAATCGCAAGAAGAGGGCCGCGGGTGCGACGCCGGCCATGCTGCAGCAGGATAGGCAGGACGCAGCGGGGGCTTCCCAGGGGAACGCAGGTGCAAACGAAGCAAATCGCAGGAAGAGGGCCGCAAGTGCGGCGCCGGCCAGGGCGCAGCAGGAAGAGCCGGACGCAGCGGGCGTTTCCCATGGGGTCGCCGGTGCAAAGAAGCGAATCGCAGGAAGAGGGCCGCAAGTGCGGCGCCGGCCAGGGCGCAACAGGATGGGCAGGACGCATTGCTGCGGCTTGCGAAGACAGGACCACGGGCCCGTTGCGGTGCAGGTGGGAGCGCAGATCTGCAGCGGGGCTTGGCTAGCGAATGGGCGGGAGGAAGCGGAGCTGGTGACGCCGGTGGTGCGGGAGCATCGAGAGCACCGTGGAGGATGGGCACCAGGCCGGGTGCCAGACAAGGGTCGACGGGACGAAGGAGTAGTGAGCAGAGACAGACGGGCTGGCAGGCGCCTTTGTACCAGGCGATGCCAGGCTTAGATCAAGGAAGAGCGGCGGGCAGCAACCAGGCACTGTCTGGCAGGTCGCGCGGGGGCGATGCTGGTCGGAGGGAGGAAGCGGGGGTGCGATCCCGTTCAAGACTTCGGATGGAAAAGCGGCATTTTTCAATGGCACCGGTCCCCCCTGATGACGAGGAGGTCAGGGGCGCGGGCCTGGAGCCAAGAAGTGGTGAGGAAGATTCGGAGATCGATAGCGACCACCAGGACGGATCGGGACGGCTGGATTCCGGAGTGTCGGCTGGCGGGGACACAGCACCAGCGCAGCTTGGTGAGCAGACCTCTATGTTTTGTATGTCGCCCGTAGGGGCTGTGGGGCAGGGGTGATAGGTAGTCAGACGCCGGGGTTTAGGAGAGGGCAGGCTGGGGCCCATGGGGGGACCGGCGATGGGGATTTCCGTGAGGTGTTGCGGGGTATGGCGCAGGTTTTGCAGCGCTTAGAGAGTGGGGTTCTAAGGATGGAGAGAGTTACGCCAGTTGGGGCATGGTCGTCAGGTTTAGTCATCGGGTCGACTGTAGGTAGTGACAGTTCGGTGCAGATCGAGGATGAGCGGGGTCAAGGTGTGTCGGTGTCGGTGCAGACGGAAAAAGAGAATAGGGGATAAGATTAAGTTGGATGATCGCGCAAAAGGGGAAGTTTATGTTTGCTTCGAGGGGCCCTTGGGAGCCCATTTAAAAAAGGAGGTTAAGGAAAAAATTTGGCGCTACGAATATGTGGAGATATTTTCCTTGTTGCCTTTGGAAAAATTTAACTTAGATAAGGGGAAGAAGGATGATAGTAAAAAAGAGGAGGAGGAAAAGCGGCGGTGGAGGTTCATCCCGCAAACATTCGTCAATTGGTTGCAAGCTTTTGCAATTTTGCTAGCGTGGTTGGGGAGAAGGCTCCGGAGAATTGTTCTGGTCTATTCTGTTACCTCGATGCTATCGGGGAGGCTCATAGGACTTATGGGGGGATGGCGTGGTTGCGCTATGACGAGCAATTCAGGCAGAGAAAAGCGGTGAGGCCTGAGATAAAATGAGACCAGAAGGATATCGGGTTATGGTTGAAGGTTATGGCCCCTGTTAGGTATGGGCAGTCCTTTCAGGGTGGGGGTGGAGGGAACAGTCAACAGTCAGGGAGAGGGAGTAGCGGGCAAGGGACGCAAGGCACAAAAGAAAAGACAGGCAGTTGCTGGCAGTTCAACGACGGCCAGTGCAAAAACGGTGCTACCTGCAAGTTCAAACATGAGTGTTCCTTTTGTGGCGGGAGTTCACATGGAGCTTCCAAGTGTTTCAAAAAGGCAAAAGGAAAGCCATTGGTGGGTGCCGGAAAAGGGGGTGACGCCAGTGAGGCTTCAAGGGATGGCCCCCTTTCTAAATAGGTATCCTGATCAGGATGGGGCTGAGGTCATTAGAAGTGGTTTCGCAGAAGGTTTTAGAATTCCCGCTCCTAATCATAAGGTCCCTTTCTCTACAAAAAACTTGAGGTCGGCGTATTTACACGCTGACGTTGTTGGGAAAAAACTGTTAAAGGAGGTAGAATTGGGTAGGATGGCGGGCCCGTTTAGGTCTTTGCCGGTGGGGGGGGGGCGGTTGTTTCTCCGTTGGGGGTTGTTCCCAAAAAAGAAGCGAACAAGTTCAGGCTGATTCAGCATTTGTCGTACCCGAAGGGGTTTTCTGTTAATGATGGTATATCGCAAGAGTTATGCTCCGTTGAGTATACGTCTTTTGATGCTGCGGTAAGGTGGGTTAGGAGGTATGGTGAAGGAGCTTTATTGGCAAAGACTGATATTGAAGCGGCGTTTCGTTTGCTGCCTGTTCATCCGGATAGTATTCCGTTGTTGGGCTGTTTTTGGGACGGGAGTTTTTATTTGGATAGATGTTTGCCGATGGGTTGTGCAATTTCGTGTAAATTGTTTGAGACGTTCAGTACGTTTTTGGAATGGGCGGTTCGGGATGTTGCTGGTGTTCAATCGGTGATTCACTATTTGGATGATTTTTTGTTTATTGGTCCGGCAGACTCGGTGTTGTGCAGAAACATTTTGGCAGCAATGGAATGGGTGGCTGGTATTTTTGGCGTACCATTGCCAGAGAAAAAAACTGAAGGCCCTTCAACGTCGCTGAGTTTTCTCGGGATCTTGATTGACTCAGAGAGGATGGAGTGTAGGTTACCAGAAGATAAATTGGTTCTTCTTAAACAAGAGGTGGACAGGATGCGGCAGTTGCGAAAAGTGACGATAAAAGAGTTGCAGTCGTTGTTGGGGAGATTGAATTTTGCGTGTAGAATCATTCCTATGGGCAGGATTTTTTGTCGTAGGTTGGCCAGGGTGACTGCGGGGGTGCAAGCCCCACATCATTTTATTCGGTTAAGAAGGGAACACAGAGATGATTTGGCAGTTTGGCAGAGTTTTTTGACACAATACAATGGGCGGTCTTTGATTCAGCAGGAAGTTAAGAGTAATTTTGAATGTGAAATTTATACGGATGCGGCTGGTGGAGTTGGGTACGGGGCATATTGGAAAGGGCGGTGGAGCGTTGGACGGTGGCCAGATGAGTGGCATAGTAATGGGTGGACTAGGAATTTGGCATTGTTAGAGTTGTTCCCAATAGTTGTGGCAGTCTTCATTTGGGGAGAGTTGTTTAGGGATAGGAAGGTGCGTTTTCATTGTGATAATATGAGTGTGGTAGGAATAATTAACACTTTGTCTGCATCATCTCCCCCGGTGATAAAATTGGTTCGGGAGTTGGTCCTACGTTGCATGGAGCTGAATGCATGGGTGTCAGCTGTGCATGTTCCAGGTGTAAAAAACTCTATAGCTGATGCTTTGTCTCATTTACAGTGGGAGAGGTTCCGGGACCTGGCGCCAGAAGCAGAGAATGCAGGAATGGAATGCCCTTCTCATTTGTGGCGAGTGGTTTTGGACGTGCAGGACAATTGATTTGTGAGTCGGTGACGGGCCGGACTTGGGCGTCTTATGAGGAGTCATGGGTTTTTTGGCAGGAGTGGTTGTCTAGGCAGGGAATAGTCATGTCGGATGAGGGTAGGGCACAGGCTTTGTTAATGTTGGTGGGGGAATTGTCGGAGAGAGCATGGTCATTTTCACGGATTAATAAATTTATGGTGGGTTTAGCTTTTGGTTTTCGGTTGCAAGGGTGTGCGGATGCCACAAAGGATTTTCTAGTGCAGCAAGCTTTAAAAGGGTTACGGAGGGGAAAAGCTGTGTTGATAAGCGTAGACCGATTACTTTCAGCATGTTGGGACGTTTAGGCGGGGTATTGTACAGGATTTGTTGTTCCGACTTTGAGGTGGCATTATTTCAATTAGCCTTTTCTTTGGCGTTTTTTGGGGCATTGAGGATAGGAGAGCTGGTTTCAGAGAGCAGGAACAGGATGGGAGGTTTGATGGCTAAGGATGTGGAAATAAGTCGTTGTGGTATAAGTTTTTGGATTCGTCGGTCTAAGACTGACCAATTAGGTAATGGAAGAAAGGTAGAGCTTGGGAGGGTAGAGGGGTCTGATATATGCCCTCTTAGATGTTTGACCCGGTATTGGCGGGTATGGAGGGGAAGGTCTGGATCATTGTTGTGTCATAGTGACGGGTCGTTCTTGTCCCATTTTCAGTTTATTGCAATCTTAAAGAAGGGTTTGGGTGAGCTGGGTGTTTCCACTGAAGTCTACGGTTTGCATTCGTTCCGTATTGGGGCGGCGTCTGAAGCACATATGTGGGGTTTGGGGCCAGAGGCGATTCGCCGCAATGGTAGATGGAGCTCCAATAGGTACTTAAGTTACGTTCGTTCTTGAAGCATGCATAGCTTGTAAACGGAGGGTTTATGTGTTTTGTCACTTTATATTTTGTAGATTGTGAACCTTTCTTAGCCTGGATCTTCGGCCATTCTTTTGTTCATTGGGGGGCGTTACGAGCTGACGTGAGGCAGGACGGCAGACAGCTGGGATTCAATAGACAGCAGGTGGTTGTGCGTTGGTTGGGGTTTGGGGGGATGGTTTCGTCCAGAGTGTTGGGGGAATTTGTTAGGGCTGTTAGGTGTGATAGGGCACCTGATGTTTGGGTAGTACACATGGATGGCAATGATTTAGGGGTAAAACCTGTTAGAGAGCTTATTAGGGACATTCGTTTTGATCTGTTGAGACTATGGACATCGTTTCCTGGGGTGTTGACGGTCTGGTCCGATATAGTTCCGAGGAAAAAATGGAGAGGTGTGAGGTCTTTAAAAGGGATTAACAGGGCCAGGATTAAGCTAAATAGAGCTGTAGCGAGTTTTGTTTCTAGAAATGGGGGGTATTAGTGTGCGTCATTTTGAATTAGAAGCGGGGGTGGGAAACTTTTGGAGGGCAGATGGGGTGCATTTAAATGACATTGGGACGGAATTATGGGCGTTGGAGATTCAGGAGGGATTGGAGAGGGCTTCGATGATGTTGGGGCACTCGCGAACCTGAGGTGGTCAGGTTTGTTCGTGGTTGGCGGGGGTGGGGGTTCTTGGAGTGGTTATAATTCATGGATGGAATTTTGGAGGAAATTGACGGCATTTAAATGATGTGGGGTGATCTGGCTTTTGGTATGGGCTCTGGACGGGGTTTTGCCCTGGGAGCTCATGGTGGTTTTTGGTCTTCCCTAAAAGGGTTGTCTGGTGCCCTCGAGCTGGTGGTTTACGGCTGAGGGTAATATGGTGGTCAAATTTTGTTTGGTTATTTTTAGGAAAAGCCAGATCTTTAGCTCCAAGAACCCTCCCCTCTGATATTGGAAGTGTTTATACAATTTAATGTATGTAATTTTATGTATGTTTTGTTAATAAAATGGCCGCTGTGGCCAATATAATCCAAAGAATTATGTACCATGTTTTATTTTGGAGGAACGAGTTATTGGTTGGTGGGGAGGATAACAGCGAGCGGTAAGAAGGTAAGGAAAACCCACCTAGTCGCCATATGCGGTCATGTTTTCTTCACATCTTACACAGTCACACATATTTTGGGGAACTGAAGTTGTATCTTCATGTACCTGTGCTTATTAATAACTATTAACATGTTTTTCCTCACGTTCAGAACAAGGAACATAGCCTTTTTCCCCTCCCCCAGTTAAAAATCTTTTCCATGCTGATGAATGGAGGAATTTTTTACTTTATTTTGTAGCTCTCAATGCCTAGGATACCAGCCACCCTACACCAAATTGGATGTAGAGACAGCGCTTCACAAGTTGGTAAATATCACATTTCTTTTATTCTGCCTTCTGTGGTGACATTTCGATCTACATGATCTTTATCAAACATACATAACATCTGATTTGAGGGATAAGAAAATTATACAGGAATTACAGAGTTGGCAGGATGTGACATTCAAATTAGCAGATAAGGGTGGCAATCTGGTTATATGGCCAAACGATCTTTATGAAAAACAGGCATTTAAATTGCTATTGGACAATAAATGTTATAAAAAACTAACATATGTTCCCTTACAAGAGTATCAAAAGGAGCTTGTTGATATTATCTCGGAAGCTCATATGTTAGGAATTGTTGCTAAAAAAAACTCTTGATTTTATTGAAACCTTAAAACCTAGATTGCCAACCTTTTATCTGCTTCCTAAGCTGCATAAAAATCCTAATGATCCCCCCGGACGTCCAATTGTTTCCGGTAATAAGAGTCTTAATGAGATAATTTGTAAAATTATTGATCATTTCTTAAAACCCATTGTTGCAACTCTGCCGTCCCATATTTTGGACACTACGGCCGCATTGAGACAACTTGACCAACTTCATCTTGATGATAATATGATCCTGGTTACTGCAGATGTGGAGGCACTCTACACTTCTATTAGACACAACCAGGGTCTAGAAGCCGTATCATGGTTTTTAAACAACAGTAACCTTGATAATAACCTAGTGGCATTTATCTTAACCCTCTTGGAGTTTATTTTAACTCATAACGTTTTCACCTTTAAAGATCAGGTGTTTCTTCAAGTACAAGGGACAGCTATGGGGGCGGCATGTGCCCTGGTATTGAGAAGGTCCAGAATTGGTCTAGATATATAGACGATATCATTTTTGTCTGGGAGGGAACAGTGGAGGAATTGAATAGCTTCATGTCTGTGCTTAACAGCAACGACATGAATATATTCTTGACTTATACATCAGGACGTCATGTTACTTTCCTAGATATTGATATCTCGGTGGTAGATGATGGTACTATCTCAACTAACATCTTTAGGAAACCCACTGCCACTAATTCTATTTTACACGCTGGGTCTTCCCATTTACCATCCACCATTAGATCTATTCCCACCAGTCAATACCTGCGGGCAAAAAGAATCTGCTCGACTGAACAAGCTTACCAAGATCAAGCTAAAGACCTCTACTCCAGATTTCGAGAACGCGGATATGGCCACAGACCAATTAGACGTGCCTACCACAAAGCTCAAAGAGTGACGAGGAATTCGTTACTATACTCTAAAAGAGAGAGGAACAATGAGTCCACTGCCTTACAAGTGAGATTGATCACTCCCTTTAACAATCAATGGAATGACTTTACTGGTATAATTCATAATCGATGGAATATCCTTATGACTGATCCAATATTAAAAAAAATTCTCACAGCCAAACCATTGATCACCGCTCGGCGGGCTAAGAATTTATCAGATCTATTGGTCAAAAGCCATTATTGTCCAAAGAAATCTATCCAGACCAGTGTTTTTGGAGAAGTGCAAGGTTTTTTTCCTTGCAGAAAATGCAAGGCATGCTCCAATACAGTCAAAAGTAAAGAGTTTTCAAATTCAGATGGAACGAGGAATTTTTCCATTAAAAAATATCTCACTTGCTCCTCTCAAGGAGTTATTTATTTTGTGCGATGCCCATGCAACCTGATCTATATTGGGATGACTACTAGAGAGTTGCGTCTCCGAATTAGGGAACATGTGCGAGACATTAATAAAGCTAAAGACTCCAAAGAAGATGAGCAACTCAAAACTCTCCCTAGACATTTCAAGGCAAGTGTCAAGTATAGTGTACAGTTCCTATAGCGTCTTGTGCTTGGGTGCGAGGAAAACACATGAGACATAGGTTGATATGAAATGACTTGTATTACTTCATACAAGCATGCAGAAAAGGTCACACAGTTTGCAGGAACAGAGGCAGGAGAACACAGCAGGCCAGAGTAACTTCAAGCTCTACAATAACTCTCCAAGCAGGTTCAGGATCTCTTCTCTGTACCGTAATTCCTCTGCAAACATGGATTCACCAGACAGCAGGTTTCCAAAGTCCAAAAGTGTTCCAAAGTTCGTCAGTAGGAAATAGCTGGAGTCCAAAATCCTAGGTTTCCAGGAGTCAGGTCACAGGCTGACTGAGGCTTGATTCAGGAGCACTGATTGTTCAGCTGAGGCTGCTTAAGAAGCAAGAGGGAGAGAATCAGGGCGGGAACATGAAAACTGGAAACTCCATATTAACTGAGGGCAAGAGCTGCAAAAAGACAGAAAGCAAAATGGCCGACGGAAAACTGAGTTTCAAGGAACATGTCAAAAGAGACAAAGAACCTTACATTACTCCCCCCTTAAGGACAACCTCCGGTTGACCTCAGACCAGGCTTGTCAGGGTACCTCTGATGAAACTGGCGGAGCAGGCGAGGAGCATTTACATTATTGACTGGTTCCCATGAGTTGTCCTCCACTGGGTAGCCCTGCCATTTAATCAAATATTGCAACTGATTTCTGTACAACCTGGAATCTAGAATCCTTTCCACCATAAATTCTTCCTGACCATCGACCAGCACTGGGTCAGGGCAAGGAGAAGAGCGTCCAGGAAACGTATTGGGTGTTGCAGCCTTTAGTAGGGATACATGAAAGACAGGGTGGATTCTCATAGTTCTGGGCAGTTGAAGACGACAAGCAACAGCACTTATAATCTTACTGATCTTATAAGGTCCAATGTACTTATGTCCCAATTTAGACGATGGAATCTTTATTTTAAGATTTCTGGTTGACAGCCAGACCAAATCTCCTATCTTGAAAGCTGGTGCAGGTTTACGAAATTTATCTGCTGCTTTCTTGTACCTTTCCTGAGCCAATTCTAGATTTTCCTTTAGAAGATCCATATTCTTTTGTAAAGAAGTGATTATTTCAGCCACTGCCGGCAAGGGCGTATCTATGGGAAATCGAGGAAGAATGTTAGGATGATAACCTAGATTGGAGTAAAAAGGAGACTGCTTAGTGGAGGCGCTCTGAGAGTTATTATAAGAGAACTCAGCCAGTGGAAGTAGATCCACCCAATCATCTAGTAGGTGGCAGATAAAGCAGCGGAGATACTGCTCCAGGGTCTGATTGGTTCGTTCTGTCTGTCCATTAGTCTGGGGATGAAAAGCAGAAGAAAGGTTTACTTTAATGTCCAATGCGGCACAGAAATTTTGCCAAAACCTTGAAGTGAATTGCACCCCTCTATCCGAAATGACCTCATCCGGTACTCCATGTAAGCGAAACACATTCTTAATCATCAAGTCTGATGTCTGTTTTGCAGTGGGTAAGCCGACACAAGGGATAAAATGAGCTGCCTTTGTTAGACGATCAACCACCACTAGAATGGTGTTCTTCCCTTGAGATGTTGGTAACTCCACAATGAAGTCCATAGAAATGGATCCCCACGGGCGGGACGGGGTGGGAAGAGGTTGTAACAGACCAGTTGGTGAGGAGCGAGGTGTTTTGCATCTTGCACAGACTTCACATGAAGTGACATAGTTTAAAACATCTTTCCTGTAAGTGGGCCACCAAAAGAAACGAGAAAGAAATTCTTGTGTCTTTAGAATTCCCCTATGCCCGGCTATCTTGGAATCGTGGATGAGTTGCAATACTCTCAATCTGACTGTTTCAGGTATATACAGACGTTGTCCCTGAATCCACACACCATTCTTAAAGACAAGACTTACGTCCCTTGGGGGTTGAGCCAACAAAGAATCCGCATGGTATGCTTCCTTGATGTCCTTAAGTAGGTCTTGATTATGAATCACTCCCAGGAATCTAAAGTCAGGAAGAATAGTCTTAGGAGGAGTAAGTGGACGTGTCTCTGCTGAATGAATCCTAGAGAGTGCATCAGCCTTTCCATTGCGCGATCCTGGTCTATAAGAAATGACAAAATTAAATTGGTTTAGGAAAAGATTCCAGCGAGCCTGGCGAGGAGTCAGGCACTTAGCCGACCTGATAAATTCAAGGTTACGATGGTCTGTCAGGACGACTATTTGCTGTGCAGCTCCCTGAAGAAGGTGTCTCCATTCCTTGAAGGCGGCAATAATGGCCAACAATTCTCTATTGCCCACATCGTAGTTCCTCTCAGCCGAAGACAACTGCTGGGAAAAGAAGGCACAGGGATGCAAGACATTCTTCTCACCTGTTCTCTGAGAGAGTATAGCTCCAACGGCACAGTCTGAAGCATCCACCTCTATTATGAAGGCAAGCTCGGGGTTGGGATGTACTAAGATAGGTGCGGTGGTAAATTTATCCTTTAAACAGGAAAATGCTTCCTGAGCTTGCGGGGTCCAGGAGAACCTAGACTGTTTCCGGGTAAGTTGGGTGATAGGTGACACTACCTCAGAGAAATTCCTAATGAAACGTCTATAGAAGTTGGCAAACCCGATGAAGCGCTGCACCTCCTTCACATTTCTAGGAATTGGCCAATTGTTGTGAATGGGTTTGAGATGAGTTCTGAGCAGAGGCTCCCTCTGGTGGTTACAAGCGGTACTAGTGAGGATTGTGAGGAATGGGAATCAGGTGTTACTGATTGGTCTTATTTAAGGGAATCATTTTCCCATCAGGGTTGTCGGTGATCAATTGTTCTGGTCTGAATCCTTCTTTCCAGTTTCCCTTGTAGCCTGCTGTGTCGTGTCTGCATCTCCTGCTATCAGATAAGACAATTTCTTATTTTGTGTTTTTGCTATATTTTTGCATTTTGTCCTGCACTTCTGTGGGGGCCTTCTGGGTCCCCTCCGGGGGCTTTTGCCCTCTCAGTTTAGTTCAGCCACTGTGTTTTGTACTTTTGCTTTTTCCAGTTTTTTCAGTGGCTGCTGTTTTTGTTACACCAGAGAACTAATTTAGGTGGTAGAGGTCGTGTGATCTCAGGTGATTTTGAAATTAGTAGAGTTGGTGTTTTTCAGGGTTTTCTGGGATTGCAGTAAGTACCCTTCCTGTCCTTTTCTATTTAGATAGTTTGGGCCCCAGCGTTTGCTCATACTATTTTCTTTCTGTGTCAGTATTTCCTCTTGTCTAACCGCCATTACATGTTTGGGGGCTTTCTATTATCTTTGGGGTTCTGCTACGGGGCAGATAGCTTTCCTATTTCTATCTTTAGGTGTAGTTAGTTTCTCAGGCTGTGACGAGGCGTCTAGGACCAACGTAGGAACGCTCCACGGCTGCCTCTAGTTGCGGTGGTTAGTCAGGGTACTGCAATCTCATAGATTCCAACTGCTCTGGTGTATTTCCTTTTTTGCCTGCACTCCTCAGCTACCGAAACATAACAGTATCACCGGCCTAAAAAAAAATTGTATGGTACTCACAGAAGGGAAAAAATATTTTGTTGCATTTTTTTTTTTTTTTCCCTCTGTATCTCTGGGTGCTGGGGAGGATCTTTTCTCCCAATGGAGTTTGCACAGTTGTCTGGCCGTGTGGATCAGCTTGCCACTGAGGTTCAGAGTATTGCTGCATATCTTGCTAGGTTGCCTGTTGTGGAACCTAGGATCCCCATGCCAGATTTGTTTTTAGGGGATCGAGCTAAGTTTCAGAATTTCAAAAATAATTGTAAATTGTTTCTTGCTTTAAAATCTAAGTCCTCAGGAAACGCAGCGCAGCAGGTTCAAATTATCATCTCTCTCCTGCGCGGCGATCCTCAGGATTGGGCTTTTTCCCTGATACCTGGGGATCCTGTTTTGAGTGATGTTGATGCATTTTTTCAGGCTTTGGGGTTATTGTACGATGAGCCTAATGTCACTGATCAAGCTGAAAAAGCCTTGTTGGCATTAAATCAGGGGCTTGATGACGCTGAGTTATACTGTCAGAGATTCCGTAGGTGGGCAGTCCTGACCAAATGGAATGACGACGCTTTGGCGGCCCTTTTCCGGAAGGGTCTGTCGGATAATGTAAAGGATGTTATGGTGGGATTCCCTGTCCCCTCTGGTCTCAATGATTCTATGTCATTGGCGATTCAAATTGACAGACGTTTGCGTGAGCGGAGAAGTATGCGTGGAATGGTGTTGCCTTGTGAGCCAGCTGCTGAGCCCATGCAGTGTGATGGAGTGGTGTCTGGGGCACAGCGTCATGAGTTTCGAAAGCGCAATGGGTTATGTTTCTACTGTGGTGATGCCTCTCATGCTATTTCAGTCTGCCCTAAGCGGGGAAGACATTTTGCACGCTCAGTTGTCTTGGGTAGTGTTCAGACTAAGTTTTTATTAACTGTCACTCTGATATGCTCTCTGTCCTCATTTTCTGCTCAGGCTTTCGTTGATTCTGGAGCAGCTATTAACCTGATGGATTATGATTTTGCTAAACGTTGTGGGTTTCCCTTGATACCCCTACAGAAGTCTATTCCCCTACTGGGGATCGATTCTACCCCTTTGGCTGAGAATAAACCCCAGTTTTCTACTCAGGTGATAATGAGGGTTGAACCTGATCACCAGGAGTGCTGCAAATTTTTGGTTCTATATAATCTGAATGACATTTTCAGGGATTTTGTGGACAAGTTTCTGATTGTTTATTTGGATGATATCTTGATTTTTTCTAATGACTGGGACTCTCATGTGAAACATGTTCGAACTGTATTCCAGATTTTGAGAGAGAATGCTCTGTATGTGAAGGGATCAAAGTGTCTTTTTGGCGTACAGAAGATCTCATTTCTGGGATTCATTTTGTCCCCATCTGTTATTGAAATGGACCCGGTCAAGGTTCAGGCCATCTGTGATTGGGTCCAACCTACTTCATTAAAGGCTCTTCAGAGATTTTTGGGTTTTGCCAATTTTTATCGTAAATTTATTGGTAATTTCTCTGTTATTGTTAAACCATTAACTGATTTGACCAGAAAGGGTTCTGATGTGGTGAATTGGCCTCCTGAGGCAGTCTCTGCGTTTCAGGAACTTAAGCAGAGATTCACTTCTGCTCCTGTTCTACGGCAGCCTGATGTTTCTCTGCCATTTCAGGTGGAGGTTGATGCCTCTGAAATTGGGGCAGGTGCCGTTTTGTCCCAAAAAGATCCAGAGACCTCTAAAAGTAACCCTTGTGCCTTTTTCTCTCGAAAATTTTCTCCTACTGAACGTAATTATGACGTGGGTAATCGGGAGTTATTGGCCATGAAGTGGGCTTTTGAAGAGTGGAGACATTGGCTGGAGGGAGCCAAACATCAGGTGGTGGTCCTTACGGACCATAAGAATCTGGTCTATTTGGAATCTGCCAAGCGACTCAATCCTAGACAGGACAGGTGGGCCTTGTTTTTCACACGTTTTAATTTTGTGGTTTCCTTTCTTCCTGGCACTAAGAATGTTAAGGCGGATGCCCTCTCGAGGAGTTTCCTTGCGGACTCTCCTGAGCTATCTGATCCCTCTGTTATTTTGAAGGAGGGTGTAGTTCTTTCCGCCATCTCGCCCAATTTGAGACTTGCTCTGGAGGGGTGTCAGGAGGATAGACCCGAGCGCTGCCCTGTTGGAAAATTGTTTGTCCCGGACCAATGGAAAAAGAGTGTGATGTCTGAGATTCATTGTTCCGCATTGGCTGGGCATCCTGGAATTTTTGGTACCAGAGACTTGGTTAGTCGGTCCTTTTGGTGGCCTACCTTGTCTCGCGATGTCAGGGAATTTGTGCAGTCCTGCGGGACTTGCTCTCGCTCCAAGCCTTGCTCTCGCTCTGGTGGTTTGTTGATGCCATTGCCTGTGCCCAAGAGACCATGGACCCATATCTCTATGGATTTCATTTCCGATCTTCCTGTTTCTCAGAGAATGACCACCATCTGGGTAATTTGTGATAGGTTTTCCAAAATGATACATCTTGTGCCATTACCTAAGTTGCCTTCCTCCTCTGAATTGGTGCCATTGTTCCTTCAGCACGTGGTTCGTTTACACGGCATTCCTGAGAACATTGTGTCTGACAGAGGAGTCCAGTTTGTTTCCAGATTTTGGAGGACTTTTTGTTCTAAACTGGGTGTTCAATTGTCTTTCTCCTCGGCATTTCATCCTCAGACCAATGGTCAAACTGAGAGAACAAACCAGACATTGGAGACTTATCTAAGATGCTTTGTGTCTGCTGATCAGGATGACTGGGTCTCTTTTTTGCCTTTGGCTGAGTTTGCTCTTAATAATAGGGCTAGCTCTGCCACTTTGATGTCTCCGTTTTTCTGTAATTTTGGGTTTCACCCTCGATTTTCTTCAGGACAGACGGAGGCTTCTGTCTGTCCAGGTGTTGACTCTGTTGTTGAGCGTATGCAGCAGATTTGGGACCAGGTAGTGGAGAGGTTGTCCCTCTCTCAGGAGAAGGCCCAGCGGTTTGCTAACCGGCATAGGACTGATGGTCCTCGGTTTAAAGTGGGGGACTTGGTCTGGTTGTCCTCAAAGAATATTCCTATGAGAGTAGCATCTCCTAAATTTAAGCCTAGGTTCATTGGACCTTATAAGATCATGGAGATTATTAATCCTGTTTCTTTTCGTTTGCTTCTTCCAGGGACATTTAAGATCCATAACGTGTTCCACAAGTCCTTGTTGAAGAGGTTTGTTGAGCCAGTGGTTCCTGCTGCTGTGCCTCCTGACCCTGTTTTGGTTGAGGGCAATCTGGAGTATGTGGTTGAGAAAATATTGGATTCTCGTTTTTCTAGACGAAGACTCCAGTATTTGGTTAAGTGGAGAGGTTATGGTCAGGAAGATAATTCTTGGGTGTTTGCTTCGGACATCCATGCTAGGAGACTTATCCGTGCGTATCATAGAACTCATCCTGACCGACCTGGTTGCTCAAATGAGGGTTCGGTGACCCCTCCTCAAGGGGGGGGTACTGTTGTGAATGGGTTTGAGATGAGTTCTGAGCAGAGGCTCCCTCTGGTGGTTACAAGCGGTACTAGTGAGGATTGTGAGGAATGGGAATCAGGTGTTACTGATTGGTCTTATTTAAGGGAATCATTTTCCCATCAGGGTTGCCGGTGATCAATTGTTCTGGTCTGAATCCTTCTTTCCAGTTTCCCTTGTAGCCTGCTGTGTCGTGTCTGCATCTCCTGCTATCAGATAAGACAATTTCTTATTTTGTGTTTTTGCTATATTTTTGCATTTTGTCCTGCACTTCTGTGGGGGCCTTCTGGGTCCCCTCCGGGGGCTTTTGCCCTCTCAGTTTAGTTCAGCCACTGTGTTTTGTACTTTTGCTTTTTCCAGTTTTTTCAGTGGCTGCTGTTTTTGTTACACCAGAGAACTAATTTAGGTGGTAGAGGTCGTGTGATCTCAGGTGATTTTGAAATTAGTAGAGTTGGTGTTTTTCAGGGTTTTCTGGGATTGCAGTAAGTACCCTTCCTGTCCTTTTCTATTTAGATAGTTTGGGCCCCAGCGTTTGCTCATACTATTTTCTTTCTGTGTCAGTATTTCCTCTTGTCTAACCGCCATTACATGTTTGGGGGCTTTCTATTATCTTTGGGGTTCTGCTACGGGGCAGATAGCTTTCCTATTTCTATCTTTAGGTGTAGTTAGTTTCTCAGGCTGTGACGAGGCGTCTAGGACCAACGTAGGAACGCTCCACGGCTGCCTCTAGTTGCGGTGGTTAGTCAGGGTACTGCAATCTCATAGATTCCAACTGCTCTGGTGTATTTCCTTTTTTGCCTGCACTCCTCAGCTACCGAAACATAACAGCCAATCCTTGATGGCTTGGGTCTTGCTTCCATCCATACTAATCCCTTGCGTAGATAGTACATACCCCAGAAATTGAATTTCGGTCCTATGGAATTCACACTTTTCAAGTTTGATGTAGAGATGGTTTTGTCTTAGGCGTTCTAAGACCATTCTCACATGTCCATGATGTTCCTCTGTGGAGTTAGAAAAAATTAGAATATCATCCAGATAAATCACCACAAATGTATCTAGGAGATCCCCGAAGATGTCATTCACCAAGTGTTGGAAAGTGGCTGGGGCGGTACTCAGACCAAAAGGCATAACTAGATATTCGAAGTGTCCATAGCGTGACCTGAATGCAGTCTTCCATTCATCCCCAGGTCTAATACGGACCAAGTTATAGGCCCCACGGAGATCCAGTTTAGAGAAAATTTTGGCGTGCCGCACTCTCTCCAACAACTCAGGGATTAAAGGCAATGGATAACGGTTTCTAATAGTAACCTTATTGAGTTCCCTATAGTCTATGCAGGGTCTCAGAGATCCATCTTTCTTCTTCACAAAGAAGATGGGTGCACCTGCGGGAGATGAAGAGGGGCGTATGAAGCCTTTGGCTAGATTTTCATCTATGTAGTCCTTCAAAGCTTTTAGCTCAGGCCCCGCTAGGGGGTAGATCTTACCAAAAGGTATATCTCGGCTCCAGGCAATAATTCGATTGGACAATCATATGGACGGTGAGGAGGAAGCTGATCAGCGTTCTTCTTGTCACATAAATCCACATAGTCCTGGTATACAGCTGGTAGTTCAGGGACTGACATGGTTCCTTTAGGAACAGAGCAAGCTGAAACTCCTTGACTCATCTGTTTCTCCGGAAAGTGTAATTCCTTGGACTCCCAGTTAATCGTAGGATTCTGCGCCTGCAGCCATGGTAGCCCTAGAATAATGGGAAAGTGGGGAGAAGAGATAAGCATAAAAGACATTTTCTCCTGATGATCTTTACCCATAAGGACCCTCAAAGGCTCTGTTTCCTGATCCACTGGTCCAGAGGTCAGCAGGGAGCCATCCACAGTCTCCATCTGTACTGGAGTAGCCTTCTTCACTGAACGTATCCCCTGTTTCAGAGCAAAGGAGATATCCATAAAATTTCCACTTGCTCCTGAGTCGATCATAGCAGAGCTAGACACCCAGACTGAGTCCACCCAGAGTTTGATGGAAAGGAAGCAATGAGAATTATTTCTTTTACAACTCAGCTGGGACACCGCTGAGGAAACTTGAAAAATTGCAGCGTTTATACCGTCATTGTCCCCAGAACTAACAGAGTTTAAGTCCGAAAAATCAAGATCTCTTGCAGCAGATCTCTCTGGAGTCTGAGGCTCGGACATGACAGAGCTCCTCTCGCAACACTCACAGTGAATGACTGCTGCAGTAGTCTTACGAGAACGGCTGGGGCAGTTTATAATGAAGTGCCCTGACTTACCACAGTAAAAACATAGATTTTCCTTTATACGATGTTCTTTGCGTGCATCACTAACCCGTCTTTGTAAAGAGTCCACCTGCATGGGTTCAGGTTCTGGTTCCCTTGTGATCCTACGCAAAGGTTCCTTAGCTGAGGAGGGAGGTAGGAAAAGGTTAGTGCGATTATTTTCGAACCATCTCTCTTGTCTGCGTTCAGTCAGACGAGCATCAATACGGATACAATAGTTAATAAAGTCACCTAACGCAGTGGGAGGGTCGGCACGAGCAAGTTCATCCTTAATCAGTGGAGACAACCCTTTCCGAAAAATAGATTTTTTGGCGGAAGTGTCCCAAGTGGTATCAAGAGCCCATCTCCTGAAATCCAAGGCATATTCGGCTACTGAACGCTTACCTTGGCGCAAAGTTAACATGGCTGCTTCAGCTGTTGCACCTCGATTGGGGTCATCAAACACCTGCCCCATGGCTGAAATAAAAGCATCAAGGTGATTCAAACAATCATCCTAAAGGGTATGCCACACTAAACAATATCGCTAACGGGATCGCTAAAAAATGTCACTATTTAGCGATCCCGTTAGCGATATTGTTCAGTGCGGCAGCTTCCAGCGACGAGCTTCCTGCTGTGATCTCGCTCGTCGCTGGAATCGCTCCGGACCCTATTTCATCGCTGGCGCTCCCGCTGGGTAAGTATCTAATCGCTGTGTGGCACCTTTTCTTAGCGATTTAGCGGTACTTTTGTACCGCTAAAGTCGTTAAGAAGATCGCTAACGGCGATAGCGTCGTTAACTATATCGCTAAATGCGGTAGCATTTAGCGATATAGAAACAATCCCGCTAGCGATCTCATTAGTATGCAACGCTAACGAGATCGCTAGCGGGATAGCTTAGTGTGGCAGTACCTTCAGTCTCAATCAGAGGGTTTGCCCACATCAAAGCCTTATTGGTAAGCAACATGATTATAGTAAGCACTTTGGATCGTTCAGTGGGAAATTGTGAAGCATGTGCAGAGAAAAATAGATTGCATTGGTTAATAAATCCCCTGAATTTCTCACGTTCACCGCCAAAATGAAAAGGAGGTAACTTGGGGATCCCAGAACTCGGGGTTATGGCAGGAGCCTGGACTCGTTCCTCTAGAGCCTCAATCCTGGCTCGTAATTCCTGAGTAGTTTGTCCAAACACTTGCAAATTATGATTAGTGAGGTCCTGTAGGCTTGCAAAACGGGTCTTTATAGTCTGTATATCTGCAAGGATTGTATCAGTCACTCCGCAAAGCTCCTTTATGCGGGCCTCCATCTTCCAGATCTTTTAAGGCAGAAGTGCTGGAAAGAGAAGAGGAAAGGAAAAAAAAAAAAAAAAAACAATAGTGTTTACCTGTGGTAACACTCCAGAGTAACATTTAAGGGAATGCGCTCACCTGGAATGGTTGTGAGAAGTCACAACCACTGTCATCACAGAAGGTATTAAACGGACATCTGATATCCACAGTCACAGCAGACACGGCTTTCCCAGACCCAGCAGACACTAAACATTGGCTCCTGAATCTTGTCAAGTATAGTGTACAGTTCCTATAGCGTCTTGTGCTTGGGTGCGAGGAAAACACATGAGACATAGGTTGATATGAAATGACTTGTATTACTTCATACAAGCATGCAGAAAAGGTCACACAGTTTGAAGGAACAGAGGCAGGAGAACACAGCAGGCCAGAGTAACTTCAAGCTATACAATAACTCTCCAAGCAGGTTCAGGATCTCTTCTCTGTACCGTAATTCCTCTGCAAACATGGATTCACCAGACAGCAGGTTTCCAAAGTCCAAAAGTGTTCCAAAGTTCCTCAGTAGGAAATAGCTGGAGTCCAAAATCCTAGGTTTCCAGGAGTCAGGTCACAGGCTGACTGAGGCTTGATTCAGGAGCACTGATTGTTCAGCTGAGGCTGCTTAAGAAGCAAGAGGGAGAGAATCAGGGCGGGAACATGAAAACTGGAAACTCCATATTAACTGAGGGCAAGAGCTGCAGAAAGACAGAAAGCAAAATGGCCGACGGAAAACTGAGTTTCAAGGAACATGTCAAAAGAGACAAAGAACCTTACAGCAAGACATGATTCTGACGCACGTGGATTAAAAATCATGGCAATTGATCAGGTAAACTTAGGGATAAGGGGAGGTAATCTATTTAGAATACTCTCCCAAATAGAGAGCCGCTGGATACATCGACTGAATACCCTAGTTCCATATGGTTTGAATGAAAACCATGGATTTGGATCCTTTCTGTAAACATAGCAGTTTTTGTTTTGATCTGAGTCGTTCTGTATAATATAATGTTCACTCTGTGCTTTTAATTTTTAGCTAGGATATTTGGGTATCCCTTGTTTAGATTAATTTATTTTGAGTTCAGTTATTCATTTTTTGTTTTCTTTTCAGCAACTTATTTTTCAGTTATTTAACCTACCTGAGTGGTCTATCTTCTCCATGCCTGATGAGGTGTCTGGATTGTCTTTTTGAGTGAGGGGGACTCTTTGATGGACTTCTTGCCCGAGTTCGGCATCCTGACATTGTCTCTGGAGAGTACCTTAAAGAAAAGAAGAAAATATTTGTTTACATATAATTTTTGATTGATCTTTCATTATTCTTTGTTATTATTTACTTTATCTTTCATTTATTATGTATTTTTCTTATGATTATTTATTTATTATTTTCTAGCTATTTATATTTAGTTATTTCTGATTGATTAATGCCAGATTATAGGATTATTATTTTGCTCAGTTCTGTATATGACCTGTGCTCTGATTATCTTATTTTTACTCTTTATTTTACTTTTTCTTCTTTTTTTCTTATTCCCTATTTTTCATTACTCTGAATTCCTTTTCTATTGTTATTTTCATCATTATTGTGTTTTTAGTGATTAATTATGTTATTTCTGGTTAGGTATCATCTCTCCGGCTACTTAATAGCCTGATTTATCCTTGTTTTCCCCATTCCTACACATTTTTTATGTTTAGGGGTTTTTCTCATTCAGTCACGATATTAACTCACTTTTCTCCTTCCTGGCTCGACGCATGCGTGAGCTGTGATGCACCAGGAGCTTCCCGATCCGCCCATCGGTTGCGTAATCATTCCCTGCTGCTAAGCAGCGGTGAGATGCTTGCGCTCCACGGGCGCTGAAGGAAGGTCCCCCACGTGGTGTGTCGGAGCTTGCGCATGCGCATCTTAGCAGCCTGTGACGGATGTAATCCCTCTCCTTATTGGTCTACTCACGGCACTTCCTCCTTGATGTGGCTGATACACGGCACTAACGATCTGGTTGGTCGCGGTTATTTTATGACGCGACGCGCCGGAGACTAGTGAGCCTATGTTCTCAGTCCTTTTAATTAATTCACCTGTCAGGGCACTATTTAATGGGATACAAGTCCGACCTAAGCCACGCCTCCTGACGAAGAAACGGCGAAACGCGCGTTGGGGCGGCAGGCAGAGGTCAGGACTTTCTCCCACATGTAAGTTTGCAATTTGGTACACTTTAACCTGATTAAACTGATTCTTAGTTGGCACTATTGCACTATTGCACTGCAGCTTTTGTGACTGGCTGATGCCGATTAAACTGCATATTGCACATTTGCACTTTAGTAATGGGTCCGCAATATACCTTGAATATATTGGGTGTTGTATGATCAAATTTTGCATTTTTGCACAGGACCTATATATGGGTGTTGTATGGTGCGTTACATAGTGGGGAAAAATTGTCCTTATCCTTGACCTGCTTTTTGTGCTACTCTGCAACTATTTTTACTGTAGTTTATATTAATAAAATGATTTTCTATTAAGCTCTGGTTCTAGCCTCTTATGTGGGGTGGGACGTATGTGGTATGTTTTTTTGAGCTTTCTTTGTATTAGCTCCATATTCCTATTGGGAATTTCATATGTGTAATACATAAAGATCATGTAGATCGAAATGTCGCCACAGAAGGCAGAATAAAAGAAATGTGATATTTACCAACTTGTGAAGCGCTGTCTCTCTACCTCCTATTTGGTGTTTAGACGTTTTCCAGGAAGGACTACCTGGACCTTGACGTGCACTTCTGTTATGGGTAAAATTTAACCCTGTGACGTTAATAGGTGCTGTGGATCATCAGCTATTTGACCAGCCACCCTACAGTCTCAGAGTGGTTGGTTACTTAGACGAGGAGGGCGCAGTGCAAGAAGTCTCTGTGTTTTAGAACATGTTCACAATATTCGGAAGATACCCGGATCACTGTATCCAGCCAGTTTAACTTTTCCTGCCCTTCTCCCATCATGCAAAGGCAAAGCTGCCTCTTCTAGCAGTGTGGGACTTCTGTTTGGTCCAGTGGTGTGACCATGCCTATGGTCCAAACTGTCAATCTTCAGGAGCATACTGCCCCCAGCAAAGCTCCAACTTGAAAAAATTCCTTTAATGGATAATTATGTGCCAATATAAAAGGAATTGAAATTAGTAGTTATATTTCCGGTTCTTAGAGAGTGAGGTATAATAATGAGTAATGACTGAAATTGGCAGAGTGATGATAAAGGGTGAGATTGAAGGGAAATGCATGAGTCACACTCTCACTGTGAATATGTCACTTAGGGACTTAAAATGTTAATAGTAAAATGCACACAGCTGGGCTGAGCAAGATCCATCACAGACCAGATGTAAGAAAGTATTAATGTTTAGAGGAAGACACCTCTCATTGTGCAGCATGGAAGAGGTCATAGAGAATGCAAACCAAATATGTACTACATGCAGTTCCGGAGGAACTCCACATGATAAGCCAGGTATACAGCATTACTTAAATATACAAAGGTACATTATTTAAAGGGGTTTTCAAGTAGGTAATTGGTTTATTCTGTGCAATAGAACAGATTTGCATGTTTTGCCTCTGCAAGATACTATTATTGCCATCAGTAGGAATTGGTCTCTAAAAGAGAATGAAAGAAAAAAAATATATTTTGAAAAATTAACTATTAATTTTTTTAAAAATATTTCTAATTCCCACTACATAATTCATGCCCCACTTATAAAAGCCTGGTACTCATGTTTACTTGTTGAGCATTAGTTTAAAGGGGTTATCCGAGACTTTGGTTATTTTTTCCTATGGAGTGTAACAATGCTACTCACTTGGGAGCAATCTGAGGTATCACAGGAACCGTTTTTATTTAAAGTCCGGCTAGTTTATTTGAGTCCTCATAAACCACATCACAGGAAAACTTAAATACTGCCTTTGTCTGGCACAAAGTAAAACATGAAGTAACAAGTCTATACAATAGTGCAGGTTAGCCCGTTCCGCTTCTTAGTCCTTTTGCAAAGGCACTCAATCCAGGAGATCTGCACACCTCCATACACACATACATGTATAAGGCAAACAGTTCTCACATTAGCAAGTGAACCACACTCAGAGGTGAAGGTATGGTGACCAGCCTTTCAGCTGTTCATAATCAACCTGTCATAGCCTATTAACCCCTTTTAGTTCTACGGATGCTAAAGCATTACTCCAGATTTATCTCCCATCCACTAGGTGTCTTACAGCCACCTTACAGGTGCTAATAACTTAAAGGAAGGTAGTTGCACAGAGTAAACCGATTAGCTACTTAAAGAGTAACCATTTTTTTTTTTTTTTTATTTCATAAATCAAACATTGACTTGAAAAGTATCTTTGCAAAATATCTTATTAGAAAATTTGCTTCTTTCTCTGTCAGAGTAATTATTATTATCATTAGTAATCGGACTGCACTCGGATGATATCAGAGTGCAGTCTGATAGTTCACACTCATGTCTATATTACCATAACCACTATTGCTCCTTTCTTTTTTTGACAGGCTACCACCTTGAGATAGTCTTTTAGAACATCGCTTCTGATCCCTTCCATATCTTTTTCTGATCGGATTGATCTTACATAAATTCTTGTATTCCTTTTGAAGGAGGATTATAGTTTATTATAACATAGACATAATTTTTGATACACCGATATATAATTGTTGCGTCCCATTCTGTTTTTTTTAAATTTTCCCTCCAGTGATATGCATGTGTGTTTTTCTTTTTCTGTATTTGAATTACGGTATATTTCGTCACTATTCATTATTGTTTTTTATGTGTTTTTGCACAGTTCTGATGAAAGTCTGAGAAGACTGAAATGCTAAATATTATATGGATTGAAAAAATAAATCTGTTTCACTTTTTACAAATTCTGAGTGCCAAGTTTAAAAAAACATACTTTAAATATCATCGGGGACCAGATGGACAGGCAGGTCCCTAGCGGCTTCTCCCTGCCCGATGAGCTGAATTAATAGGTCTCTGCCTATATGCGTGTATAGTCAGAGACCTGTCAGTCACTAGCAGTGGGTAAGTAGAAGCCGCCGGGCACCGTCCTGTTCAACTAGTCTCCAGCACGGCTCGCTCTCCAGCAGCTTTTCAGAGTTTCAGACACAAACATACAGTGGAGAAAAAAAGTATTTAGTCAGCCAACAATTGTGCAAGTTCTCCCACTTAAAAAGATGAGAGGCCTGTAATTGACATAATAGGTAGACCACAACCATGAGAGTCAAAATGAGAAAACAAATCCAGAAAATCACCTTGTCTGATTTGGCAGGATTTATTTTGCAAATTATGGTGGAAAATAAGTATTTAGTCACCTAAAAACAGGCAAGATTTCTGGCTCTCAGAGACCTGTAACTTCTTGTTTAAGAGGCTCCTCTGTCCTCCACTCATTACCTGTAGTAATAGCACCTGTTTGAACTTGTTATCAGTATAAAAGACACCCGTCCACAACCTCAAACAGTCACACTCCAAACTCCACTATGGTGAAGACCAAAGAGCTGTCGAAGGACACCAGGCTGGGAAGACTAAATCTGCAATAGGCAAGCAGCTTGGTGTGATGAAATCAACTGTCGGAGCAATAATAAGAAAATGGAAGACATACAAGACCACTGACATTATCCCTCGATCTGGGGCTCCAAGCAAGATCTCACCCCGTGGGCTCAAAATGATCACAAGAATGGTAAGTAAAAATCCCATAAACACACGGGGAGGATCCAGTGAATGACCTGCATAGAGCTGGGTCCACCGTAACAAAGGCTACTATCAGTAACTCACTATGAGGCCAGGGACTCAGATCCTTCAGTGCCAGACGTGTCCCCCTGCTTAAGCCAGTACATGTCCAGGCCCATCTGGAGTTTGTTAAAGAGCATTTGGATTATCCAGAAGAGTATTGGGAGAATGTGATATAATCTGATGAAACCAAAGTAGAACTGTTTGGTAGAAATAAAACTCGTCGTGTTTGGAGGAGACAGAATGCTGAGTTGCATCCAAAGAACACCATACCTACTGTGAAGCATGGGGGTGGCAACATCATGCTTTGGGGCTGTTTCTCTGCAAAGAGACCAGGACAACTCATCCGTGTACATGAAAGAATGAATGGGGCCATGTATTGTGAGATTTTGAGTGCAAACCTCCTTTCATCAGCAAGGAAACGTGGATGGGTCTTTCAACATGACAATGATCTCAAGGACACTGCCAGGGCAATGAAGGAGTGGATTCGTAAGAAGCATATGAAGGTCCTGGAGTGGCCTAGCCAGTCTCCAGATCTCAACCCCATAGAAAACCTTTGGAGGGATTTGAAAGTCCGTGTTGCCCAGCGACAGGCCCAAAACATCACTGCTCTAGAGGAGATATGCATGGAGGAATGGGCCAAAATACCATCAACAGTGTATGGCAACCTTGTGAAGATTTACAGAAAACGTTTGACCTCTGCCATTGCCAGCAAAGGATATATAACAAAATATTGAGATAAACTTTTGTTAATAACCAAATACTTATTTTCCACCATAATTTGCAAAATAAATTTTGAAAAATCAGACAAGGTGATTTTCTGGATTTGTTTTCTCATTTTGACTCTCATAGTTGTGGTCTATCTATGATGTCAATTACAGGCCTCTGTTATCTTTTTAAGAGGGAGAACTTGCACAATTGGTGGCTGACTAAATACTTTTTTTCCCCACTGTACCTTGATGAGATCATACAGTCAGTGCCTGATACATACTGCCCACGGATTTGGCTCATGTATCAGCTGACAGGTTCTCTTTAAAGGAGTACCCTCAGCACAGTCCATCAATGAGTGATCATGAGGACCCAATGCTTAAAATTGCCAGAACTCAGGGGAACTCCAAAGATGATGGCCTAGCCAATCAATAGGTCATAAATGTGTATTATCAAAAGTTTTCAAAGAATCAGCAGCAATTTCAATTTGCTTACTTACTGTAATTTGCGCTTTCAGGAAATCTGAAAAGATTTGCATCATAGGGTTTCACAGGGTATTGTCATGTGTGTAATGAAGTCCATAATGTACATGACATGACAGAAACATGTCAATAAACTTCTCTAAAATAATACACCTCCCAGTTCTATTTATTTTATGCTATGTAATGCTATGTTGTAGTCACATCCTTAACATGACATAAAGTTATCTAGTAATGAAACCTCTGTTTTTTTTTGTCCAACATGCCGGATAAGATGGTTGTTTCATAGTGATCTAATTATAAACCCTGAAATGCCTAATGACATACAGGGCAGATTATTGTAAACAGTGGCATTCCTCCAAACATTAAAGCTAAGGTTTATGCACACTTCTGCATTATAGCTCTGTACAACCGTTGTAGGGAGCCATTGACAAATCCCCGGGCCCGGATGGGATACACCCCCGAGTACTGCAGGAATTAAGTACAGTCATAGATAGATCATTATTTTTAATCTTTAAAGATTCCATAATAACGGGGTTTGTACCACATGACTGGCGCATAGCAAATGTGGTGCCAATATTCAAAAAGGGGACAAAAACTGAACCTGGAAATTATAGGCCAGTGAGCTTAACCTCTACTGTGGGTAAAATCCTGGAGGGTTTTTTAAGGGATACTATATTGGAGTATCTGAGGCTGAATAACCTCATGACACAGTATCAGCATGGGTTTACGAGGGACCGTTCTTGTCAGACTAATCTGATAAGCTTTTATGAAGGGGTAAGTTCCGGACTGGACCAAGGGAATGCAGTGGACGTGGTGTTCATGGACTTCTCAAAAGCTTTTGATACGGTGCCACACAAAAGGTTGATACATAAAATGAGAACAATGGGGGTAGGGGAAAATATGTGTAAGTGGGTTAAGAACTGGCTCATGGATAGAAAACAAAGGGTGGTTATTAATGGAGCACACTCGGACTGGGTCATGGTTAGCAGTGGGGTACCACAGGGGTCAGTATTGGGGCCGCTTCTCTTTAACATATTTATTAATGACCTTGTAGGGGGCATACAGAGTAGTATTTCAATATTTGCAGATGACACTAAACTCTGTAGGGTAATCAATACATATGAGGACAATTTTATATTACAGGAGGATTTATGTAAACTAGAAGCTTGGGCTGATAAATGGCAAATGAGTTTTAATGGGGATAAATGTAAGGTCATGCACTTGGGTAGAACAAACAAGATGTATAATTATGTGCTTAATTGTAAAACACTGGGCAAAACTGTCACTGAAAAAGACCTGAGTGTATGGGTGGACGACAAACTCACATTTAGTGGCCAATGTCAGGCAGCTGCTGCCAAGGCAAATAAAATAATGGGATGCATTAAAAGAGGCATAGATGCTCATGAGGAGAACATAATTTTACCTCTATACAAGTCACTGGTGCGACCACACTTAGAATACTGTGTGCAGTTCTGGTCTCCGGTGTATAAGAAAGACATAGCTGAACTGGATCGGGTGCAGAGAAGAGCAACCAAGGTTATTAGAGAACTGGGGGGTCTGCAATACCAGGACAGGTTATTACACTTGGGGTTATTTAGTTTGGAAAAACGAAGGCTTAGGGGTGATCTTATTACAATATATAAATATATGAGAGGACAGTACAAAGACCTTTCTAATGATCTTTTTACTCTTAGACCTGTGACGGGGACAAAGGGGCATCCTCTACGTTTGGAGGAAAGAAGGTTTAGTCATAATCACAGATGCAGATTCTTTACTGTAAGAGCAGTGAGACTATGGAACTCTCTGCCGTATAATGTTGTAATGAGTGATTCCCTACTAAAATTTAAGAAGGGACTGGATGCCTTTCTTGAAAAGTATAATATTACAGGCTATACTGTATTCACTAGTTTCTTAGATATTGCGCTGATCCAGGGAGCTAGTCTGATTGCCGTGTGTGGAGTCGGGAAGGAATTTTTTTCCCCAATGTGAAGTTTACTGTTTGCCACTTGGGTTTTTTTTGCCTTCCTCTGGATCAACATGTTAGGGCAGGTTAGGATAGGATATGGGTTGAACTAGATGGACTTAAAGTCTTCCTTCAACCTTAATAACTATGTTACTATGTTACTATGTTATTAGGGCCATACTGTACCATACTAATCTAACAAGAGTCCAATATAAAGAAATTATTTGCATTGCTATTCTGGGAGAATATTTCCATATCACAGTGCAATATTAAGGCACAATTTAGCAGCACAAGGAATAGAAGTGAAAGAATACACTGGATCAGGACCAGCAACAGGTTTTCGTGGGCCCCTGGCGAAAGAGTCCCAGTGGGCCCCTTTAACACATACCACAATTCACGATGCACAGATATGGTAGAGAAACATAGGTATAGTACAATGCCAAAGATTTCAATTCTTACATTACATGAGTGATATCTATTGTAAATTCTACAATAGCTCAGAAACTAGACAGTATAGTCCTCCATACAGTATTATGGGCACCACATAGTGCTCCATACAGAATAATGAGCCCCATATATTTCTCCATACAGTATCATGGGCACTACATAGTGCTCCATACAGAATAATAAGCCCCATATATTGCTCCATACAGAATAATGGACCCCATATAATGCTCCATACAGTCTATTGAGCCACATATAGTGCTCCATACAGAGTAATGAGCCCCATATATTGCTCTATACAGAATAATGAGCCCCGTATATTGCTCCATACAGAATAATGAGTCCCATATATGATTCTCCATACAGAATAATGGGCTCAAAATAATGCTTCATACAGTATAATGAGCCACATATATTGCTCCATATAGTATAATGAGCCGCATATATTGCTCCATACATTATAAAACATTATATAGGACCCATTCAGTATATAATGGGCTCCATATAATGTTCCAGAATATGATGGGCCTCCATAGATTGCTCCATATATAATGTGCCCCATATAATGCTCCATACAGTATAGGAAGGGCCACATAAAGTATAATGAGCCCCATATATTGCTCCATGCAGTATAATGAGTCCCATATAATGCTCCATACAGTTATATGATGGGCCCCACATATTATTCCATACAGAATAATACCCATTTAATTCTCCACATATAATGAACCCCATATGATGCACCATATATATTGGGCCCCATGTGATGCTCCATGCTGAGCCTCATATAATTCTTCATATATAATGGGCCCCATATATGATGATCCAGTGTATTATGGGCCTATATATGATGCTCCAGTATATAATGGGCCCCATATATGATGATCCAGTGTATTATGGGCCTATATATGATGCTCCTGTATATAATGGGCCCCATATATAATGGGCCCCATATATGATGCTCCAGTGTATGATGGGCCCCATATATGATGCTCCTGTGTATAATGGGCCCATTATATGATGCTCCAGTGTATAATGGGCCCCATATATGATGCTCCAGTATATAATGGGCCAAATATATGATGCTCCAGTGTATGATGGTCCCCATATATGATGCTCCATATATGATGGACCCATATACAGTCATGGACAAAAGTTTTGAGAATGACACAAATATTAATTTTTACAAAGTCTACTGCTTCACTTTTTCTAATGGCAATTTGCATATACTTCAGATTGTTATAAAGAGTGATCAGCTTAACAGCAATTACTTGCAAAGTCAATATTTGGCTAGAAAATGAACTTTATCCCCCAAAACACATTTCAACATCATTGCAGCCCTGCCTTAAAAGGACCAGCTAACCTCTTTTCAGTGATTGCTCCATTAACACAGGTGTGGGTGTTGATGAGGACATGGCTGGAGATCAATCTGTCATGATTAAGTAAGAATGACACCACTGGACACTTTAAAAGGAGGCTGGTGCTTGGCATCATTGTTTCTCTTCTGTTAACCATGGTTATCTCTAAAGAAACACGTGCAGTCATCATTGCAATGCACAAAAATGGCCTAACAGGGAAGAGTATCGCAGCTAGAAAGATTGCACCTCAGTCAACAATCTATCGCATCATGAAGAACTTCAAGGAGAGAGGTTCCATTGTTGCCAAAAAGGCTCCAGGGCGCCCAAGAAAGACCAGCAAGCGCCAGGACCGTCTCTTAAAAGTGTTTCAGCTGCGGGATCAGGCTACCAGCAGTGCAGAGCTTGCTCAGGAATGGCAGCAGGCAGGTGTGAGTGCATCTGCACGCACTGTGAGGCGGAGACTCTTGGAGCAAGGCCTGGTCTCAAGGAGGGCAGCAAAGAAGCCACTTCTCTCCAGAAAAAACATCATAGACAGACTGATATTCTGCAAAAGGTACAGGCAGTGGACTGCTGAGGACTGGGGTAAAGTTATTTTCTCTGATGAATCCCCTTTTCGATTGTTTGGGACATCAGGAAAACGCCTCATTCGGAGAAGACAAGGTGAGCGCTACCACCAGTCTTGTCTCATGCCAACTGTTAAGCATCCTGAAACCATTCATGTGTGTGGTTGCTTCTCAGCCAAGGGAATCGGCTCTCTCACAGTCTTGCCTAAAAACACAGCCATGAATAAAGAATGGTACCAGAATGTCCTCCAAAAGCAACTTCTCCCAACCCTCCAAGAGCAGTTTGGCGATCAACAATGCCTTTTCCAGCATGATGGAGCACCTTGCCATAAAGCAAAGGTGATAACTAAATGGCTCAGGGAACAAAACAGAGATTTTGGGACCATGGCCTGGAAACTCCCCAGATCTTAATCCCATTGAGAACTTGTGGTCAATCATCAAGAGACGGGTGGACAAACAAAAACCTAAAAATTCTGACAAAATGAAAGCATTGATTGTGCAAGAATGGACTGCTATCAGTCAGGATTTGGTCCAGAAGTTGATTGAGAGCATGCCAGGGAGAATTGCAGAGGTCCTGAAGAAGAAGGGTCAACACTGCAAATATTGACTTGCTGCATTAACTCATTCTAACTGTCAATATAAGCTTTTGTTACTCATATGTTTGCAATTATATTTCTGTCTGTGATAAAAACATCTGTCAAACACACATAAAAACCAGAGGGCAGCAGATCATGTGAAAATATAATATTTGTGTCATTCTCAAAACTTTTGGCCATGACTGTATGATGCTCCAAACATAAAAAAAAAATACTCACCTCTCATCGCTGGCCGCTGCTTTACTGTGGACTCGTCAGCATCGCCATCTTCCGGCTCTCTGCACTGCAACTGCTCAGGCAGAGGACGCACACAGGTAACATCATAGCGCCCTCTGACCTGAATGTCACAGTCAGAAGATGCTGCAGCGGTGGAGTGGGGAGAGATACTGTAAGTATCGCAATTGTTCAGGCCCTGACCACTGGCACAGACACCGGGCCCCCATAGCGCGCCGGTGTCACCGATGGCGAGTGGTGCCCCCCTGCCTGCTCAGGGCCCGGCACTGGCCTATGTGTGTTTTGTGCTGACGCCGGCCCTGCACTGGGTATCTAAGTGTTTTTGTACAGTACATTGTGATCGGTCTGGTGGTTTTATTGCTGAAAAGCATTGGGTAATAAACATGCAAACTGATTAATATTGGCTAAAAGACATTAAAGAGTCATTCCCAAAATCACAATGTGGTCTTATAGCAATGTATTATTATTATTTATTTATATAGCGCCATTAATTCCATGGTGCTGTACATGAGAAGGGGTTACATATACATGTACACATATATTTATTTATTTGTGCCAATAGAACACATTTTTAAATCTGTCCTGTTTTGCACATATCACCATCCAAGTGTGCTCCTCCAGGCTCTATTTACCCTCAAGCTGATATTGCAACCATCCTGTAGTAGTTCAAGTGGCCCTGGTGGATCCTTCACAATGTGGTCTCTCAGCTGCTTCCTGCTAGCATATGTCTAGAATGGAGCTTCTCCTGGTAGGCATGATGTAACAGAAAGGGGAGGAGCCTCCTTCATCGTGCTGAGAGACCCATGATATGAAATTGAACATGTCAATCTGTTGATGCATATAATAGAGGATTATCTTCTGACATATGCATCAATAGAGCGGCATTTGTAGTTTCACAAAATTGATCTGTCAGCAGCAAGTAATAAACACAGTTCAACTCTGCCGTGATGGAGAAATCTAGAAGAGTTCAGCTATGCTATAATCATCTAACAATGATGGAGATAAAATCAGCTGGGTAGAATCCTGTACAAGAACAGAGTACACAGAATCATAAGGTGAATTCTACACTTATATTAGCTCCATGATAACTCAGAGAGGAGGGGCTAAACAGGAGCACACAGTTTCGAGTGGAGGGGTCTGCAGAACTGAAGAGAAACAAGTGCTGCTGGGAAATATAATTTTAGCAGGTAAGAATAGGACCACCCATTCAGCTTTGTGAAGCTGAATGCACAGAGAAGAAAAAAGACACAAAGGTAGAAGGAAGGAAATTGTTGAAAATGTTCAGCTTAGGCCTCATTCAGATGTCTGTAAATCACGAATGTGTTCCTTGTTTTTCACGGGTAGAACAAGTACCATTAAATTGTATGAGGCTTTTTACATGTCTGTGTTTCTTTGCAGACTGAGTGGTACATAAAAAAAACCATGTTGCGAGTCAGTCACCAATACATGTCTAAAGGGTCCGTGAAAATCACAATTTTTTTTTCATCATTGAAAAATCATTGACAGTAAAACTTGACACACTGACCAAACACTGCTGAAATTCGGATCCAAAGCAATGATGAAGAACAGATTTAGGCTATGTGTACATGTTGCGGATTTGTTGCGGATCCGCAGCAGATCCGCAAGTGTTTGACCAAGCAATGTTAATCAATGGGAAAAAAAATTGCTGTGTGCATGATGCGGAAATTCCGCACTGAATCCGCAGCGGTTTATTTTCCGCAGCATGTCAATTCTTTTTGCGGATCCGTTGCGTTCCTACACCCATTGAATTAGTGAAATACACAGGGCAAAAAACGCATGACAATCCGCTTAAAATCCGCACAAAATCCGAAAGAAATCTGCATTAAAAAATGCACGGATTTTCACATGCGTTTTCTGCCAAGAGAGGCAGAATCCGCTCAGGAAATTCCAAAGCCCAATCCGCAACATGTGCACATACCCTTATATGACACTTTATATGACACTATTCCAGACAATCCAGGAAAGTAGGAATATATGGTCAGAATTTGTGACAAGCTGCCCTGTAACTCATCTACTATAAGAAAAAGAATGGGGCTCTGAAATACCCCATAAAAATGGGTTAGGCAGGGATAGCCAAGTGCTGTATTCAGCTATATTTGACAGTCCCACGGACAGTAAATTGAGTGGTAGCATAGGTGGGGTAACTAAAATCTGATGGGTTGTGGTGCAAAATTTGGACCTGTCTTCAGACACTGTGATTTTGAACGAGCACTGTTTAATAAGTAGATGGAAATAAAAGTTATATTTTAATTTTATAGAATCTTTAGGTAGGGACTATTTGCCTTTGCCAATTTTTAAATAATCCTTAATAACCCTACTCTGATTCTTCTGAACAGTTGAGGAGTATTATATTTTAATTTTATAGAATCATTAGTTAGTATCTATTTGCCTTTGGCAATTCATCCTAGTATATATGCCCCCTTCCTGGTACACATGTCCCTCATCCTGGCCCCGCCTGAGTATATAGGTTCCACAGCCTGGCCCCTTTTTGGTATATTTGACCTCCATGCTTGTATACTGTACATGTTAACCGTACTGGGCACATCCTGGTATATATGTTCCCCATCCTGGTGTATATGCTCCCCACCATGAACCCATCCTGTTATATATATGTCATCCATCCTGGTATATATGTTCCTTAACCTGAGCCCCTGTGATGTTATGTAAATAGGGAAAGGGGCCCTGCACTCTCCCTAAGGCTGGGACCCTAACTATCCCTGCTCCCAAAGGTACCTCTAAAGGTGAGGAAGTTTGGGCCACCAGCCTTACAGTTCTCCTGTTATACCATAAGCTGTCTCCTCCACCTGCCCAGGAGACCTGGGACAGAAATGCTGGTGCATAAACACATTAGACAAACAGGGACAACAAAAAGCAGCTAACATAAAAAAAACACTCACAAAGGTAGAGGGGTATATAGGGAAGGATAGGAATGTATAAACCAAATGGTAATATTGCAATGAGGAAAGCATACACCAAAAAAACAACATGCAACAATCTCCAGCAGCAACAACGATCTCCAACTCAGCAGAGCAACTTCAAAGAGCTAGGAAGTAAAACTTTCACTGGCATGTGGAAACCTGTGGCTGACACTAGGAAACCTAAGAACTGAACCTTTTGTATGGCACACTTCTTAATTTGGGATACAGTATATTATCTTGTAGAGCCTGACGTGTACCTGATGAGATTTGAGATTGGGTGAGTAGTAGATAAAAATATAAAAAACATACACTACTACAAATCTACCCACTAGGTGACGGAAGATGTAATTAAAGGGAATCTGTCACCCTAAATTGGCGGGATATTTAAATGATGGCAGTCAGGTCAGATGGGCGGTGTTTTGGGTACTTGCCTTAACATGTTGTTCGCCGCTGTCTCCATTATTTCTGGGAATTGTAGTCGTTGCCCTCCATATAACGCGCCTGCGCATTGCAATCTTAAATTGCGCACGCTCAGTATGCTTTGCCCGCAGATTGCAATGCGCAGGCGCGTTATATGGAGGGCAACGACTACAATTCCCAGAAATAATGGAGACAGCGGCAAACAACATGTTAAGGCAAGTACCCAAAACACCGCCCATCTGACCTGACTGCCATCATTTAAATATCCTGCCAATTTAGGGTGACAGATTCCCTTTAACGAACGAGCATTAGTCAAACCAAACAGCATAAGATTTTCATAACACGATCACCACACAGAGGTAATGACCAGCGGTGACATGGTGGTATTGTAAGGAGGTGGCAGGTCCCCTCAGGGGCACTCTCTCCTCCTTGCTGTGTGGTTCCCATAATGCACTGTCTTTGTTCCTATGTTATATCCTTGCAATGTATTATAATGTGTTATATCATGTTATGGGATCAAACTGTCTGCTATGGTAATGTGTTGTGCTCCTCTGTCCTGAGAGCTAGGGGTAGTAATAGTTAACAGGGGGCTGGGCCAGCAGCAGCAGCAGTAAGGCCACATGAAGCTGCTGTTTTCCCTGTAGTTCTGCCTGGATCCTTGACAGGTGTAGATGTGTCAGACAGAGAGGGCACTTCCAGACCCCCCAGATAGGAGAGGTCTTGTTGCTCTGGACTAACAAAGGCCACGGACTAAGGAAGGCTACCACATCGGCTCTCTGAACTTGGAGTGGCCTCCGCTGAAGGGGTCTCAGGCACCCAGATGCCAACGGATTGGACGACTGCGATCCTCGGCTGCAGCGGCTGTTGTGGGTGCGACTGCAGTTTATGCAAGGGAGAGAACAGGAAATCCAGTGTGTGGAATTGTTTCTGATGTCTATTTCTCATCAACTTCTTTCCATAAAAGTTACGTTTTTCCCTGTTGGAACATGGCTACATCTATGGACTATTAATCACCTGGACTGCTGTGGCACGAGGAGAGAAGGTAACTTCATTTGGGGGAACAGCCTAATCCATCCCATGTTGCATGTACAAGAGGTCGGGGTGTTCACAGACTGTGTTTAGTGGATGAGCTCGGTCCGGACTACCACCCTGGTGCCCTTTGTAATACACTTGGCGTAGTTGCGGCAGGATGGACCCCGCAGCCTAAAGACTTGTGATTTTGAGGTGACTGCCATGGAGGAAATAGGTGGCTGACCGGGACTATGAATCTGAAATGTGTGATGTGCTGCCTGAACTGGGAGATATGGCGCTGTCGGCTGACAGCAATTCTGAGATTTGTGGTTGTGAATTTGTGACTTGTGCTTTGTTGCCTGCAGTTACAGCATTGCAGGCGGTTGACAGAGACTTTGAGCAGTGGACCACTGCAAAAGAAGTAAAGATATCGGATATTACTGATTTACAAATGGCACCTACCGCTATGGAAAAGATGGCGGTTATTGGTGCAAAAAATAGAGAAATTGACTCCTTTTGTGGCCGCCATGCAGAGACTTTGGCACCAGAAGAGAATAGGCTATGCCCCGTGGTGATGGATGCCCACCCTAAATGGGTGCAGGCGAAGGAGGAGTTGCCGCCTTTGCAGCCTGATCAGGAGAAACGGGTGGAGCAGAAGAGAATGAACCCACCCATGAATGGGTGGCACCCGAAGAAACCCGACAGTATGCCTGTGAAAGAGATGCCATTGTCAGCAGGAATGCAGCGAAACAGCATGTCTTACCGCGGCGGCCTCGATTGCCAGGATTGGAGGCGCTCCAAGAACTGCGTGGAGGTAGGTCTACGGTTCGAGGCCTGGTGGTCTGAAGAATGGGAGGACCGGCCCTCGTTCCGGCGGCCGCATCAGCCACTTGTGGAGGATGACGAGGAGTATGAGGGCCTGGTGATGCCCCGTCGGGAGGCAGCGGGAGTCTGGAAGGCACTGGAAGCGGCTCTGCATGGCATGATGTCAACCGTCATCAGCGGCCGCGCAAGAGGACTTCCGACGGCTGCAGCTGTGAGTAAAGGACCCCTGCCCAGCCATCCCACTGCCCCGCCTGCTGCTCTGCCCGTGCCCCTCTTACCTCCCATTTTCCCACCGTCCTCCCTGGAGCTATCCCGTGGATCCTCGTCGCTACCTTCGGCAGCACTAGCCTTAGCGCTTCCTCGGGCCGAGCCAATTCTGGCCGACACCCATGGCAAAGGTGCGGCAGAACACCGTGCAGTTGCAGAGGAGTCCTATGTGCCCACAGAGACTGAGTGGAAACACGAGGTGATCTGGGAGAAAAAGCGGCGGGAGTGCCACATCCGCGAGGAAATACAGCTTCCGGGCGGAGGAACAGCAGCAGGCCGGATGACTCGCAGCCTCGTCAAGTACCTTGATCTGCACAGGGGCTTTGGCTTCCTGCAGCAGTTGACATTTTTAAGGAGCAATGACCCCGAGGGCCCTACGCAGTATCCATAAGAAGGGCCTCTGACTTTGAGACCAGTCCACCACAGGGGACCCCACAGGTGGAACGGCCAGCTGCTGCGACCACAGTTTCCCTGGCTGCACAGGAGCGAGTGGCGCCTCGGAGCAATGAGGCTGCCACAAGTTAGTCAACTGAGTCAGAGGCTCAAGAAGCCACAGGATCACCACGGAGGGAGTGCGGAGTCGGAGATATAGTGGAGACTCCTCCTCCTCTAGTGGATCCTCATCTAATGTGTACGTAGTAGTACAGGGTCTTCATGCGGCCCACTATGCGACACAGAAGCTGTGTCCAGAGTGATGCGGTCCCTTGAAGGAAATTAATGTCAAATAGGTGCCGGTTGCGCCCAACAGCTTAAGGGACTGTTCTGTGTCCCTAAAAGGGTAGTCAGCCCTGCCTGGTGCATAGGGACAATGGTGCCTGATGTGGCCCCATGTTATTGGCCACCCTTGTTTTGTTTTCCCCTCCTCCCAATTTTGTTGACAGCTGATGATGTCCACTGTTGTGAATTCTCTGGATTCTGAGTTGGGGCTCCCTCTGGTGGCTGTTGATATTAATGAAGCCGCCTTGACTGACAGAGACCTTTCAGCTGAGGATCCAGCTGCGGACGATTGGCAATCTGGGAGTAATGACTGGGGAGATTTAAGGGAGTAGCTTTCCCATGATCCTATCCGGTGATTAGTTGTTACTTCCTGGTCCAGTTTGGAAGTCAGCTTGTGTTCTGCTGTCTCCTGCACCTTTCAGATAAGTTATTTTCTGCTTTTTTCTGTGGTTTTGTTTTCTTTTGTTTTTCTTCCCTTCTGAGTGAAGTCAGCCGGGTCCCCCTGCTGGGGCCTGCGCTGGTCTCTGATTCTCATTTATCTCTGTTTATTTGTTCAGTCCCTGTTGTTTCAGTTTCTGCTGGGTAGCTTCCTGTTCACTCCAGAGTTCTGATATAGCGGGGAGAGATCGTGTGGTCTCAGGGATTTTTGGAATCAGAAGTGTTGGAATTTTCATAGGGTTTTGCTGGATTGCAGAAAGTATTCTTTTCTGTCCTGTCCTATCTAGACAGTTTTGGGCCCCAGCGTTTGCTTACTCTATTTTCTGCCTGCATTTGTATTTCATCTTGTCTCACCGCCAATATATGTGTGGGGGCTACATATTCCTTTGGGGTGCTACTCCGGGGCAGTTAGCTTTCCCCTTTCTATCTTTAGGCTTAGCTAACTCTCCGGCTGTGTCGAGGCGTCTAGGTCATCGTAGGTACGTCCCATGGCTGCTTCTAGTTGTGCGGTTAGTTTAGGGGTCTGCAATCCATTAGTTACCAACCTCTCTGGGTGACTGGCTGCCTTGGCTATTTTTATTACTGTCCTCCTCGGCTACCATATCATAACAGTCCACCCTGCTGGATCACGGGACCAGGACCCCATGGGGTTAATAGCAGAGGACTCCTGGACTCTGAATGTGGTCACTGGACTGCCTGTCCCTGAACTTTGTCCCCACTTCAAACCAAGGACTAGTCCCCTGTTTACAATAGCAGCCCACCACCGCTGAAAGGGGGAGACTGTCCTCAAAAGGACTAGGGTCACGTGGGCCCACACACTTGCAAAGACTGTGGCCACCTGGGTTCACGGGATGACTGGCCATAATAAGACTATGAACTGTTTTTTTTACATGTTTTTTTTTAAGGTCACCATGGCCGGGGCCGGCCATGCTTAAGGAGGGGGGGAGTGTAAAGAGGTGGCAGGTCCCCTCAGGGGCACTCTCTCCTCTTTGCTGTGTGGTTCCCCTAATGCACTATGTTCCTATGTTATATCCTTGCAAGGTATTATGTTGTGTTATGTCATGTTATCGGATCAAACTGTCTGCTATGCTAATGTGTTGTGCTCCTTTAAATGTCCTGAGAGCTAGGGACAGTAATAGTTAACAGGGGGCTGGGCCAGCAGTAGCAGCAGTAAGGCCACAGGAAGCAGCTGTTTTCCCTGTAGTTCTGCCTGGATCCTTGACAGGTGCAGGTGTGTCAGACAGAGAGGGCACTGCCAGAACCGCCAGATGGAAGAGGTCTGTTGATCCGGACTAACGAAGGCCACGGACTAAGGAAGGCTACCACATAGGATTACTGGACTTTGGAGGGGCCTCCGCACTGAAGGGGGTCTCAGGCACCCAGATGCCAGCGGATTGGATGACTGCAATCTTCGGCTGCTGCGGCCGTTGTGGGTGCAACTGCAGTTTATGCTAGGGAGAGAAGAGGAAATCCAGTGTGTGGAATTGTTTCTGATGTCTATTTCTCATCAACATCTTTCAATAAAAGTTACATTTTTCCCTGTTGGAACACGGCTACATCTATGGACTTAATCACCTGGACTGCTGTGGCGCAAGGAGAGAAGGTAACGTCATTTGGAGGAACAGCCTAATCCATCCCATACTGCATGTATAAGGGGTCGGGGTGTTCACAGACTGTGTTTAGTGGGTGAGCTCGGGCCGGACTACCACCCCGGTGCCCCTTGTATTACATTACAGTATGACGGTGGGGCGGCGTTCCACAATCTAAACAAGACTCTTCTGAAGAATCTGCTGCTAGAGGAAATGCATTCATTATACATTTGAGAATGTTATCTTTCACCAGTAGACAGGAGTAATTTGATAATACATTTGCACCTACTATTGTCTTGGAATATATGTCACCACATTACACCACCAGGACTAATCTCTGTAGATGTTGGTTTATATATGAGGGGTGACACGCACCTATGTTTTGACGTACAGGTGTAGCGGCTTTCTGCACTGTCTTTGCACTTTACGTCCAGCTGGACCAAATTGTATGCGTGTGTTAATTTGATTTGTTTTTACTTGGTTCTAGATTAAAAGTTAAGTTTAGACTACCACATATTGCTATTGCGTGCCTACATATAAGTGGTATCTATTTACTATACCCCTTGCTATTTTACTATTAAAGGGGTTGTCCCTACTAGGACAATCCCTTCTAAATCTGACAGTGATTGGGTGCAGGGCTCATGTGATAGAAAACCTTTTTCTTTTAGCTCCAGGAACGTGAGTGCCAAAACCACTGGAATGGCACTGCCACTGGAATTGAGTATATGTGTTTTTATTTTAACAGGGGCAAACAGTCAGATTGAGACGGGATTGTCCTAGTAGGTGACAACCCCCTTAATCTAGGTGATCCCTTCCCAGTTTCTAAAGATTTATAATAGATCTAATAATCTTTTTACATACTGAATTCAGACCAATTTAATTATGGAAACTGTTTCTATTTTCCAGCAAAGGGTTAAACAATTCCCTTCTAATGAAACTGGTGTAAATCCCCCAGAGCTGACTCACAGGAACATTACTTGTTAACAAACAGTTAATGTATAGGATGATGAGACTGCAGTGCATACAGCCACAGTACCACCCTGGGGCACAGTGCCAGCCAATCAGAGGGAAGTGCTGAGCATTATAAGGCACAGTCCTCTGCTGCAGGACAGAGAAGAGCACAATAGCTCAGAGGAGAGAGACAGCAGCTACAAGGGGACGCTCGGCTGTGGTGGTGAGTGGGATTCCAAACCATCAATGGCAATTTCATTCACTAAACTATGTAATTCCCATACAGCGGCAGATGTAATAAGCTTTCTTATTAGAAAGACTAAGATGTTTATATCATATAGGCAGTAAGAATTGCATATAATCAGTGTGAGATCCAAAAAGAATCTTTGGGAAACTTGCTTAACTGTGTTTTTCTTGTAGTCAGTCGGAAATGTTCTTAAGGCTACGGCTCCACTATCACTATTTGTACAGTATTTCACATCAGTATTTGTAAGCCAAAACCAGCAGTGGGTGATAAATGCAGGATTGCAGCAAGTTTCTGTTATACTTTTCCTATGATTGTTCCACTCCTGCTTTTGGCTTACAAATACTAATGTAAAAAACTGGCCAAATGCTCATAGTGATAGTGTGGTCATAGCCTTACAAGAAAGCTCGGATCATTCACATGATCTTTCTAGAAGTCAGAGTAGGTGATCTCCATCTGATTTACACATTGGAAACTGCGGCCTGATCAGCTCTCATCCCCACGGCGCTCTTTTCTGCAGTGATATTGCAGGAAAGCCGCAAGCATTGTGTGCAGGCCACTCGTGCCATTTGGCACAGACAGCCGTTCAGCTTGCTGTAGCTTTCTGCTATGCTGTTTCAATTATTTTAATAGAAAAATGATAAATTATGTATTTTTTATTTATAAATAGGAATTTGTAAAATATGTACATCAGTAATTTTCTTCTATATTTTTCGCTAAGTCATTCATGTATATTAAATGTATGACTCTCCTTGTAGTTGGCAGTCCATTTGATAGAAGATGAAGTTTATCCTCTTCTTAGCGCTTGCATCTGTGTTGATCACTGGATTAGAATCGGTAACGTTTTTCTCAAGTGACCATTAAATTATTATTGAGATATTCTGTTCTACAGTTGATAATACAACTTTTTTCTTTTAGATTTTTCTTAAACATCACAAAAGACCAAGAGCAATGAAGGTGAATGTAAAGACCGCATACAAGTTATATACAAGAATATCATGTTACATGAAATAATCATTACTGTCACACTTTTTATGATCAACCTTTTTTGTATAATATATATATATATATATATATAATTAACCACTTATGTGGGTAATTCTAGTGTAATATGAACACTCAAGTCAGACATTGCATTTTAAATAGTATTCTTTAAAGGGAGTCTGTCACCTTATTTTTCGTATATCAGCTGAAGCCACCGCCATCAGGGGCTTATATCTACAGTATTCTGTAATCCTGTAGATAAGCCCCCGATGTCACCTGAAAGATAAGAAAAACAAGTTAGATTATACTGACCCGGGGCGGTCCGGTCCGATGGGCGTTGCAGGTCCGAGTCCAGCGCCTCCCATCTTCATGCAATGACGTTCTCCTCCTTTCTTCGTGTCACGCTCCTGCACAGGCATTATTCTCTGCCCTGTTGAGGGCAGAGCAGAGTACTGCAGTGCGCAGGTGCTGGGCCTCTCTGACCTTTCCCGGCGCCTGCCCACTGTAGTACTCTGCTCTGCCCTCAACAGGGCAGATAAAGTACACCTGCACCGGAGTCGGGACAGAATCAAGCAGGAGGGTGGCGTCGCATGAAGATGGGAGGCACCAAGACCTGTGACACCCATCGGACCGGACCGCCCCCCGGGTGAGTATAATATAACTCGTTTTTTCTTCACTTTCAGGTGACATCGGGGGCTTATCTACAGCATTACAGAATACTCTAGATAAGCCCCTGATGGCGGTGGCTTCAGCTGATATACGAAAAATGAGGTGACAGGTTCCCTTTAAATATTTAAATATATTATATAAAGTATATAAAAATAAAGATACAAAAATATATAAAAATACGTCATATGTAAAAGCTATATAGGTATAGAGAAATTATTTGTAACTCTTATTGAGATGTTAGGCTGCATGGCCAAACCAACCATCATTGGCACAATGGCAACACTCCTTAATTTGCTCTTTGCGAGCACATACTGGCAACATTTTACCCCATTTGTTGATGTGGCACTTAACATCTATTTATATGGGCCAATAATCAGCGAATGAGAATTCGTAAAAGTGCTTGTTCCCAAGTATTGGCCTGAGCAAACATGCCACCAACCTGGCGACAAACAAAGCATCATCTGTTGGCTGATTAGATTGTTTATGCGGGCATAAAAATCATAGTTCTTTGGGATGAATTGACATTTTTTTACAGCTTGCCAGCTGACTTGTATCAATGAGTGTTATGGGCAGAAATCTGCTTGTCTGAATGGATCTTTAGCCATGAATGACTTTATAATATTTTAGTATAGATTGCAGATCTTTACTGATTTACTTTCTCTTTAAACAGAGTGCAGTTGCTTACATGGAGGAACTTGTTTACACTACGGTATATACCGTAAATCGTATAGATGTATCTGTACTGTAGGATATGGTGGAAAAGACTGCGAAAAAGGTATTTACCTTTTCTTATAAATTATAGGGGTTGGCTCCTCCTTTACAAGGTATTGTTTATGGGGTCCAGGGGGTTTAAGAAAAAAATACTCTCATCCTGGATCAGCAGCACTTCAAGTCCATCCATTGGATGTCATTGATTGACGGCAGTGATTATCTGATGCACCCCAGCAGATATTGATGCCAGCAGACTAGAAGACTCAGGAGCAAGCATAGAGGAGTGGCACTATTCTGGGAGATGAGTATAGGTTCGTTTTTCTTAAACCACCCTCTGCCTACTAAAGGGAATCTTTTACTTCAGAGACCCTGATTCCAGCAATGTGTCACTTACTGGGGTGCTTGGTGCAGTTTTCATAAAATCACTGTTTTATCAGCAAAAGATAATCATTAGAGAACTAGGTGTCCTGGTGCCATGTAGTTCAAACTTTCTGCCTATGCATAGTAAACACAGAAAGCTGTGGACTGGATGTAGTTGTACAGAGCTCAGTATTCGGAGACCTGATAGATATGTAGCAGATACACTGTAATTCTATTAAAATGACAGCAAGCAGCCTCGTAAGTGACACATCACTGGAATCAGGTTCTCTAGCCCTACATCATAATGCTCTTAGATTGCATAGCAAAAAACGGGTAAGAGATTCCCTTTACGTGTAACTTACAAAACAGTTTACAAATTAGCCTTGATCTTATTTCAGGTAGCTTTTAAGAATCATCATTGTAAGATTTATTTGCCTCCGACCAAAGGCGAGAAATGGATACATCACAGGAGAATAGGGAAAGCCCTTTCAGCTATTGTTTTTGTATAATTTCCATATATTGAATAGTTGTATTCAGTTTTCAATTTGGGCTCCTTCACAGGTGACTTTTTCTCGTATGAGTGCTATTTGTGTTTTGGATGAGTAGAAGTCATAGCTATTAGAGTCTACGGGGCTGTTCACATGTCCGTGGTATTTTTCTAGACCAAGTGGTTTGCATAAAATCCTAGATAGAGGCATGTTCGATTTTTCATTTGAAGATTGAATCAAACTCGCCAATGCAAGTCTATGGGTCTGTGAAAAATAGAGCAACACTGAGATGCTATACGTGTGCAGCCCATTTTTCACTGACTGTATAATATGAAAAGCTTGCCAAATCTCCATAAGTGATGTTTGTTTTTTTATCAGAGAAAAACTGACATGTTGCTCAAAACCGCTGATGAAACGTAGATAGTTTTTTTGTGTACAAGAAAAATCATTAACGTCTGAATGAGCCATAACTCATAAAATTCACTGTCTCAGATAGGGTTAAAAAATCGAATTTTGCGTCTCACATAAACTAGGGCATATTTAATAGAAAACTAATGAGAATATTATTTTTGGGGGGAATCAGAATATTTGGGAAAATGCACACAAATAGATGGAGAATATACAAACGCAATGCAGATGTTGCCCCTTGATTGGCATGTAAGACGTCTCCAGAAGGCCCTAGTGGAAGCCACTGAGCTGCTGACCTGCCCAACAATAGAGGAACTGAATCCCCTGGCTACTGGGTCTTGTAATAGACACATGAACAACATATCGAATGTTCGTGTTATCTATTGCTTCTAAGTTATTCTTTAGCCATAGGATAGTTGATAAGTTAATGAAGGGGATCCGACTGCACGGATACCCACTGATTCTGAGAATGGAACAGAGGTCAGTGGCTCTTTCGGAGAAGGAAATTATTTCTAAAAGTACATGGATAAACATATTCTTGGCTTACTGTGTATATATATATAATATATATATATGCATATATATATTTTTTCATTCTAACATTTTTGATTCTTTGCACAGACTTGTTTGCTAGGTGTTACAATGGCTCAGGTTATGAGTACAGAGGTACGGCATCAAAAAACAGATTCAATGACGAATGTCTGCACTGGGATTCTCCACTATTGAGAAATCACCATGTCAATGCTTATATGAAGGATGCATTAAAGCTTGGAATTGGGAAGCACAATTACTGCAGGTAATACTATGTTCTGCTTGTCAATAACAGTGAGCTGCTACAATGTAAACCCTTGGAGAACCTATAATTTACTACATTAATTGTAATGTGCTGTGGAATATGTTGACCCTATATAAAAAAAAATGACTATTAATAAATTAATTTTATTTTCCCAGGAACCCAAAAAATGGAATAAAACCATGGTGCTATTTTAATGGACCAACAGGGTTACAAGAATGTTTTGCAAGATCCCCAAATGTGAAGAGAGTAAAAACACAGGTAAATTGCTAGAATACCAAGATTTCATAATGATGAATAGTGGGGGAGATTTACTATGCTAAATGCACCAGATATATGGGAAAATGTGCACAAAAATCTCTTGCATGCCTCCCACCACATTTATTATGTGTTTTAGACACTTAGTGTGTTTTTTTCTAGTAAGGGGTTTAATAATAATAAATAATCTTTATTTTTATATAGCACTAACATATTCTGCAGCGCTTTACAGTTTGCACACATTATTGTCGCTGTCCCCGAAGGGGCTCACAATCTAGATTCCCTATCTGTATGTTTTTGGAATGTGGGAGGAAAACGGAGTACCCGGAGGAAACCCACGCAAACATGAGGAGAACATACAAACTCCTTGCAGATGTTGTACTTGGTGGGATTCAAACCTAGGACTCCAGTGCTGCAATGTTATCCACTGAGCCACCGTGCTGCCCTCAGACAGGGGCTTGACTTCATGTAAATAGGTGGTGGCTTCACTGGAGAGAATACATATATACATAATACCATATGGCCAGCCGCCACCTTCTTTGACCACTTCACCACCTGGCTACTTCATTTCCTTTCCACTGACATCCCCACTATCATCTTGGGCGACTTCAGCATCCCCATTGACACTTCCCTCTCAGCTGCCACTAAACTTCTATCCCTCACTTCCTCCTTCAGCCTCACTCAATGGTCTTCTGCAGCCACTCACAAAGATGGCCACACACTAGACCTCATCTTCACCCGCCTCTGCTCCCTATCTAGCCTCTCTAACTCACCTCTTCCTCTTTCTGACCACAACCTACTTACATTCTCTTCCCTCTCCTCACCAGGTCCACAATCCCCACCCCACAAACTTGCACACCCTCGCAGAAATCTTAAACATCTCGATCTACATTCACTGTCTGAATCCCTCCTCCTTCTTACCGACATAAGTTCACAATGCCAACGCCACTGCCACTCTATATAACACCACAATAGCTGCAGCTCTGGAATCGGTCGCCCCTCTCAGACATACCAAAGCTCGCAAAATCAACAGACAGCCCTGGAACACCAGCCTGACCAAAGAACTGAGGCGAGCTTCCACAGCTGCTGAGCAGAAATGGAAAGGATCCCACTAAAATGTAGACTTCATCACATTCAAACAGTCTCTCACTACTTTCAAGGCCACACTCGCTGCAGCAAAACAAACCTACTTCTCATCTCTCATATCCTCCCTGTCTCACAACTCTAAACAGTTATTTAATACCTTCAATTCTCTCCTCCGCCCCAGCACCTCCTCCCTCCCCCCTCATCTCAGCTGAAGACTTTGCCTCATTTTTCAAGGAGAAGATTGATAACATCAGACACAGTTTTGGTCAACAACCCCCAGAGCCCTTCCTCCTAACTGCCCTGCCATCCTCCTCCAAAACCAACTTCTCCACCATTACAGAAGATCGATTCTCCACTCTACTCTCAAGATCACATCTCACTAACTGTGCACTTGACCCGATCCCATCCCACTTCATCCCAAACCTCACCACAGTTTTCATCCCAACCCTAACCCATCTCTTCAACCTATTACTAACAACTGGTGTTTTCCCCTCAAGCTTTAAACATGCCTCAATCACACCTATCCTCAAAAAGCCCTCTCTTGACCCATCCTCTGTATTTAGCTATCGCCCTATATCACTTCTCCCTTATGCCTCAAAACTACTGGAACAACACGTTCATCTTGAACTGTCCTCCCACCTCTCTTTTTGCTCCCTCCTTGACCACTTACAATCTGGCTTCTGGCCACACCACTCCACTGAAATTGCCCTAACTAAGGTCACCAATGACCTATTAACCACCAAGACCAAGCGACACTACTCTGTCCTCCTCCTCCTGGACCTGTCCTCTTCCTTTCACACAGTGGACCATTCCCTATTACTACAGACCCTCTCATCTCTTGGTATCAAAGACTTAGCCCTATCTTGGATCGCGTCATACCTAACAGACCGGACGTTCAGCATCTCCCAGTCGCACACCACCTCCTCACCACGCCCCCTATCCGTCGGAGTCCCGCAAGGTTCAGTCCTAGGGCCCCTGATCTTTTCCATTTATACCTTCAGCCTCGGACAGCTCATAGAATTCTCACGGCTTTGAATATCACCTCTATGCTGATGACACACAGATCTACTGTACATCTCTGGACCAGACATCACCTCCCTACTAAGCAGAATCCCTCAATATCTGTCCGCTATTTCATTCTTCTCCGCTAGATTTCTAAAACTTAATATGGACAAAACAGAACTCATCATCTTTCCCCCATCTCACCCAACCCCTCCAATGGACCTATCCATTAAAGTAAACGACTGCCCACTCTCTCCAGTCCCACAAGCTCGCTGCCTGGGGTTATCTTTGACACTTCTCTCTCTTTTAAACCACATATCCAAGCCCTTTTCACTTCCTGCTGACTTCAACTCAAAAATATTTCACGGATCCGTACATTCCTCAACCAAGAATCTGCAAAAACCCTAGTCCATGCCCTCATCATCTCCTGCCTTGACTACTGCAACCTCCTGCTCTGTGGCCTCCCCTCTAACACTCTCGCACCCCTCCAATCTATTCTAAACTCTGCTGCCCGACTAATCCACCTGTCCCCCCCTCTATTCCCCAGCCTCTTCCCTCTGTCAATCCCTGCACTGGCTCCTCATTACCCAAAAACTCCAGTTCAAAACCCTAATCATGACATACATAGCCATCCACAACCTGAGTCCTCCATACATCTGTGACCTCGTCTCCCGGTACTTACCCGCACGCAACCTCCTATCCTCACAAGATCTCCTTCTCTCCTCCCCTCTTATCTCCTCTTCACACAATCGCATACAAGATTTCTTCCGCGCATCCCCCTACTCTGGAACTCTCTGCCACAACATATCAGACTCTCGCCTACCATGGAAACCTTCAAAAAGAACCTGAAGACCTTACCTCTTCCGAAAAGCCTACAACCTGCAGTTACCACCGATCCACCAAACCGCTGCATGACCAGCTCTACCCTCACCTACTGTATCCTCACCCATCCCTTGAAGGCAGGGTCTTCTCTCATCCTGTACCAGTCGTGACTTGTATTAAGATTACTGTTCTTGTATTTATTATGTAAACCCAACCTCACATGTAAAGCGCCATGGAATAAATGGTGCTATAATAATAAATAATAATAATAATATGCAATAAGATGCGCCAAATGATTTTGGCACAAATTTGTGGTATAGAAGTAATGTACTTTTTATTATTATATTGTGACTTTTTTTCTTTTATGGTTATTATGAAGAACCCACTTGTGGCCGTCGTCAGCAGAAAGTGTATAAAATCGTGGGTGGCACGAACAGCCCTGTGGAATCACAGCCATGGATGGCTACACTTTACTATATCATCAGGAGAAACAGGAACGAGCAGCGCTATGTGTGTGGTGCCAGTCTTATTCACTCCTGCTGGGTTCTTACTGCTGCCCACTGCTTTCCAGACAGGTTGGTGACTATTGAAAGTAAATTCTTGAAAGTAGCTGAGGGCTGTCTGATTTTTTTTTCACAAATCCATAGACTTGCATTGGCAATTTTTATTCAAAAATTGAATCAATAATGAACAAGACACTGTTCTTTTCTGCAGACCACTCGGCCCAAGTTAAAAATTGGACAGGTGAACTACCCCATAGACTATACTGAGTGCTAGCCTTGAAATTCACAGATAGCACTCGTATGGCAAAGAATAATGAGGGAATGAGCCCTCAGATGCGCCGAAAAGAGGCGAGCTTGTACTAATGAATTTGATGCATCTTTTAGCGCCAGTGACTGAAATATACTCCAGTAAGTTAGAATGATTTTTTTCAGTCCACATTTGACAACACTCATTCCGTCAAGCTGTACACGCTTTTTAAAAAAGATGGCTGAGCTGGTTTAAAAAATGCAAAAATTTTGCACAACTACTAGTTGTGCAAAAATTACTACAATTAAACAGTTTTAGCCCAGATTCCTGTAAAAAAAAATTCTCTGTGTGTAGTGGAGATCGTGAGTGTTTCTGTTGACGAGGAATGGTCACATCAGAATGTTATGAAGCTACATCTAAAGCCTTCTAAGACTTGTGCTTCTGGGGGAACATTTAATGAGAAGCAGGGTATCTGATTATTGTGGACTTCACAATACCAGCCATCTTTATACACCAACGGAATGTGGAGCACTGAAGTTGATTACCACCATCTTCAGGATCTGTAAGGCACATATAACTTACTAACAATATTGTTGATATGCACCTATAAAGTTTATCAACAAGAGACCTTCACAGAAAAGGTCCAGAGAAGGTAGATGTCTAAGGCCAGTCTCACATGTCAAGATATTTCCGGTACTGGAAAAATCGGTACCGGAGATATCCGTGTCCGTGTAAATACGTGGTATATCTGTGTGGCACATGTGTGGCGCACGTGTGCCGCATCAGGACCACACAGACGGCACTGACGGCTATAGTAAGCGCTGTCCCCTGCCTGTGGTGCTGAAGCTTCCTGTCATTATTAACTCTTTATTTACTATAGGATTAGTGATGAATAGGTGTCTTATTGACACCTCTTCATTACTAAGCCTGGCTTAATGTCACCTTACAATAGAAAGGTGACAATAACCACTTATTAACCCCACTTGCCACCACTACAAGGCAAGTGGGAAGAACCCAACAAAGCTCCAGAATAGGAGCATCTAATAGATGCGCCTTTTCTGGGCAGCTGTGCGCTGCTGTTTTTAGGCTGGGGGGGGACATAATCATGGCCCCTTTCCATCCTGAGAATAGCAGCCCGCAGCTGTGTATTTTTGCCGGGTTGGTTCAAAACCTAAGGGGGAACCCACGTCGGGTTTTTCATTTGTTCTAAAATAAAGTCCAGCTCACCAGTATAACATCCCAGGGATCGGAGCACGGAACCGCTGTGTCAGAAGTATAACATGGCAAAATGAAGAAAAAAATCCAACTCCACGACAAAGTGAAAAAGTAGATTTTTATTCACTTGATATATCAAGCATAGAGGATAAAAGTATCAGCATAGATAGCAGCAAAAAAAATGCGTTATCAACGCGTTTCTGGTGTCGCAGCACCCTTAGTCATGAAGTCATGTGAAGTCATGACTAAGGGTGCTGCGACACCAGAAACGCGTTGATAACGCATTTTTTTGCTGCTATCTATGCTGATACTTTTATCCTCTATGCTTGATATATCAAGTGAATAAAGATCTACTTTTTCACTTTGTCGTGGAGCTGGATTTTTTTCATTTGTTCTCCCTGCTCACTGTTGCCATCCGCAGGGAGAATAATAACAGGGAGATTCAGCACCACAGGCAGGGGACAGCGCTTACTGTAGCTGTCAGTGCCGTCCAGGCGCACAGAGGACAGTGTGAACTCTTCTCCGAGTGCACGTGTACAGCGCGTTTTGCAGTCCGTGCGCTCCCACGAACACTGACATGTCTCCATGTTTTGCACACGGACACACGATCTGTGAAAACACGCTGACATGTGCAGAGACACATTCATTTTAATGTGTCTACATGTGTCAGTGTCTCCAGTATGTGAGGAAACTGTCACTACACGTACCGGAGCCACTGACGTGTGAAACCAGCCTAAGGCCACGTGCACTCGTTGAGTATTTGAGTTGTTTACATCAGTATTTGTAAGCCAAAACCAGGAAAGGAACAAACAGCGGAAAAGTATAATAGAAACACGTCACCACTTCTGTATTATCACCCACTCCTGGTTCTTGCTTACACATACTGAGTAATGTGTGCACGTAGCCCAACTGCTGCATAGTCATGTTTCTTTCTAAGGTAGGTCAGATTTAGGTATTATACCTTTATGTGACAATATAGATTTTGCCTATGATGATTCTTAGCTTCATCAGCTTTCATCTTTTCTGTATAAATTTATTTGACAGCTACAATTATAACCTTTTACATCTATTTTGTTTTTAATCTAGTGGGTTTCCTGAGCCAAAGGACTATGCAATTTATCTAGGAAAATCTCATCTTTACAAAGAAAATAAGTATAGAGAGCAAAGATTTTTGGTGGAGAAAATAATCCGTCATTGGGAATATAGTGATAAAACAGGCGCATTGAACAATGATATTGGTAAGCTTTACAAAAGTGACTTAAATGTATTGTTTCAAGCTCTTAAAGGGAATCCGTCAGCAGAAAACTATTTATATGCACATGTAGCTCTCTCAAAGACAAGTCCAGCAAAACCTTTACTGCCTATTCCTTTCCTCCGTTACAGAGAAATCAGCTTTTGAATTGATATGCAAATAAGGCTGATGAGCTATGGTAGATCTGAAGCCTCTGTCACTACAGCTCTATTCCCTCCCCAGAACCACCTCCTCCTGCTTGACTGACAGACTCTAACTTGTGTGACTTTAGACAAAAGGAGCTGTCAGTCAAGCAGGAAGAGCCAATGATGGACTGAAGTGACAGAGGTTTTAGACCTACCATAGTGCTTCAGCCTCATCTGCATATCAATTCAAACACTGATTTTTCAGTAACAGAGGAACAGACTGGACTTGTGAAAGTGCTTGAAAAAACAAGTACTTTACAATTTACCCCCAATTAAAATTCTCTCTGTTCTCAAAAAATGGAGGGATTTTTAATTGTACAGTGTACATTGCCTAGGTTACAGGCTAGTCTGAGTAAGGAGTAGTGAAGGAAATATATACTCAATAAGAGAAAAGCATAACAGAAGTAGAGTTACATTTAGTTGACAAAAGGGTGAAACTGGATATACCAGTATTGTAAGCACAAAGGGTCTTTTGCTGGAGGTGTCAAACCTGACACCTTAGACCCTAGATTCTGAGCTTCAAGGGGGTTAAGGCTGGGTCTCACATAGCAATACACCAGCGATCCCGACAACGATCAGGATCGCTGGTGTGTCGCTACATGATCGCTGCTGAGCTGCCTGACAGGCAGCTCAGGCAGCGATCAGCACAGCGACACTGCGGGTAACATCACTTAGTTACCCGCAGTGTACGTTGGATACCAGCACACTGATGCAGGGAGCTGGTAACCAAGGTACACGTCGGGTTTCCAAGCGCTGCGCAGTTCCTGGAAACCCGCTGTGTACCTTGGTTACCAGCGGATCGCTTTTCTCCCGCCTGTCACACGCAGCGATGCGTGCTGGCCAGTGGGAGACAAGCGATCAAAAAAATGTCCAGGACATTCAGCGACGATCAGCGATACCCGGCAGGGGGGCTGATCGTCGCTGAATGTCACACACAGGTATATCGCTGGTGAGCTCGCTGCTGCGTCACAAAACTAGTGACTCAGCAGCGATCTCGCTAGCGAGATCGCTGTGTGAGATGGGGGCTTTACCAAATGGTCTGTATCAGAATATGTCCCATTGTATGTGTAAGGAGACACAAGAGATTTGAAATGCCACAGCTTAGGATGTTGTCCACTCACAAACAGCATCCTTTAAAAGGGCCAATCCCGGTCATCCTGGGTGACATAGAGAAGTTTGCACATGAGAGGGCAGCCTGGAAGGCTGATGTGCTCCATGATTCACTTCTCCTTCCCTGAGAAAAACAGATGATAACTGTAGATGGAAACATTTAGTTATTTCTGTTAGTTCTCCCTTTTTATATATATACCGTATATACTCGTGTATAAGCCGACCCGTGTATAAGCCGACCCCCCTAATTTTGCCACAAAAAACTGGGAAAAATTATTGACTCATGTATAAGCCGGGTGTATAAACTGCCCTCCTGCTCTGTGCTGCCCCCGTCCTGCTCCTTGCTCCCCCATCCAGCTCTGTGCTCCCCCATTCTCCTCTGTACTCCCCCCCTCCTGCTCCGTCCTCCGCTGTGCCCTCCATGCTTCCCCGTCCTCCTCCACGCTTCCCCGTCCACCGATCTCCCCCCCGTCCTGCTCCATGCTTCCCCCGTCCTCCGTTCTCCCCCGTCCTCCTCTATGCTTCCCCGTCCTCCTCTATGCTTCCCCGTCCACCGATCTCTCCCCCCCGTCCTGTTCCATGCTTCCCCGTCCTCCGTTCTCCCCCTGTCCTCCTCCATGCTTCCCCCGGCCTGCTCCAGCTTCCCCCGTCCTCCTCTATGCTTCCCCCGTCCACCGTTCTCCCCCCCGTCCTGTTCCGTGCTCCTTGTCCTCTCCTCCATCATACTCACCCCTCCCCGTGCCATCGCTGAGCGTCCCTGCAATCCTGCGTTCTCCCCGTCTTCCTGCAGCTCTCTCCAGCACTGAGCGGTGATGTAATACCGCTCATTAAGGCCATGAATATGGAGGCCACGCCCATGGGAGTGGCGTCGCGTCCATATTACATGACCTTAATGAGCGGTATTACATCACCGCTCAGTGCTGAAGAGCTGCAGGAAGACGGGGAGAACGCAGGATTGCAGGGACGTTCAGCGATGGCACGGGGAGGGGTGAGTATGATCCCAGCCACCGGCTCCTGCCGCGGCATCCCCTCCCCCGCTGGTTTCTGCCCTATGACTCGTGTATAAGCCGAGGGGGCATTTTCAGCACGAAAAAAGGTGCTGAAAATCTCGGCTTATACACGAGTATATACGGTAACTGTTTTGCATATTTGTGTGTCATTTTATTTTTACTTTTTTATACAGTTATTGTAAGCACTGTATATTTGTATAATTAAAGTGTAAAATCTTTATTACGTTTGACCTTTCTCTAAAACAATCGAATAGCCATTCAGAGAGTGTGTTACCTTTTGATTGTCTGGCAGTAACCTATTTTGGGGACTCATCACCCCGTGTGTTTGATGAGTGATGGCAGTGAGTTAAGAAATCGGGGTGTGCTGAATATGTCAGAGGTTGAGAGCAGGATTGAGTGAGAGGAGATAAATTAAACATTGCAGGTGCACTCCATGTCACGTGTTGAGAAGTGTGTGTGTTACAGGAGTGCTTGCTGACTCTCAGTGCTCTCAAGCTGATCAGATGTCTGTATCCCGCCAGCTTCAGTGCCCCTGCAATGATTCAATACAGCAGAGGCAAAGCTAAAAGAGCGCTCAGTTTGGGACACCAATGCGTCCATGTAACTGGTCAGAACTATCAGTCTTCAGGAGTAAACCGGCCTCAGCAACAAGGAAGCCAGGAGGCAGAAGAGGGGTGTGTTTGTAAACAGGAAACATTAGAACAACACTTTAATATAACAGTATGCAAATGCATTTAATTTCCACATTGATGTTAAAAATCTTTTTTTTCCAGCATTGCTGAAGATTCGTTCTGAATCAGGACAATGTGCTTCTATGACTGACTATGTGCAAACTGCTTGCTTGCCATTGGCTGACCTGAAATTGAAAGATGGGACACATTGTGAGATTGCTGGGTTTGGAAAAGAGACGTTTGGTTAGTGAACTTGATAATTCTGTTTTAACTGTAAACCAGTTATCCCCAGAAGTATAATATAGTGAAGGCTTTTTCTTAATTTAGTTTAATCATAAACTAGAGAAACATAAATCAAGAATACAGTAGAATATTGCTGTGAGTTCGTTCAAATCCCAACTATGGTTATTATACAGAAGCTCTGTAGAGAAATGTGAACAGACTCATCCTATGGACATTGGCAATAGGCTTGATAATATACTTCTTTTCTGCAGAGAGCAGTGGATTTTCTGAAAATCTGAAGTCCACATCAGTTCAGCTCATATCACAAGACATTTGCCAATTACCTGATTACTATGGCAAGCTGATCAACAACAACATGTTTTGTGCTGGAGACCCTGAGTGGAAGGTGGATGCTTGCAAGGTAATTGCCATGAATAATATTATGTATGCCTAATTAATGGAAGTTCTACATGATTAATATCCTAATTTAGTAGAGTGTTGTGAATACTCTGGAGGCGACTTCTGAGCTGGGGCTCCCTCCGGTGGTTGCTGAGGGTAATGAACTAATTGCTGAATGACCTTCAGCTGGCTCTGATATAAGTGACCTGAGTTCCCATCAATCTTGCCGGTAATCAATTGTTCTTCCTGGTCTTGCTTGGAGCTCAGCTTGCATACCTGCTCTCATTCAGATAAGTGATTTGCTATTTTTTTTCCTCTGGTTGGATTTTCCTTGCTAGTTTGCTGCTTGCAGCGGACTTCAGCCTGGTCCCCTTTTGGGGCCTGGCTCTGCAATTGTGCTCATTTTGTATTTGCACTTTAGCTCTGTTCCTTTGTCACTTTTTTTGCTGAATTGCTGTGTTTTACACCAGAGATCTGATTTAGGTGGTAGAGATTGCGTGATCTCAGGTTTTTTGTTAATCAGAAGTGTTGGTATTTTTGTCAGGGGTTTTTTTGGGTTGCAGTCAGAATTCTTTCCTATCCTTTCCTATCTAGACAGATTGGGCCCCAGCGTTTGCTTATTCTATTTTCTGTCTGTGTCCGTATTTTCTTCTTGTCTAACCGCCATTACATGTTTGGGGGCTTCCTATTTCTTTGGGGGTTCTGCTACGGGGCAGATAGCTTTCATCTTTCTGCCTTTAGGTGTAGCTATCTCTCCGGCTGTGACGAGGCATCTAGGATCACCGTAGGTACGCTCCACGGCTACTTCTAGTGTTGCGGTTAGATTAGGGTCCTGCAATCCAATAGTTTCCAGCCTCTCTGGTGTATTGCTATTTTTGCAATTTCTCCTCAGCTACTGAAACATAACAGTAGAGTAGATATTAGTGTGCACACTGTCAGAGGACAAGGTGCTAGTGAAACGGGCTGTTTAAGCCCTCGTCAATGTAAGTTCAAAATTCACTGCACACTCTTAGGCCAGTTTCACACGTCCTGATTTTTCCGATACCGGAGATATCAGTGTCTGTGTGTCCATGTCTTATGAATGTGATTTTTGCGGCACAAGTGTGGCAACCGTGTGCCGCATCCTTACTACACGGATGGTCGCCGGGGAAGAAGCACTACAGTAAGCGGTGCTGTCCCCCGGCAGCAGGTGCTGATGACCGTTCTCAGCATTCTCCCCTGCTCGTGCTGATCGCTGACAGCACAGCGCGAGCAGGGGAGAATGATGAGAGTTATAGTAAAGTCAGAAAGATGGCAGCTGGTGTCGGATGATGGGACTAATAGTCCCAAAAGCCCCCACCTGCTCTCATCTTTCTGACGTTACTATGACTCTCATCATTCTCCCCTGCTCGCGCTGATCGCCAGAAGAGTAGGGGAGAATGCTGAGAGCGGTCTTCAGTACCATCCACAGGGAGACAACGCTGCTTACTGTAGCGCTTCTTCCCCGACGCCGGTATGTGTCACACGGAGAACATCAATGTGTGTTCTCCGTGTGTACGTGTGCGGCAGGGTTTGCTGCTGCCGTAAAAAAAACAAAATGTCAGCGTGTTTTGCACATGGACACACAGTCCATGAAAACATGCTGCAATGCATAGAACTACTCATTTGAATGGGTCTATGTGTGTCAGTGTGTCCGTACGTGTGAAAACTGTCACCACACGTACCGGACACTCTGACGTGTGAAAGAGGCCTTAAGTATACGTTGCAAAAAAGATTTATTAAAGTCCATGCATGAAAAGATTGGGAGCAGACGGTAGCTGGTGCAAAACAGCGACTATATATTATAATATTATGATGTTTCGACCCTTCCTGGGTCTTAATCATTTAGTCGCTGAAAGAAAGAAGAAGACATATGAAAATCCAATCCAATGACATGAAAATAAAACATAAATATAAAGAAAAAAATTAAACAAAGCTCAAACTAGCAAAAATGAACAATCAAAGAATGCTGTAACCAGGAGGAAGTAGACACTCAAATATAAAGAAAGGACAATGTACAACAATGGTGTTCTTAATAGAATACGATTAGTAAACTAAAAAGTATGTTTCTGAAATGGTAATGTAATATCCTTATTTAAACACTAGATGGTGGCCCGATTCTAACGCATCGGGTATTCTAGAATATGTATGTCGTTTATTTATGAAGATTTAAGAATAATGCAATGAATACACAGGATTTTCCGGGTAAAATATATACATTATCATTAAATGTTATTGCTCATAGAACTTAATGCAACTGAACGAAATTATTAAACAGATCATCAAAATATATAAACTATTACATGAATATCTAACTGTATTTAAATAATCATCGGCCGAAAGAAGTACATCAGCACTATAATATATTTGTTAACAATATCAACCTAAAATATTTTTGTACACCACATTTCTTGTGAATACCTTTTGACTATCTATAAGCAACTATCCTTGTAAAGGGGTATCAAAAACTTGCACCTTGACGTTGGATCTAATTTTAACATTTGAAAATACAACGTAGAGTTGTTCATGACCAAAAACGGGCTCCGGTAAATATATGCCAACACGCTGTAGAGTTTGAGCTTGTGACTTGGGTGTATATAGAGGCTGCTTGGGTGTATATAGAGGCTGCTGGGGTGTATATAGAGGCTGCTTGGGTGTATATAGAGGCTGCTGATCTGTATATGAGGCTGCTGGGGTGTATATAGAGGCTGCTGCTGGGGTATATGTGGAGGCTGCTGCTGCTGGGGTATATAGAGGCTGCTGCTGCTGGGGTATATAGAGGCTGCTGCTGGTGTGGTGTACGTGGAGGCTGCTGCTGGGGTTTACGTGGAGGCCGCTGGTCGGGGGTACTTCCGCTGCGAGCAGCTGAGAGATCTCCCGGCTGCGTCGCCGCTGACCTCCATGCGGCAGGAGATGACCCACGGCTACCACGGTGGTAAGATGCACCAATTCTGGCACTTAGCCTCTCTCTTCCCACTGCCGTGTAGCTGTGGCATATGGGGTAATAAGGGGTTAACGTCACCTTTGTATTGTAAGATGACATTAAGCCAGGTTAGTAATGGAGAGGCGTCAATAAGACATCTATCCATTACTAATCCTATAGTATGTAAAGGGTTAAAAAAAAGACACAGACAGAAAAAAGTATTTTAATGAAACAAAACACAGCACAGTTTTGCCATACGCCTAATTCCCCGAAGCCCTCGAACTTCTGAAAAAAAAATGAAATAATAAACAAACACAAATACTTCCTGTCCGACGTAGTCCTTAATAGCGAGTGTCCCGACGACGAGTCCAGCTCTGCTACATCTGGATGCATGACATCCAGAGATAGCAGAGCATGTAGAGATCTCCGGCGGTCACCTACACTGTCATGTGCATGGCAGTTCTCACGGTAACATGCCAGTTCTCGCGGTAAGCTAAGTTATCGCGAGAACTGCAGTGGACGGGGACTTCCGGCGGTGTGAAGATGTAAGACCTTATTTATATTAGTACACATGCGTAGTAAACTGCGTATATGCAGTTATTACATACTGTATGTAACTAATCATTAGATGTGGTTTTACCACATCTAATGATAGTCTATGATAAATTTACTGTGCGTCGACGGAGCGTCGACACATTATAAACAGACATGCTGCGTTCTGGAAAGACGTGCCGCATGTCCGTTTACACGGGTCTGCCGCTTGCATCTTTTAACGCATAGTGGAGACAGGATTTCATGAAATCCCCTCCACTATGCTGTAACATCTGGACGCTGCGTGTTTGATGCTGCAGCTGTACACAGCGTCAAACACGCAGCGTTTCCTCACCGTGGAAACATACCCTTAAGCTAGTTTACAGCATAAACACTTTGTATCTGGGCCTATATATGCATATTTTACAAACTAAAAGTTATATTTTGTTGTTCACACTCTTATACTTTCCCTTCTTTGCCCTTGTATATGACATTTACTATAAATGTACACTTATTGTGAGGATTATCTTTATTCGGTTCATTAATTTGAATGACGAACATTATTAATTTGAGCAACTTTAATTTTTCTCTGATTGCTTTATATATATTATCAAGGAGCAATTTTCTAGTAACTAGTTATAGATTTGCATAAATACATATATATTTAGAGAAATATATTTTATTAAAAAATGACCTAATGCTGTGCCATGTTTCTAATGTTTTATTATCTTGTTTTTTGTAGGGAGACTCTGGTGGTCCTCTCATCTGTCAGCACAATGGTAAAATGGTATATTATAATGGTATTATAAGCTGGGGAGATAATTGTGCCAAGATGAACAAGCCTGGCGTGTACACTCGCATCACAAACTACATACAGTGGATAGAGGACAACATGGCTGAAGCAAACAATGTGAGAAGTAATACTATTCCTAAGTAATCAGCCAGCATTATTAAAGGAAATGTGTCATCAGATTCCTGCTGCCATAACTGCGGACAGCATAATTTAGACACTGGCTGCTAAATTGTGGCAATATATGTTTCTTTCTATGTATCTGCATAGAGAAAGACCTGTCAGTTAAAGGGATCAGGGCGGGGAGAAGCTGGCTGGCTCTTCTAAGTACCATATGTTTACTTTGAAAAGCCGCAGAGATTCAATGTCAAATATACCTGTCTACAAGTGACCAATTCATGTTGCCCAAATCACAAGTAATCAGTAATCTGATTAAAGGTTCCCTTTAGCATAGAATATAGAAAAGCAAACAAAGTTGAGCCTTTTTAGTACATTTGAAATTACAAACTGTGAGAGCCTTGGTAAAGTAGTATCATATCGGTTTATCCGTCATGAAGAATTAGCGCATATTTGTGCTTCCACCTGAGTGTTTTAAGCAGTTTAATAAATTGTGCACAAAGCTATCTTGCTAATGTCCTAAATTGTTAGTCGTTGTGTACAATCATAGTTTTACAGTTTTAAGGTTTAAAGAAGACAAGACTTATTAAGCCACTTCTGTAACCTTGCTTAGTCCTTTATATGTGCCCGCTCAAAAATATTGCTTCTAGTTAAGCCTGTTAGTGTTCCCACACAGTTTGGTACTGCTTTCATTGCCACCAGGAATGCCTCACAGTATAAAGCAGTATATACCCCCAGTCAGAGTATGATGTTCTCCCAGTACATTTCCCCACAAATAGTATTATGTCCTCACAGTACATTACCCCAGATACAGTATTATATCCTCACAGTACATCCACCTCTCATCACAGTATTATATTCCAACAGTGCATTTTCATATACACAATATGATGTCCTCACAATACTGTACATTCCTCCACACACAGTATGATGATCACCACAATACACACTTCCACATACACTTTAATGTTCTCACAATACATTCCCCAATATACAGTATGATGTCCCCATAGTCCATTCCTCCTCACACAGTATAATGTATTCACAGTACATTTCCCCACACAGTATGATGTCCTCACAGTACATTCCCCACACAGGTGTGATGCTCCCATAGTACATTCCCACACACAGTATGATGACCCCACAGTACATTCCCCCACACAGGTGTGATTCTCCATAGTACATTCCCACACACAGTATGATGCCCCCACAGTGCATTCCCCCACACAGGTGTGATGCTCCCATAGTACATTCCACACACA
>JARQOD010000003.1:281852649-281938430 GCA_033576555.1 Oophaga sylvatica | reverse complement strand
ATTTTTTTGCTGCTATCTATGCTGATACTTTTATCCTCTATGCTTGATATATCAAGTGAATAAAGATCTACTTTTTCACTTTGTCGTGGAGCTGGATTTTTTCATTTGTTCTCCCTGCTCACTGTTGCCATCCGCAGGAGAATAATAACAGGGAGATTCAGCACCACAGGCAGGGACAGCGCTTACTGTAGCTGTCAGTGCCGTCCAGGCGCACAGAGGACAGTGTGAACTCTTCTCCGAGTGCACGTGTACAGCGCGTTTTGCAGTCCGTGCGCTCCCACGAACACTGACATGTCTCCATGTTTTGCACACGGACACACGATCTGTGAAAACACGCTGACATGTGCAGAGACACATTCATTTTAATGTGTCTACATGTGTCAGTGTCTCCAGTATGTGAGGAAACTGTCACTACACGTACCGGAGCCACTGACGTGTGAAACCAGCCTAAGGCCACGTGCACTCGTTGAGTATTTGAGTTGTTTACATCAGTATTTGTAAGCCAAAACCAGGAAAGGAACAAACAGCGGAAAAGTATAATAGAAACACGTCACCACTTCTGTATTATCACCCACTCCTGGTTCTTGCTTACACATACTGAGTAATGTGTGCACGTAGCCCAACTGCTGCATAGTCATGTTTCTTTCTAAGGTAGGTCAGATTTAGGTATTATACCTTTATGTGACAATATAGATTTTGCCTATGATGATTCTTAGCTTCATCAGCTTTCATCTTTTCTGTATAAATTTATTTGACAGCTACAATTATAACCTTTTACATCTATTTTGTTTTTAATCTAGTGGGTTTCCTGAGCCAAAGGACTATGCAATTTATCTAGGAAAATCTCATCTTTACAAAGAAAATAAGTATAGAGAGCAAAGATTTTTGGTGGAGAAAATAATCCGTCATTGGGAATATAGTGATAAAACAGGCGCATTGAACAATGATATTGGTAAGCTTTACAAAAGTGACTTAAATGTATTGTTTCAAGCTCTTAAAGGGAATCCGTCAGCAGAAAACTATTTATATGCACATGTAGCTCTCTCAAAGACAAGTCCAGCAAAACCTTTACTGCCTATTCCTTTCCTCCGTTACAGAGAAATCAGCTTTTGAATTGATATGCAAATAAGGCTGATGAGCTATGGTAGATCTGAAGCCTCTGTCACTACAGCTCTATTCCCTCCCCAGAACCACCTCCTCCTGCTTGACTGACAGACTCTAACTTGTGTGACTTTAGACAAAAGGAGCTGTCAGTCAAGCAGGAAGAGCCAATGATGGACTGAAGTGACAGAGGTTTTAGACCTACCATAGTGCTTCAGCCTCATCTGCATATCAATTCAAACACTGATTTTTCAGTAACAGAGGAACAGACTGGACTTGTGAAAGTGCTTGAAAAAACAAGTACTTTACAATTTACCCCCAATTAAAATTCTCTCTGTTCTCAAAAAATGGAGGGATTTTTAATTGTACAGTGTACATTGCCTAGGTTACAGGCTAGTCTGAGTAAGGAGTAGTGAAGGAAATATATACTCAATAAGAGAAAAGCATAACAGAAGTAGAGTTACATTAGTTGACAAAAGGGTGAAACTGGATATACCAGTATTGTAAGCACAAAGGGTCTTTTGCTGGAGGTGTCAAACCTGACACCTTAGACCCTAGATTCTGAGCTTCAAGGGGTTAAGGCTGGGTCTCACATAGCAATACACCAGCGATCCCGACAACGATCAGGATCGCTGGTGTGTCGCTACATGATCGCTGCTGAGCTGCCTGACAGGCAGCTCAGGCAGCGATCAGCACAGCGACACTGCGGGTAACATCACTTAGTTACCCGCAGTGTACGTTGGATACCAGCACACTGATGCAGGGAGCTGGTAACCAAGGTACACGTCGGGTTTCCAAGCGCTGCGCAGTTCCTGGAAACCCGCTGTGTACCTTGGTTACCAGCGGATCGCTTTTCTCCCGCCTGTCACACGCAGCGATGCGTGCTGGCCAGTGGGAGACAAGCGATCAAAAAAATGTCCAGGACATTCAGCGACGATCAGCGATACCCGGCAGGGGGCTGATCGTCGCTGAATGTCACACACAGGTATATCGCTGGTGAGCTCGCTGCTGCGTCACAAAACTAGTGACTCAGCAGCGATCTCGCTAGCGAGATCGCTGTGTGAGATGGGGGCTTTACCAAATGGTCTGTATCAGAATATGTCCCATTGTATGTGTAAGGAGACACAAGAGATTTGAAATGCCACAGCTTAGGATGTTGTCCACTCACAAACAGCATCCTTTAAAAGGGCCAATCCCGGTCATCCTGGGTGACATAGAGAAGTTTGCACATGAGAGGGCAGCCTGGAAGGCTGATGTGCTCCATGATTCACTTCTCCTTCCCTGAGAAAAACAGATGATAACTGTAGATGGAAACATTTAGTTATTTCTGTTAGTTCTCCCTTTTTATATATATACCGTATATACTCGTGTATAAGCCGACCCGTGTATAAGCCGACCCCCCTAATTTTGCCACAAAAAACTGGGAAAAATTATTGACTCATGTATAAGCCGGGTGTATAAACTGCCCTCCTGCTCTGTGCTGCCCCCGTCCTGCTCCTTGCTCCCCCATCCAGCTCTGTGCTCCCCCATTCCCCTCCTCTGTCTCCCCCCTCCGTCCTCCGCTGTGCCCTCCATGCTTCCCCGTCCTCCTCCACGCTTCCCCGTCCACCGATCTCCCCCCCGTCCTGCTCCATGCTTCCCCCGTCCTCCGTTCTCCCCCGTCCTCCTCTATGCTTCCCCCGTCCTCCTCTATGCTTCCCCCGTCCACCGATCTCTCCCCCCCGTCCTGTTCCATGCTTCCCCGTCCTCCGTTCTCCCCTGTCCTCCTCCATGCTTCCCCCGGCCTGCTCCAGCTTCCCCCGTCCTCCTCTATGCTTCCCCCGTCCACCGTTCTCCCCCCCGTCCTGTTCCGTGCTCCTTGTCCTCTCCTCCATCATACTCACCCCTCCCCGTGCCATCGCTGAGCGTCCCTGCAATCCTGCGTTCTCCCCGTCTTCCTGCAGCTCTCTCCAGCACTGAGCGGTGATGTAATACCGCTCATTAAGGCCATGAATATGGAGGCCACGCCCATGGGAGTGGCGTCGCGTCCATATTACATGACCTTAATGAGCGGTATTACATCACCGCTCAGTGCTGAAGAGCTGCAGGAAGACGGGGAGAACGCAGGATTGCAGGGACGTTCAGCGATGGCACGGGGAGGGGTGAGTATGATCCCAGCCACCGGCTCCTGCCGCGGCATCCCCTCCCCCGCTGGTTTCTGCCCTATGACTCGTGTATAAGCCGAGGGGCATTTTCAGCACGAAAAAAGGTGCTGAAAATCTCGGCTTATACACGAGTATATACGGTAACTGTTTTGCATATTTGTGTGTCATTTTATTTTTACTTTTTTATACAGTTATTGTAAGCACTGTATATTTGTATAATTAAAGTGTAAAATCTTTATTACGTTTGACCTTTCTCTAAAACAATCGAATAGCCATTCAGAGAGTGTGTTACCTTTTGATTGTCTGGCAGTAACCTATTTTGGGGACTCATCACCCCGTGTGTTTGATGAGTGATGGCAGTGAGTTAAGAAATCGGGGTGTGCTGAATATGTCAGAGGTTGAGAGCAGGATTGAGTGAGAGGAGATAAATTAAACATTGCAGGTGCACTCCATGTCACGTGTTGAGAAGTGTGTGTGTTACAGGAGTGCTTGCTGACTCTCAGTGCTCTCAAGCTGATCAGATGTCTGTATCCCGCCAGCTTCAGTGCCCCTGCAATGATTCAATACAGCAGAGGCAAAGCTAAAAGAGCGCTCAGTTTGGGACACCAATGCGTCCATGTAACTGGTCAGAACTATCAGTCTTCAGGAGTAAACCGGCCTCAGCAACAAGGAAGCCAGGAGGCAGAAGAGGGGTGTGTTTGTAAACAGGAAACATTAGAACAACACTTTAATATAACAGTATGCAAATGCATTTAATTTCCACATTGATGTTAAAAATCTTTTTTTTCCAGCATTGCTGAAGATTCGTTCTGAATCAGGACAATGTGCTTCTATGACTGACTATGTGCAAACTGCTTGCTTGCCATTGGCTGACCTGAAATTGAAAGATGGGACACATTGTGAGATTGCTGGGTTTGGAAAAGAGACGTTTGGTTAGTGAACTTGATAATTCTGTTTTAACTGTAAACCAGTTATCCCCAGAAGTATAATATAGTGAAGGCTTTTTCTTAATTTAGTTTAATCATAAACTAGAGAAACATAAATCAAGAATACAGTAGAATATTGCTGTGAGTTCGTTCAAATCCCAACTATGGTTATTATACAGAAGCTCTGTAGAGAAATGTGAACAGACTCATCCTATGGACATTGGCAATAGGCTTGATAATATACTTCTTTTCTGCAGAGAGCAGTGGATTTTCTGAAAATCTGAAGTCCACATCAGTTCAGCTCATATCACAAGACATTTGCCAATTACCTGATTACTATGGCAAGCTGATCAACAACAACATGTTTTGTGCTGGAGACCCTGAGTGGAAGGTGGATGCTTGCAAGGTAATTGCCATGAATAATATTATGTATGCCTAATTAATGGAAGTTCTACATGATTAATATCCTAATTTAGTAGAGTGTTGTGAATACTCTGGAGGCGACTTCTGAGCTGGGGCTCCCTCCGGTGGTTGCTGAGGGTAATGAACTAATTGCTGAATGACCTTCAGCTGGCTCTGATATAAGTGACCTGAGTTCCCATCAATCTTGCCGGTAATCAATTGTTCTTCCTGGTCTTGCTTGGAGCTCAGCTTGCATACCTGCTCTCATTCAGATAAGTGATTTGCTATTTTTTTTCCTCTGGTTGGATTTTCCTTGCTAGTTTGCTGCTTGCAGCGGACTTCAGCCTGGTCCCCTTTTGGGGCCTGGCTCTGCAATTGTGCTCATTTTGTATTTGCACTTTAGCTCTGTTCCTTTGTCACTTTTTTTGCTGAATTGCTGTGTTTTACACCAGAGATCTGATTTAGGTGGTAGAGATTGCGTGATCTCAGGTTTTTTGTTAATCAGAAGTGTTGGTATTTTTGTCAGGGGTTTTTTTGGGTTGCAGTCAGAATTCTTTCCTATCCTTTCCTATCTAGACAGATTGGGCCCCAGCGTTTGCTTATTCTATTTTCTGTCTGTGTCCGTATTTTCTTCTTGTCTAACCGCCATTACATGTTTGGGGGCTTCCTATTTCTTTGGGGGTTCTGCTACGGGCAGATAGCTTTCATCTTTCTGCCTTTAGGTGTAGCTATCTCTCCGGCTGTGACGAGGCATCTAGGATCACCGTAGGTACGCTCCACGGCTACTTCTAGTGTTGCGGTTAGATTAGGGTCCTGCAATCCAATAGTTTCCAGCCTCTCTGGTGTATTGCTATTTTTGCAATTTCTCCTCAGCTACTGAAACATAACAGTAGAGTAGATATTAGTGTGCACACTGTCAGAGGACAAGGTGCTAGTGAAACGGGCTGTTTAAGCCCTCGTCAATGTAAGTTCAAAATTCACTGCACACTCTTAGGCCAGTTTCACACGTCCTGATTTTTCCGATACCGGAGATATCAGTGTCTGTGTGTCCATGTCTTATGAATGTGATTTTTGCGGCACAAGTGTGGCAACCGTGTGCCGCATCCTTACTACACGGATGGTCGCCGGGGAAGAAGCACTACAGTAAGCGGTGCTGTCCCCCGGCAGCAGGTGCTGATGACCGTTCTCAGCATCTCCCCTGCTCGTGCTGATCGCTGACAGCACAGCGCGAGCAGGGGAGAATGATGAGAGTTATAGTAAAGTCAGAAAGATGGCAGCTGGTGTCGGATGATGGGACTAATAGTCCCAAAAGCCCCCACCTGCTCTCATCTTTCTGACGTTACTATGACTCTCATCATTCTCCCCTGCTCGCGCTGATCGCCAGAAGAGTAGGGGAGAATGCTGAGAGCGGTCTTCAGTACCATCCACAGGGAGACAACGCTGCTTACTGTAGCGCTTCTTCCCCGACGCCGGTATGTGTCACACGGAGAACATCAATGTGTGTTCTCCGTGTGTACGTGTGCGGCAGGGTTTGCTGCTGCCGTAAAAAAAACAAAATGTCAGCGTGTTTTGCACATGGACACACAGTCCATGAAAACATGCTGCAATGCATAGAACTACTCATTTGAATGGGTCTATGTGTGTCAGTGTGTCCGTACGTGTGAAAACTGTCACCACACGTACCGGACACTCTGACGTGTGAAAGAGGCCTTAAGTATACGTTGCAAAAAAGATTTATTAAAGTCCATGCATGAAAAGATTGGGAGCAGACGGTAGCTGGTGCAAAACAGCGACTATATATTATAATATTATGATGTTTCGACCCTTCCTGGGTCTTAATCATTTAGTCGCTGAAAGAAAGAAGAAGACATATGAAAATCCAATCCAATGACATGAAAATAAAACATAAATATAAAGAAAAAAATTAAACAAAGCTCAAACTAGCAAAAATGAACAATCAAAGAATGCTGTAACCAGGAGGAAGTAGACACTCAAATATAAAGAAAGGACAATGTACAACAATGGTGTTCTTAATAGAATACGATTAGTAAACTAAAAAGTATGTTTCTGAAATGGTAATGTAATATCCTTATTTAAACACTAGATGGTGGCCCGATTCTAACGCATCGGGTATTCTAGAATATGTATGTCGTTTATTTATGAAGATTTAAGAATAATGCAATGAATACACAGGATTTTCCGGTAAAATATATACATTATCATTAAATGTTATTGCTCATAGAACTTAATGCAACTGAACGAAATTATTAAACAGATCATCAAAATATATAAACTATTACATGAATATCTAACTGTATTTAAATAATCATCGCCGAAAGAAGTACATCAGCACTATAATATATTTGTTAACAATATCAACCTAAAATATTTTTGTACACCACATTTCTTGTGAATACCTTTTGACTATCTATAAGCAACTATCCTTGTAAAGGGGTATCAAAAACTTGCACCTTGACGTTGGATCTAATTTAACATTTGAAAATACAACGTAGAGTTGTTCATGACCAAAAACGGGCTCCGGTAAATATATGCCAACACGCTGTAGAGTTTGAGCTTGTGACTTGGGTGTATATAGAGGCTGCTTGGGTGTATATAGAGGCTGCTGGGGTGTATATAGAGGCTGCTTGGGTGTATATAGAGGCTGCTGATCTGTATATAGAGGCTGCTGGGGTGTATATAGAGGCTGCTGCTGGGTATATGTGGAGGCTGCTGCTGCTGGGGTATATAGAGGCTGCTGCTGCTGGGTATATAGAGGCTGCTGCTGGTGTGGTGTACGTGGAGGCTGCTGCTGGGGTTTACGTGGAGGCCGCTGGTCGGGGTACTTCCGCTGCGAGCAGCTGAGAGATCTCCCGGCTGCGTCGCCGCTGACCTCCATGCGGCAGGAGATGACCCACGGCTACCACGGTGGTAAGATGCACCAATTCTGGCACTTAGCCTCTCTCTTCCCACTGCCGTGTAGCTGTGGCATATGGGGTAATAAGGGTTAACGTCACCTTTGTATTGTAAGATGACATTAAGCCAGGTTAGTAATGGAGAGGCGTCAATAAGACATCTATCCATTACTAATCCTATAGTATGTAAAGGGTTAAAAAAAAGACACAGACAGAAAAAAGTATTTTAATGAAACAAAACACAGCACAGTTTTGCCATACGCCTAATTCCCCGAAGCCCTCGAACTTCTGAAAAAAAAATGAAATAATAAACAAACACAAATACTTCCTGTCCGACGTAGTCCTTAATAGCGAGTGTCCCACGACGAGTCCAGCTCTGCTACATCTGGATGCATGACATCCAGAGATAGCAGAGCATGTAGAGATCTCCGGCGGTCACCTACACTGTCATGTGCATGGCAGTTCTCACGGTAACATGCCAGTTCTCGCGGTAAGCTAAGTTATCGCGAGAACTGCAGTGGACGGGGACTTCCGGCGGTGTGAAGATGTAAGACCTTATTTATATTAGTACACATGCGTAGTAAACTGCGTATATGCAGTTATTACATACTGTATGTAACTAATCATTAGATGTGGTTTTACCACATCTAATGATAGTCTATGATAAATTTACTGTGCGTCGACGGAGCGTCGACACATTATAAACAGACATGCTGCGTTCTGGAAAGACGTGCCGCATGTCCGTTTACACGGTCTGCCGCTTGCATCTTTTAACGCATAGTGGAGACAGGATTTCATGAAATCCCCTCCACTATGCTGTAACATCTGGACGCTGCGTGTTTGATGCTGCAGCTGTACACAGCGTCAAACACGCAGCGTTTCCTCACCGTGGAAACATACCCTTAAGCTAGTTTACAGCATAAACACTTTGTATCTGGGCCTATATATGCATATTTTACAAACTAAAAGTTATATTTTGTTGTTCACACTCTTATACTTTCCCTTCTTTGCCCTTGTATATGACATTTACTATAAATGTACACTTATTGTGAGGATTATCTTTATTCGGTTCATTAATTTGAATGACGAACATTATTAATTTGAGCAACTTTAATTTTTCTCTGATTGCTTTATATATATTATCAAGGAGCAATTTTCTAGTAACTAGTTATAGATTTGCATAAATACATATATATTTAGAGAAATATATTTTATTAAAAAATGACCTAATGCTGTGCCATGTTTCTAATGTTTTATTATCTTGTTTTTTGTAGGGAGACTCTGGTGGTCCTCTCATCTGTCAGCACAATGGTAAAATGGTATTATATGGTATTATAAGCTGGGGAGATAATTGTGCCAAGATGAACAAGCCTGGCGTGTACACTCGCATCACAAACTACATACAGTGGATAGAGGACAACATGGCTGAAGCAAACAATGTGAGAAGTAATACTATTCCTAAGTAATCAGCCAGCATTATTAAAGGAAATGTGTCATCAGATTCCTGCTGCCATAACTGCGGACAGCATAATTTAGACACTGGCTGCTAAATTGTGGCAATATATGTTTCTTTCTATGTATCTGCATAGAGAAAGACCTGTCAGTTAAAGGGATCAGGGCGGGGAGAAGCTGGCTGGCTCTTCTAAGTACCATATGTTTACTTTGAAAAGCCGCAGAGATTCAATGTCAAATATACCTGTCTACAAGTGACCAATTCATGTTGCCCAAATCACAAGTAATCAGTAATCTGATTAAAGGTTCCCTTTAGCATAGAATATAGAAAAGCAAACAAAGTTGAGCCTTTTTAGTACATTTGAAATTACAAACTGTGAGAGCCTTGGTAAAGTAGTATCATATCGGTTTATCCCGTCATGAAGAATTAGCGCATATTTGTGCTTCCACCTGAGTGTTTTAAGCAGTTTAATAAATTGTGCACAAAGCTATCTTGCTAATGTCCTAAATTGTTAGTCGTTGTGTACAATCATAGTTTTACAGTTTTAAGGTTTAAAGAAGACAAGACTTATTAAGCCACTTCTGTAACCTTGCTTAGTCCTTTATATGTGCCCGCTCAAAAATATTGCTTCTAGTTAAGCCTGTTAGTGTTCCCACACAGTTTGGTACTGCTTTCATTGCCACCCAGGAATGCCTCACAGTATAAAGCAGTATATACCCCCAGTCAGAGTATGATGTTCTCCCAGTACATTTCCCCACAAATAGTATTATGTCCTCACAGTACATTACCCCAGATACAGTATTATATCCTCACAGTACATCCCACCTCTCATCACAGTATTATATTCCAACAGTGCATTTTCATATACACAATATGATGTCCTCACAATACTGTACATTCCTCCACACACAGTATGATGATCACCACAATACACACTTCCACATACACTTTAATGTTCTCACAATACATTCCCCAATATACAGTATGATGTCCCCATAGTCCATTCCTCCTCACACAGTATAATGTATTCACAGTACATTTCCCACACACAGTATGATGTCCTCACAGTACATTCCCCCACACAGGTGTGATGCTCCCATAGTACATTCCCACACACAGTATGATGACCCCACAGTACATTCCCCCACACAGGTGTGATTCTCCCATAGTACATTCCCACACACAGTATGATGCCCCACAGTGCATTCCCCCACACAGGTGTGATGCTCCCATAGTACATTCACACACACAGTATGATGTCCCCACAGTACATTCCCCCACACAGGTGTGATGCTCCCATAGTACATTCCCACACACAGTTTGATATCCCCACAGTACATTCTCCCACACAGGTGTGATGTTCCCATAGTACATTCCCACATACAGTATGCGGTCCCCACAGTACATTCCCCACACACAGTATGATGTCCCCACAGTACATTCCCTCACACAGGTGTGATACTCCCATAGTACATTCCCACACACAGTATGATGCCCCCACAGTACATTCCCCCACACAGGTGTGATGCTCCCATAGTACATTCCCACACACAGTTTGATGTCCCCACAGTACATTCTCCCACACAGGTGTGATGTTCCCATAGTACATTCCCACATACAGTATGCGGTCCCCACAGTACATTGCCCACACACAGTATGATGTCCCCACAGTACATTCCCCCACACAGGTGTGATGCTCCCATAGTACATTCCCACACACAGTTTCATGTCCCCACAGTACATTCCCCCACACAGGTGTGATGCTCCCATAGTACATTCCCACACACAGTATGATGCCCCCACAGTACATTCCCCACACAGGTGTGATGCTTCCATAGTACATTCCACACACAGTATGATGTCCCCACAGTACATTCTCCCACACAGAAGTGTGATGCTCCCATGGTACATTCCCTCATACAGTATGAGGTCCCCACAGTACATTTCCCACTCACAGTATGATGTCCCCACAGTACATTCTCCCACACAGAAGGGTGATGCTCCCATAGTACATTCCCACATTCAGTATGAGGTCCCCACAGTACATTCCCCACATAAAGTATGAGGTCCCCACAGTACATTCCTACATACAGTATGAGGTCCCCACAGTACATTCCTACATACAGTCTGATGCCCCCACAGTACACATAACCCATTGCCAGGTTATCCTTTCTCTTCAGACATACGTATTGGCTAAATGACAGATTATCTCTTGTGTGGTTGGCTTATGGCCAGGAAGGAGGAGTTGAATCTTGGTTTAAAAAAATGATATACAGTATATATACATGTATCATTAAGAGGTGTAAAATGTTTACTGAATCATATCTTATGGAGTCTTGTAACCAGTAATTTATTTTTTACTATTTATCTTTCAGTTATGTAACTTATAATATTGTACACTTATTTTGTGGAAGGAAAATACTATTTATATAAATATATATGTTATACCTCAGCAGCTCGATATTTTTTAATGGAAAGATGTAATAGTACAGGCAGATACTGTCATATTCTAAGGATATAAACACATCGTTCTTCCAACGACTTTTAAGACAAATGCCTATGCCCACAGTAAAGCAGATGTAGTAATTATCAAATAACAATATCATATTTATAGACATATTGAGAATATGAAAAATCTAAATATTGAGTTCCTCTTAAACACATTCATTTCAGTTTGTTTGATTTCAGGTTGCTAGTATATTCATCATATGTTCAAGACTAAATCTTTGTCTCAGGCGACCTCTTGTGGGTAATCAACAACCACAATCCAGCTCAACCTCAATTGCCTTAGAAGGAATTCTATGCTTAGCACTTGTAGTGTTGCTGTGAATGATATTTTATTTATTTTAATGAAATAATACTGCCTGACAAAATGGCAAGAAGGTGGTCAAAATGTTAGAACTTTTGAAAATCTATTCTGGGCCTTTTTCACTTACAGGGAATGTCACTAGGTTTAATCTGCTACATCTGCATCTAAGGGCAGCTTAAAGTATGGTAAAAACCCATATTCAGTGCTTCATTCTGTAGATCTGGTAAAACATTGTTTATTTGCTGCAGCTCTGCTAGTCCTCTCAGTGATAAGATCCTTGTATGAAGGCTGCAATATTTATGAGCTTTGTGTATCCCCACCCCCTCCATTGATTGGCAGCTCTCTTCCCATGTACAGTGTATACACAAAGCTGACAGTCAACGAAACGGGTTGGGTTAGAAAGAGCTATGACTGAGAGACCTAGCACCACTGCAGCAGATTAAACAGAAATTTTATCAAAACTACAGCAAGGAGCCAAGTAAGTGACCAAGCAATGAAATCAGGGTCGCTGTCCTTATTTCATGCTTCTTTCAATTTGGGTAGCAGAAACCTTAAGTTAATATTTTACTGGGCTGGACCCTTGAATATTATTAATTATTGTTTAAATATTATTTACTTGTGCCGATTGAATTGTAATTTATTTAAATTATTTAATATATTTGTAATAAACTTTTCTGCCAACCCACACGTTTCTTGTACTTGATCATTGTCACTTGTTTTCCCGTATTTTGAGGAACTCTGCAATTAATATAAAATGATATGTAATAAATAAGTAACCTGCACTCACCCACTGGCTTCAGCATCATGGCTCCAGCGCCACTACTCCGGTCAATCCTGCCAGGCTATGCTTACTTCCTGCAGCTATGATGTGCTGTCCATGTATATGTGATCACTGTAGTCTATCATTGGCTTCAGCAGTCATGTGCCTTACATGCTAGCATCAGGCTAGTGATTGGTTGTGACACGTACATTGTAGGCATGTCATCATCCAAAAGGTATACAGAGACTGGCAGGGACCAACAGAATGGTAGATAAAAAGGAGTATATGACACCTTTTTTATTCTATATGCTCCTCATAACAGATCTTATTAATTTACTGGAGAACCCCTTTAACAGATTCTCTTTCCAACCTGACTGCTTCGCCCATTTATAGCAATGCAATAAAGAGATATTTTAGGCAGACATACCATATAACTTTATATTTAAACCGAATATGTGGTAAAGTTTATGTTTCACAGTGTAAGGAAAGCATAAAAACCATAGAGACCCTTATTCCAACTTATAGTCACTTACTTAGCTTCTTGCATACTTTGATAAAATCACTGTTCTTTCTGCTGTAGCGCTGCTAGTCCTCTCAATGATCAGCTATGTCTAACCCCACCTTTGCCATTGATTGACAGCTTTTTGAGTCATGGCTTTGGTCATAGCTACTTCTATGGGACCATGGTAGAGAATGTCCTTGGATTAAATGATCCTAGGTGCGTTTTTTTTTTCTTGTGGAGTTTGCCTTGTCTCTCTCAATATAGAGAGAGGCCTTAACCATTCCAGTGAAGGGAAAAAAGAGCTCAAAATTGCATAACACATTACTTGCAAAACAGAGTTGCAGTTAATAATGCTACTTACCCTTGATTTTGATCTTTTTGAGACTTCTCTAGGAAATTGAAGATAAGGGCAGGTGAGCATGTAAGGGCACGGTCACACTAAGCGAGATCGCTGAAACATGACCGATTTTGTGACGCAACAGCGACCTAGCCAGCGATCTCGCTTAGTGTGACACGCAGCGACGATCAGCCCCCCTGCTGGGTATCGCTGATCGTCTCTGAATGTCCTGGACCATTTTTTCGTCGTTGGTCTCCCGCTGGCCAGCGCGCATCGCTGAGTGTGACAGGCGGGAGACAAGCGATCAGCGAGCTGGAGCTGGTAACCAAGGTAAACATTGGGTTTCTAGGTGCCGTGCGGCGCCTAGAAAAACAATGTGTACGTTAGATACCAGCGTATCTAACGTACATTGCGGGTAACTAAGCAACGTGCATCGCTTGTTACCCGCACAGTCGCTGTCTTGATCGCTGCTGAGATCTGCCTGGTTGGCAGCTCACCAGCGATCATGTAGCGACACACCATTGATCCTGACAAGTCGGGATCGCTGGTGAGTCACTATGTGTGACAGGACCCTTAGATACATCACAAATAAGCTAGATATTAAAAGATGCATTTCAGCTCAAATTCATACCCAGATATTTAAAACCCATACATCAATGTTACTGTAGACAACTGAAAGTAATAGGTGCTGATCGGGCCAAGATTAACAAAATAGAAAGAGATTGGAGGAAGATATTTTCTCAGTGGGAGGCCAGATGGCTAATGAATGTGGATATGGTCCACTTGCTTGAGGGGCTTTAGCAAATAAGTTTTGGGTCTTTTCTTTAATTGACAATGTTTTTTAGGCATAGGGGTCTTAGGGTGAATTGCCTTTTTATAATGTTTTGAATGTCTGAATCTGATTCCATCTTTGTAGGACTCTTTGGAAGCAGAGGCTGGATTGCGTCGGGCATAGTAGGTACATTGAGGACTTCAGTGAGACTTGATCCTGTAGCAATTTGTGTTCTGCAAGCAGGACACTTTATTAATGGAGGAAGATTTGGACTCTTTATTGGATATTCTAGTATTCTCTACAATTATGTCACGCGTGAACCTAATCCTTGGTAATGTGTTTTGTCACATTCAATCACTTGTAGGGAATATGGAATCTGTTTTTATCTTGTAAATTCTAAGAATGATTTTTTATCCATGCAAAAAAATATTTTGCTTTTACATATCTCATACACGTTATCATGATACTTTTTTTTATTTACCTATTACTGTTCCTTCTATTACTGTTTGTAGAAAAAAAATCATGTAATAGGTTGTGCAAAAAAAAGATGTAGAATCTATAATTATGTATGTATTCAGTCGTGGCCAATAGTTTGGAGACAGTCACTAATTTTGGTTTTCACAAAGTTGTCTGCTTCAGCTTTTATAGTGGCAATGTACATTAAAGTCTTCATTATTATGATCAGTGATTACATAAGTTGCAAATATTTGCAAAGTAATTATATCAGAAAAAGTAACAAAAAAAGCAGCACTCACCCGATCCTTCTTTCAAGATGTGATTTTAATCCATAAAATTGGTTACATTGATATTAGCAGAAGTGCAGGTGTCAGGGGAATTGTTTCATGAACAGTAAGACCTGACAGACGTAATTGCTTGCCATGAAAATTAACTTAATCACAGAAAAATCATTTCCACTAAATTTCAGCCTTGCCACAAAATGTCATGCTGATTGAATTATAAAAGCAGACTCTTTACTTTAAAAAGGGGCTGGAAGTTGAAATCATTGTGGTGGAGCATGGCTGGAATCCAAAAGCTGAATTGAAGGAATACATCAAGAAGTAGATAAAGGTAACACTGGAAATAGAAACAATCTGGAAAGGAGTGGGAACAGTCTGGTAAGTTGGTTCTCAGGAGATGGAGACTGGAACAAGAGTGAAGGTTAGACACAGTACTCTAAACAATGAGTGAGAGGTCCTTGTGGCATTAAGTAGGCCCAAGCAGGGAACAAGATGGCTTCCACAGGTTCAACATCGACCATATTAGAAAAAGGCAATTGCAAAAATGGTGTAGCAGCCTCCAGTGTTAAGGAGTAAAAATGAAGCACAATTTATCAAAATGAATATTAGCAGCAGTCAGCAGTGGGCAATCCGAAGAAGCACAGCAGAATCATTACTGCCACCTTTCAACAGTGGCCTCTGGACAATGCTTGACTTGGGTTATCTGTGTGATGCAAGTCGCTACTCACGGAGAGACCGTAAGGCAGAAAAGTCAGACGTTCCGGGGTCAATACCAAAAAACAAAGGCAGAAGTCAGGGCACAGTCCAGAGTCAATAACAAGAGATAGCGGATCAAAGCCAAAGGACAAGACAAAGGGATAGTCAGATCAAGGTCCAAAGGGTCAGGCAGCAGAAGATCAGAACAAGAAAATTAGACTAACACTTACCAGGAAGCACAAACTAAGTCTGGCAGGGATCAGGGGCAGACAGCTCTGTTAAATAGCTTGGGCACTCTCCAGAACATCAAATACTTGGAGAAAATTCCGCATCTACCAGTCATAGATTGGACAGCTGAGCTGTTAATCAAAGCACCGACAGCTCAGAACACCCATCACAGGATTGGACAGCCAATCTGTCAATCAAAACACTGGCAACTCAGCATGCCCCAGTTTCCAAACAACAGCATAGCAATCATTTACTGAGCTAAGGAATCGTGACAGTACCCTCTCTTCTAAGGGGGCTACAGGACCCCCAGTTTTCCCAGGAAACCTGTGATGGAAGGCCCTGACCATACAATCGTCATTTACAGCTCGAGCAGGGACCCAGAATCTCTCCTCTGGTCCGTAACCTCTCCAGTGAATGAGGTACTTGAGGGAATTACGGACTTTCAGAGAATCAACAATCTTCTACACTTCAAACTCCAAACTGTCATTGACAGAAACCGGTGGAGGCAGAGATCAAGGAGACAAAATGGAAGTGACAATCTCTTTTAGCAGTGATTTATGGAATACATTTGGAATGCGAAAGGTCAGAGGGAGTTTTAATTTGAAAACCCCCGGGTTAACTACCTACAAAATCTCATATGGACCAATAAACTTAGGACACAACTTTGCTGATGGCACTTTCATTTTAATATTTTTGGAAGAACCCCAAGCTTATTATCACCTATCCCCGAATGTTTCCTATCGGCCTTCAGTTTCTGGCAATGCTGGCCACCCCAGTATTTTTCTGAACCTCCCTCCAGACAACCCCCAGTTTTTGTATGGCAACCTCTACTCCTGGAAAACCAGAACTCATCCTTGATAATTCACGAAAATGAGGATGAAAACCATAATTACAAAAAAATTAGGTTCCAATAGACTGGTTAACTGGACTGTTAAAGGCAAACTCAGCAAGAGGTAAGAATGAGGACCAGTCCTCCTGCTGAGTCACACCAGAACATCTTAGAATTTGCGCCAATGATTGATTTGTGCTCTGTGTCTGGATGGTAAGCAGAGGAAAATGACAGGTCAATCTCCAATCTTTTTCAAAATGCTCTCCAGAATTTGGAGACAAACTGCACTTCTCCTATAGGATATAATGTTCAAAGGAATGCCATGCAATCTCACATGATTGGTAACCTGGAAAGCATCTCAGCATTAGATAACCCCGATAATGGAACAAAGTAAGCTTGTTTACTGAATCGATCAACCACCCAAATAACAGTTTTCCCACTAGACAAAGGCAAATCAGTAATGAAACGCATGGGCAAATTAGTCCACGGTCTTTCTGGAATAGGCAATGGAGATAATTTTCCTGGCCAGCTGGTTATGACAAACTGTAGCGCGTGCGCAAACCTCACCAGTTGATGCAAAACCTTTAACCCCTTTCTAACATTAGACGTAATAATCTGTCCATGCGACCTTTGCCTATTTGACCAGGGACGGATTATTACATCTGCACGATTGCCTGCGCACACGGGTGGTGTACGTGTGATTGCTGCGGGGTGTCAGCTGATTCTGACAGCTGACACCAGGCACTAAGTGCCAGGACCGGTCACACACAGCTCCCAGCACTTTAAGCCGCGAAATGTTGCGATCGAACGAGATTGCAGCATTCCGGGAGTCGGCAGAGGGCTAACAGCCTCTCTGCCTTTTGATCAGAGACCCCACGGCGTGACACGGGGACCCGATCGTCGCCATGGTGACCCGATGTTGTTATAAAAAATATTTGAAAATAAAAACAAAAATAATAAAAAAAAGATATTGTATCTATAAACAAATATTTGAATGAAAAAATAAACAATAAAAGTACACATATTTGGTATCACCGCGTCCACAATGACCCGACCTTTAAAACTGTCCCACTAGTTAACCCCTTTAGTGAACACAATAAAAAATAAAAAACAAGGCAAAAAATAATTCTTTTTCAACATACTGCCGAACAAAAAGTGGAATAAAACGCGATCAAAAAGACGGATATAAATAAACATGGTTCCGCTGAAAACGTCGTCTTGTCCTGCAAAAAACAAGCTGCCATACAGCTCCATCAGTGGAAAATAATAAAAAAAAAGCTCTCAGAATAAAGCTATGGAAAAATAATTATTTTGTCTATAAAAGAGTTTTTATTGAGTAAAAGCGTCAAAACATAAAAAAAAATATAAGTGGGGTATCGCAGTAATCGTACTGACACGAAGAATAAAACTGCCTTATCAATTTTACCACACACTGAACGGCATAACGCCCCCCCAAAAAAATCCTGAATTGCTGGTTTTTGTTCATTCTACTTCCAAAAAATAGTAATAGAAAGTGATCAAAAAATGTCACGTGCCTGAAATTGGCTCCAATAAAAGCGTCAACTTATCCCGCAAAAAACGAGCCATCACATGACTCTGTGGGCCAAAATGTGGAAAAATTATAGCTCTCAAAATATGGTGATGCAAAAACTATTTTTTGCAACAAAAAGCGTCTTTTAGTGTGTGACAGCCGCCAAATATAAAAACCTGATATAAATCTGGTATCGCTGTAATCGCAACAACCCAAAGAATAAAGTTACTTAATCACTTATGCCGCACGTGGAACGGCGTAAAAAAGAAAATAAACCAATTCTTCACCTGCTGTTAATTTTTTTATTCTGCCTTCCAAAGATCACATTAAGGTTCAGCTTATCCTGCACCCTGTGCTTACATCGGGGTTTCCGTGTAAATCTCTGAAACACGTGATTCAGATGGAACCTCTGGCTGAAGATTCCCTATAATGAGGCAAATGGAGGCACTGTGGATGCCGTCAGTGTCCGTGTTTTTAGAAGTGCATGAAAGTGCTGCCAGCCACAGTTTTGTGCACTTCTGAAAGTGTCCCACTAGTTAACCCTTTAGAGAACCCCATAAAAAAGAAACAAGGCAAAAAAACAATGCTTTATCATCATACCGCCAAACAAAAAGTGAAATAACACGCGATCAAAAAGACGAATATAAACAAACGTGGTACCGCTGAAAACATCATCTTGTCCCGCAAAAAACAAGCTGCCATACAGCTTCATTAGCAAACAATAAAAAAGTTATAGCTCTCAGAATAAAGCGATGCAAAAATAATTATTTTTTATATAAAATAGTTTTTATTGTATAAAAGCGCCAAAACATAAAAAAATATAAATGAGGTAGCACTGTCATTGTACTCACCCGAAGAATAAAACTGCTTTATCAATTTTTCCACACGCGGAACGGTGTAAACGCCCCTGCAAAAGAAATTCATGAATTGCTGTTTTTTGCTTATTCTACCTCACAAAAATCGGAATAAAAAGCGATCAAAAAGTGTCATATGCTTGAAAATGATACCAATAAAATCATCAACTCGTCCCGCAAAAACAAGACCTCACATGACTCCATGGGCCAAAATATGGAAAAATTATAGCTCTCAAAATGTGGTGATGTAAAAACAATTTTTTGCCATAAAAAATGTCTTAGTGTGTGACAGCTGCCAAACATAAAAACCCAGTATAAAAACCCGCTATAAATAGTAAATCAAACCGCCCCTTTATTTGCCCCTTAGTTAGGGAAAAATAATAAAATAAAAAAAGTATTTATTTCCATTTTTCCATTAGGGTTAGGGTTAGGATTGGGGCTAAAATTAGGGTTAGGGTTGGGGCTAAAGTTAGGGTTACGGTTGAGGCTAAAGTAAGGGTTAGGGTTTGGGCTAAAGTTAGGGTTAGGGTTGGGGCTAAAGTTAGGATTAGGTTTGGGGCTAAAGTTAGTATTACGATTACGGTTGGGATTAGGGTTAGGGTTGGGATTAGGGTTAGGGGTGTGTTAGGGTTAGGTTTGTGGTTAGGGGTATGGTTAGGGTTGGGGTTAGGGTTAGAGTTAGAATTGGGGGGATTCCACTGTTTAGGCACATCAGGGGCTCTCCAAACGTGACATGGCATCTGATCTCAATTCCAGCCAATTTTGCATTTAAAAGTCAAACGGCGCTCCTTCCCTTCCGAGCTCTGCCATGGGCCCAAACAGTGGTTCCCCCCACATATGGGGCATCAGCATACTCAAGACAAATTGTACAACAACTTTTGGGGTCCAATTTCTCCTGTCACCCTTGGTAAAATAAAACAAATTGTATCTGAAGTAAATTTTTTGTGAAAAAAAGTTAAATGTTAATTTTTTTAAAACATTCCAAAAATTCCTGTGAAGCACCTGAAGGGATAATAAACTTCTTGAATGTGGTTTGAGCACCTTGAGGGGAACAGTTTTTAGAATGGTGTCACTTTTGGGTATTTTCTATCATATAGACCCTTCAAAGTGACTTCAAATGTGATGTGGTCTCTAAAAAAAAATGGTTTTGTCAGGCTATGTGCACTTGTTCAGGATTTTTCAAGTTTTTTAGCGTTTTTGCGGCGGTTTTCTGCTGCAAAAATGCTTTTAAAATGCACTCATTAAGCATCCCATTATTAGAATGCATTCCGCAATTTTTGTGCCCATGCTGCGTTTTTTCCACAAAAAAACACATCGCAGAAAAAAACGCAGCATGTTCATTAATTTTGCAGAAAATCTGCGGATTTGCAGCTATATTATTGTATTAAGATGCTCCAGAAAAACACTCGAAAAATCCACACAAAAACGGGCAGAAAATGAGATAAAAACGCAAAAAAAAAGCATCCGGATTTCCTGCGAAGGAGTCCTGAACGTGGGCTTATAGCCTCAAAATGAGAAATCGCTAGTCAACTTTCAACCCTTATAACTTCCTAACAAGAGATGAGTAGATAGAAAACACGGTACAAAGATATACATCTTTATTGTAACAAGAGATGAGCGGTGTTCGAATCGAACTGTTCGCCAATCTCAAATTCGAGCTGTTTTGGGCGGTGTTTGAGCCGTTCGACTAACCCGAACGATTTGGAAAAAATCCGGCTGTTCGAGGTTATGTTCGATAACTGTTCGTGCACCAAAATCGTAACTGGATTTTTTCACAGTAATGCTGATAATCACTGTTAATACACAGTTTGAGTGTACAGCGGGGCGGGGGGAGGGGCATGGGATGGATCTCTGCAGAAATAATGAAGTGTTATGGAAATTTAATTAGGATAAATTTATCCTGAAGTGTTTGCTGGTGCCGTTCCCAATTCTCTATTAAATGTGTTTTTGAGCGCTCAGAACGAAATGAGGACTGTCCACAACGGAAGTGTCAGTATAACAGTTCGTCAAGACCTCTCATTTATTATTCATTCAAGGTTTTATACGTTTACAAATAGGGGCTGGTTAGTCAATTAACATACAATTAAAAGCTGCTAGATTATTGGCTGTTCTAGTGTAAGTATGATAATTATGATAATTATGATAAAAGGGCTGAAGTTGCAGATTTATTGTTTACTGCTCTTTGCCCCAGCATTCTTGCATGACTAGTAAAGTAAACAATAGATATCTAACTAAGACTCTATGTACTTGTTCCTTATGAAGGCCAGAGTCGTTTAAAACGACTGCTTATAGCTGGCATCAGCTTTTGCATAGATATGTGTGAGCACAGGATTTTTAGCAAGTGAGATCTATCTAACTGTGAATGCATATATATGAATATACTTTGAATATATGGAATACATATATATTTCCATGACAGTCCCCCCTTAGATACCACTTGCCCTAAAAACCTGCTCCTGTCCCAAAGCGCTGCAACTCTTTTGTGCTGCCGGCGGGTTGAGAATATGCCTAGCGCATGTCTCCCCCACCGAATACAGACTTTTCACAAATGGGCGGTCAGGAGAACTGTCCCTGTCGGGGGTTTATGTGTTTGCAATCATAGTCTCTTTATTTAACTGCATATTCAGAAAAAAACGTGTGTATTCTTCATCAGGTAGGTCATCTGTCTGGTCAGTCAGAGCATCCACGACATCCTTCATGGCTTAGGTGTCTCTCCTGGTACGGGAGCTTCCTTGCAATGTGATACGTGGATCCAAGCAGGCTTTCCCTCTAGTTACACAGAGGTTGGTGTCATCTGGGGCTCTTGGACAGGACCATCAAATCTGGCAGTGAAGAGAAAAACTCGAGAATGGACATTAGTTTTTGACCAATTCAATTACATAAGCAAACAAGATATCATTTTGCATATTCTGCTGCTGAGGGAAGAATGCACCTAACTTGGGACTAGACCCAAACAAAATTTCGTATGGTGACAGCTTTTCTGGGTCTCTGGGAGTGTGCCTTACGCTAAACAGTGCAATTGGGAGTGTGTCATGCCATGGTTTGCGTGTCTCTTGGGCAATTTTTAACATCCTATTCTTAAGTGTTCCGTTCAGTTTTTCTACCTTCCTGCTGCTCTGGGGGTGGTAAGGAGTGTGTAGGCCTAAATCTGACCCTACTGCTAACCAGATCTCTTGTGTCAGATTTGCTGTGAATGCGGGTCCCTGATCACTCTCTATCACTTCTGGAACCCCGTATCTGCACACTATTTTCTGAAAGTATCTTCTTTGCAGCAGTCTTTGCTGACTTGGAAGGCTTCTGTCCATCTTGAAAATACTTCTTTGACCACAATGGCGTATTTGAATCCTTCACTTGGCGATATCTGGATGTGGTCTATCTGGATCCTCTGAAGCTGGTAGAGTGGTCTTTCCAGATGAGGTGAGGGGACTTTCTTCCATACGTCCAAGGCTTGCATTTGCCGCAGGTCAGACAGCTGCTGGTGAATTTGGCTGTTAGGGTGGAGATCCCTGAAGCGAAACAGTAAGCACCAATCAGATCATTCATCTGTGTCTTTGATATGTGGGTGTGGGTCCATGTGCCCATTGGACCACCATAGGGTGCATACTTTGTGGTAGGCAGAGTTTGAAGTCCATTATTGATAGCCTTCCTTCTTCACGTGTTGCTTTTTTCGCATTCAGCTCTTCTCCTTTTGGAGCTTGGTCTTGCAACTTCTTGAGCAGATCCCAGGACGTCTTTTTGTCAGGTTTCTTGTCTTCAGTCGTCATGTAGTAGCCGTCCGTCTCTACGACCTCTCCCACTTCTCCATGTTGTCTTCCTTTGGCCGCTTCTTTGGCTGCCATGTCCGCCATGTTATTGCCTCACGCCTCTTCTGTTCTCAGTTTTCCATGCACTTTGATTTTTCAAATTGCCACCATTTTGGAAGTTGAAGTACACCCAGCAGGTCCCTGAAGGCTCCATGATGCTTCACGGTTGTCCTGTTTGCTGTGATTAAGTCCCTTGTAGCCCAGATGGGCCCAAAGTCGTGTGCTATGCCATGCGAGTACCTGTAGTCGGTGTAGATGTTTGTAGTCTTGCCTTCTGCCATCTGGTAGGCCTTCATCAGCGCTATCAGTTCTGCTTCCTGGGCTGACAGGCTAGGTGACAGACTTCTGGACCACAGGATTTCTTGATTGCTGGTCACTGCACTTCCTGTGTGGAAACTTCTTCATCATCTGCAAATCTGGAGCCATCCAAGTAGAGGATAAATTCTGTAAATTTTGTTCTGGAAAGTCCATATTGTATCCCCCCTTGGGAGTGGAAGTAGAGTAGCCGGGATGAGGACTGTAGGTCTGGAGACGGTGACATTATGAGACAAAGGCGATAGAGGCGCCACAAAGATGCCTGGCGGTGGGGAGATTATTGTTGGTTGAGCTTGATTGAAGATTGCCAAGATGTCGTGTGGAGTGAGAGTTTCCAGTGGCTGTCCAAGAGTGATGTCAGCAACCTTGTCCAGGAAGGTGTGTGCTGCAGATACTGCCATCAGGCAGGAGGGTGCTCCTCTTGCAACTGGATCCAAGCGGGCTGAGAGGTAGCCTAAAAGTCTCTGTTTTTCCCCGTGAATCCATATCAGGACTCCAGTAGCATGACCTTCTTTCTTCCATCAGGTAGACGGAAAGACTTCTCGTAGTCAGGTAGGCCTGGTGTTGGCGCTGAGACTGTGGAGTTCTTCCAATCTCCTGAATGGGTTGAAGGCTGCGTCCGATAGAAGGAGTGGGGTTGCGTTGATGCAAGTGCACAGAGGCTGCATTAGGACTGAGGCATCAGGGATCCAGGTTCTGCAATACGACACTAGACCAGGGAAGGCCTGCAGCATTTTTGGAGTTGTTGGGGGAGCCATCTTCTCCACAGTGGTCTTCCAGTCTTTTGACATGTGTTTAGTCTGGTGGGCAATACAGTGTCCTAGGGATGTAACTTGCTTCTGACATCACTGGACTTTGTTCTTCCAGACCTTACATTGCTGTTCTTCCAGGTAGAGTAGGAGAGACAAGAAATGGACTGTGAAGGTGTCGATGTCAACCACACAAAAGAGAAGGTCATCCACGTGTTGTAGAAGAGTGACTCTTGCATATTCTGCAATCCAGTTGACGAGGATGGAGGACATTGTCTTGGTGAAACTTGAAGGGCTTGTTTTGAGCACCTTGAGGCAACACTGTCCATATGCACTGCACTGGTGCGTGAAGGCAGGCCTCCAGGTGGAGGGGAAAACACTGAAGAAGGTACTGGCCAGGTTGATCACCGTGAATACCGTTGCGGTGACTGGGACTTTTGAGAGCAGAGTGTGCGGGTTCAGCACTGTTGGGGTTTCAAATACCGCAGCCTCTTTCACGGCCTCCAGGCCTTGCACCATTCTGAACTCAGTGGGGTTTACAGTCTTTTTCTTTACTGTGGAAAGCTGGGATTGATTCCGATGGGCGAGGAAGCCCAGTTTTGCCTTGTCCTCCACTATGCGGCAGGGGACTCCCATCTCCCGGCACAGAGCTGGGGAGAAAACAAGCCACCTACTAGGATCCACATCATGAGAGATGACGACCAGCTGGCTTTCTTGTTCTCCACCAAGGCAGTCACTGTGTTAGCACCTGCTCTGGTCACTTTTTTCTCAGCATGGGCCATCAGTAGTTTCTTTTTCTCCAGCTCGGTCTCAGGTCAGTATTTGTACACAAGTTTGAAGAGCTGAGTGGCCTTTTGCTGGTCTAGGGCCTGGGTGAACTGGTTGATTGCAGGGGGCACCTCCTGGTGCTTGCAAAAGATGAACCTCTGGCGTTGGAGCCGGATGAGGTGTTGCCATTCCATGAAGCGAGTAGGGTCCTTCTTGAGTTGAATATCCTGGCCAATGTCAAAGTTCTCAGGCCGTCTTCATAGGCGAGTTCACTTAGACCTTCAGTTGGTCAGAGACATCTTGACTCTGGGTGATGGAGTGGCTTTTCTGGTACTATGTCCAGCACCTCCTGTGATAGGTCTGCAGTGTGGTTATTCCTGTTTCTTCTTGGGTCAGGGGTGAAGAAAGTGTCATGGTCCCATCTTCCTGGAACACTCTGGTCACTTTCAGCTTCTGCAGTAAGTCCACTCCCAATAGGTTGAGGGTACAGGTCTTTGACACAACAAACTGGGACATGATGGAGTGTTCTGGCTGAGTCCACACGCTCAGGGGCTTCATAATCTGGAAATATCTGACTTGACGATCAATTCCCATGCAGTACGCAGAAGATTCTGATAGATAGGTGAGGTTGCGGAGTTCCACAAGAAAAGATCTGACTACGCCATCCACTCTCAGGATATTGGTCCCACTGGTGGGATTCCCTGTGGACTTGGTGTGCTCCTGTCCTATGGACGGGGTTCTTCACTGCTTTCTGTGTTTCTTCTTCTTCTGCGAAGTCGGTGTTCTGCACCGGTTCCAGAAATGACCATACTAGCCGCAGTTGTAACACCGGACATCCTATCTGTCCCGGCGGGACTCAATCCTTTTTGCTACTGCGAGCAGGGTATCCATTGCTATTGACGTGTACTCAGGCCTGGCTACTACCAGTGGTTTCCTGATTGGTTCTCTCAGTCCATGCACAAAAGCCTGTGCCAACATCCGTCTGTGTGTCTAATCATGGGTAATGAGGCCCAAATCTTGAAACACTTGCATTACTCTGTCATGGAACTTCTCCACAGACTCTGTCTTGTCTTGACTCATGTCATGTAGGCTGAGAGTTTGTCCTGTCAGTCTGCTTTTGGCCCATTCTCTGAGCTGCTCAATTAGCTTTGGTCCTGTCTCCCAGGCATACGCATCTAACTCTGCTGGAAGCTTGAAGTGTTCTCTCATAATTGACCAGAATGCATCACCTGCTTTTATTTCCATTTCGGTCCAGAGATCAATCCAGGCTGCTGCATACGTTCGCTGGATCTGCTGCATTTTTTTGCAAAATGGCATGGGGTGTATCCCTGGGTCTGGCAGCATACTGATCACCTGGCTTGGAATGAAGGGCTCATAGGATGGTGCCTCTACCTGTCCCTGCTCTCTTGGTGTTTGTGGGTTTTCTTCCCTAGTATTGGGCAGCATGTGTGACGTTGCATCTTCATCAGATAAGAAGTGACATGGTGTACTTGGTGCATACACTGGGTGAGATTTGGGCTTAAAAGTTGTCTTGCTGCATGGGGATTTCCCACTTCCTTGCTGAGGCTGCGGTGGATCAGTGTCATGGTTCCATGCTGGCAGCCCTGCTCGGCACTGAGGTTCCTCATTTGTGTCTGCAGCTACACTACCCCCCTGTGAAGCCATAGCTGTGGGCTCTGCTAGTTGTTGTGTCTGGGGGCTACCTGCAACATTTTGTGTAGGGAGATTTGCACTTTCTTCTCCTGATATAATGACTGGCAATGTTTGTACTGTGCTTGGGATAGACAGGGTGCCCTGTGCTGGAGGCACTGAATACAGGGACACCACATTGCTTTGATTGGGCATTGACCCAGTTGATAACGAAGTAGAAAAAAAAGGAAGAGAAGGGAGGTGTGAGGGAGGAGCGAGGGAAAGAGGAGGGGGAGAGAGAGATGGCGGGGAGAGAGGTAAAAAATGAAGAGGGAGGGAGAAGGTGGGGAGAGAGAGAGAGGAAAGAGGTGGGATGTGTGAGAGGAGAAGGAGGAGGAGAGAAGCAGAAGGTGGGTGGTGTGGAGGAGAAAGGGGGAAGAGGGGGGAAGAAGTGAAAGGGGAAAGGAGAGAAAGATGGAGGAGGAGAGAGGAGAAAGATGGAGGGGGAGAAGTAGAAGAAGATGAAGAAGAAGATTTGAGAGTTGGAGAGGAAGAGATAGAAGGAGAGGAAGAGGAAGAAAATGGATGTGTCAGAGATGTGAGGAGGGGAAAGAAGGAATGAGAGGGATGGCAGCGAGGAAAGAGAGAAAAGTCTGAAGAAGAAGGAGAAAGGGACTGAGAGAAGAAAAAGGAGAGGGTGTCCCCCTGTGACTCTTGAGAGGGGATGGTTGAAACAAAAATGCCTTCTCCCTGTGGAGAGAGGCGGGGAGCGTTTTTCCCTGTACAAGGCTCCTTATTCAATGAGAGCAGCCTACACCTGTCCCGTGTCTCCACATGATGGACATGTGATGTGTGTGACTCTGAATTCTGCTCTTGCGACATGTCAGTGATCTTTTTCTCACAGACGATTTAACACCTTTTCAATCTTATTCACATAAAAAATCACTTCCTGGTCCATTCAAATTAACTTGCTGTACCTTCTACACGATGCACCACTGCTCTTTTATAGCAGACGGTAATCTATTAACAAACTTTCCTCTGCCTTTCAAACAACAAAAACAAGAAAAAACATTTCATTATGCAGCGTAAAGGCTGCCTGTCCATTTGCTTCTCACGTACTCTGACCTTCTATTCACATGCCTAGCCCTTTGATTCTCACGTACTGTGTCTATTCCAAAAACCTATTCAACAAAGGTGATTAAAAATCTGAAAACTGCTGCACTCTGGCTCTGCGTGTCTTCGCTGAATGCCTGATGGGAGGGGTGAGTGGTGCCACTGCTCAGTTTGTGTGTGTGTTCTCCCTCAGCCTGCAGTTTTCTTATCTGTGGAGTGACCTTGGTCTAAAGCAAGCTAGTAGATCTTGCTGGTTGGAGAATAAAACTCTAAAATAAGTTGATTAGAAAAATCTCTCCAAAATCATTTAAAAATATACTTAAAAGAAAAACTTTAAAAACAAAAGTTAGATTTAAAAAGAAAAAACAGAAAGAAAACCCTACACAGTTTAGTTAAACTCTTAGGAAAAAAGATTGACCAAAAAGGGGAGGGAAAAAAAAAATGTATTAATCATAAAACTCTGAAAAACAACCCTTGTTACTAAAACAGCTAATTAAAAACAGAAAAGAGGTGGAAAAACTGATTGTAAAATGATAAAAACAAAAAGAAAAGTACTTTAAAACTTTTGTCTGGTAGCGTAGGCTTTTTCCTACCGCCCTCTGGAATGTCATCTCGCTGCTGCCAGTACTTCCCCCCTCCCTTATATCTCTGCTTGCTGTCTCTCCAGACACTGAAATCACGTATCAAAAAAAAATAAAATAAAATTATCCCTCAGAATAGCAAAAAATGAATACAGTTCAGTCTGAATGCCTGAGAATTTTCACGTTAAAATCTGTAGCCAAAAAAACTAGCTTAAAAAGATCAAAACCAGGAAACAGATGTGACAACGTGATTAGCAGCGGAGGGGGTCAAAGGGTTTTCTCGCTGCTGCAGCCAGCAGTGAATGAGATTTAAAGCGACAGTACCTGATACAGACCGTGACACGTACAATGAGACAGACACCCGGGAGAATACAAATCCCTCTTTTGATGATCTGTGACACATACAAGCTGCTCTGGTAACTGATAACTCACCAATTGCACTGAGCATGCCGATGCTCCAGGTCTACCACTTCTTAAAGTGCGCCGGTCACAGTAATCTGTAATAGCCTGTACAAAATTCCCACCCTTCACACCTGGAATACTGGAGTGTCTCACTCCGATGTGTGAAAGAATTTGTGAGAATTTATCCAAACAAAGCCCCCACCCTTCACACCTGGAATACTGGGATTGTCTCCCTCCGATGTGTGAAAGAATTTGTGAGAACTTATCCAGCAATTTGGCTTTTCCTGCTATACAGCTTCCAGAAATCAGCAAGCAAAAGCACAGTCACCGTTCCAACTTTTCTCCCGGTTCACATAAAACATGAAACACATACACAGCACAGCAGCAAACAACTCGGCTTATATCCCAGGGCTTTTGGATAAGGGTATGGACTTTTTACACTACAAGGGAATGCGGTGATGACCACGTCTGACCGGCTAGAAGTGTAGGCTAGGACTAGGCACAGGGAACATTCAGGTAAGATGACAGAGTTTTCTTACCTTACTGATGGAGCTGCAGTCTCCGTCCCATGTGCCAAGGCCAGGGCCAACACCCCCGTCTCTCCGGTCGGCCGGGTCCTCGTGCGTTTCGTCCAATGCCCCGCGTGCAGGCGCCAACTGTTATGGAAATTTAATTAGGATAAATTTATCCTGAAGTGTTTGCTGGTGCCGTTCCCAATTCTCTATTAAATGTGTTTTTGAGCGCTCAGAACGAAATGAGGACTGTCCACAACGGAAGTGTCAGTATAACAGTTCGTCAAGACCTCTCATTTATTATTCATTCAAGGTTTTATACGTTTACAAAAAGGGGCTGGTTAGTCAATTAACATACAATTAAAAGCTGCTAGATTATTGGCTGTTCTAGTGTAAGTATGATAATTATGATAATTATGATAAAAGGGCTGAAGTTGCAGATTTATTGTTTACTGCTCTTTGCCCCAGCATTCTTGCATGACTAGTAAAGTAAACAATAGATATCTAACTAAGACTCTATGTACTTGTTCCTTATGAAGGCCAAAGTCGTTTAAAACGACTGATTATAGCTGGCATCAGCTTTTGCATAGATATGTGTGAGCAAAGGATTTTTAGCAAGTGAGATCTATCTAACTGTGAATGCATATATATGAATATACTTTGAATATATGTAATACATATATATTTCCATGACAGAAGATCTCCATTTTTTTTCTCTTTCCCGCATTTCCAGTGGGAGTGCAGTCTGTCAGTCTATCAGCAGCGCGCACACGGAGCGAATTGCTTTTTTTTCACACAAGCAAGGGCATATGTCATTGGCTGTGTGTGTCACATGTCCTTGCCCTATAAGACCCAGCCATTTTCCGCGTCGCCACCATTTTCTCACTGCTGCAGCTGAGTATTAGACGGCACTGCTGCTCCTGTGAGCGCTATATTGTGCACCAGCAAATTGGAAGCAAAATTTCTCTTTAATCGACAGAAAGGTTTAGGGAGTAAGGAGTGGGACTAGTTTGTAATTGCCGCCCTTTTGAGGGCTAGGTTACAGCAGTTCCTAGCACTTTTAGCAGGCAGGTCTGTGCTCTTAATAAATAGACAGATAGGTTGGGAGTAGTGACTATTTTTAATTGCAGCCCTTTTGGGGGCTAGGCTACATAAGTTCCTATCACTTTTTGCCAGCTCCACCAGCGTTCAAATAACTACGAATTTTGAGCTACATCTTGCCTGTAAAATAATTGTGGGCATAGTAGCAGTGTGTGGTACTCATTCTATTAGGCCATCTATACAAAGCTCCATCAGCGTTCAAATAACTACGAATTTTTAGCTGCATCTTGCCTGTAGAATAATTGTGGGCATAGTAGCAGTGTGTGGTACTCATTCTATTAGGCCATCTATACAAAGCTCCACCAGCGTTCAAATAACTACAAATTTTTATCTGCATCTTGCCTGTAAAATAATTGTGGGCATAGTAGCTGTGTGTGGTACTCATTCTATTAGGCCATCTATACAAAGCTCCACCAGCATTCAAATAACTACGAATTTTTATCTGCTTCTTGCCTGTAAAATAATTTTGGGCATAGTAGCGGGTGTGGTACTCATTCTATTAGGCCATCTATACAAAGCTCCACCAGCGTTCAAATAACTACGAATTTTGAGCTGCATCTTGCCTGTCGAATAATTGTGGGCATAGTAGCAGTGTGTGGTACTCATTCTATTAGGCCATCTATACAAAGCTCCACCAGCGTTCAAATAACTACGAATTTTTATCTGCATCTTGCCTGTAAAATAATTGTGGGCATAGTAGCAGTGTGTGGTACTCATTCTATTAGGCCATCTATACTAAGCTCCACCACCTGTGTATCTAATAAAATTGTTTTACTGCTTCTAACCCAGCCAATCCTTTTGTGCTAGTACCACAAATTGGCCACTCAGCTCTGCTCAGTTTCCATCCATCGTTTTTTGTGCAAACAACTCCAGAGTTGTCAATTTGTTAACCACCAAAATGATTGGCAAAAGGCCTGCTGCTGGTGGAAAGGGGAATAGGCGTGTTGGGAAGGGAAAAAAAGGTTGTGTCCGTGGAGTAGCTGTTAAAGCAACAGTAACATCTGCAGAAGAAAGACTATCTTCCAGCCAAACTAAGATGTCTACTTCTTTTAGTGGACAATGTGATACGATCCCTTTCTTACGGCCACGCCCATCGCTACAAATTCCAGATGAGGCACAAAAACAGCAGGTGCTTCAACAGATATCAAGTGCTTCTTTAAGTCGGCTCTCCTCCACCTCAACATCACAAATACTCCAGTCCTCAGCGGTGTCACCCCAATCGCACTTGCTTCCTCACAGCTCCCAAGTCTCCAGCTGCCCGTCTGAGTATGGGGTAGAACGGATGGTTGAGTCTGCAGAGCAGTTTACTCATACTATAGCCTGGGAATCAGAGGTAGTCTCCAGAGCTTCTGTGAATCCAGACAAGGAAATGATCTGCAGTGATGCCCAGAATCTTTATGAGTCGGATACAGGACCAGATGAAGAAGTTTCTGAGCATAATGTAGACCCTCGTTCCCAAACTGTAACTCCTGTTGGTGGAGACAATGAGGAAGACGATGATGAGACTCAAATACCTAATTTCAGCGACAACTTGAGTTCTTTGTCAGGGCAGGAAGAGGTTGGCTCTGAGGACGACGGGTGTGAGAACACACAGGGTGATGATGACGAGGTTACAGATCCCACTTACTGTCAACCCACAATCAGACAGTCAATGAGGTCAGCAGAGGAGGTGGAGGAGGATTCTAGTGATGACGAGGTCAGGTTGCGCCTTCCTGGACAGAGACATAGTACTGGAAGCACGTCACCAACTGCATCCTCAAACACAACTCTGCCTCTGACCACAAGTCGTGGTGGCTCTTCAGGTCGCATGGGTTCTAAGCCTTGCATAGCCTGGGCATTTTTTTAGATCAATAAGGATGACCCAACTCGTGTTATCTGTAACATTTGTGACCAAAAGCTAAGTAGAGGCCAAAAAATCTATAGTTTGAGTACTTCATGCATGAACCGTCACATGGATATGAAGCATAAGTTGCAGTGGCAAGCTCACTGTGCTACAATGCGGCCTAGCGGGCCGGGCCAACCACCGTCTGCCCCATCTTGTGCATCCGCAACCGTGGCCTCTTCATCCTCTGTGACTGGGGGACAGCAGTCAGACCTGTTTTGAGACTCAGACCTCTTTACCCGCAACAGCCAGTCTGATTGGCAGGTCATCATTTCATTTGGAAGTGGAAACACCAGCTGGTGTTGAGCGCTCTCCGACATCGAGAGCACCACCTTTGGATCAAGGCAACCTAACTTTTGTGCCTGCATCTTCCTCACAGACCGTCGGTTGTCCGGGGACACCCTACTCAACCCCATCAAAGCACAACAGCCAGCCCTCGGTCCCTCAGATGTAGACAAGTAAAAGACCATTTCCTCCTAGCCATGAGAAAGCTAAGAGGTTGAATTTCACCATCTGCAAGCTCTTGGCTACAGAAATGCTGCCTTTCCGCCTGGTGGACACAGAGGATTTTTGAGACCTTATGTCCGTCGCAGTGCCACAGTACCAGATGCCCAGTCGGCACTACTTCTCAAAGAAAGGTGTGCCTGCGCTCCACCAGCATGTCGCACACAACATCACCGCTTCTTTGAGAAATTCAGTGTGTGACAGGGTGCATTTCACCACAGACACTTGGACGAGTAGGCATGGACAGGGGCGTTACATGTCGCTGACTGGGCACTGCGTAACTATAGTTACAGCAGGACAAGGGGCTGCTGTCCAAGTCTTGCCGTCCCCACGAGTTGTGAGTCAATCCTCTTTATCTCGAAGTTATTCCACTGCTTCTGCCTCCTTAACCTCCTCTTGGTCCTCCACCTGCACCCAAAGCCTGTCAGGTCATGCCACCGGCTTTCTAACTGCCAGAAGGGATCCTGCACACTTCCTTGCTATGCTGGCAGCAGGGCTCAACGTCATCAGGCGGTTTTTTTGTTGAAATGTCTGGGAAATGTGAGTCACACAGCTGAGGAGTTGTGGTCAGCTCTGGAGAACCAGTTTCATGAATGGTTGTGTCCACTGGACCTGCAACCAGGGAAGGCCGCGTGCGACAATGCAGAAAACCTGGGTGCGGCCCTTCTCCGGGGAAATGTCACACACGTGCCTTGTATGGCTCACGTGTTGCACCTGGTTGTCCAGCAATTTTTAGCACACTATCCCGGACTACATGGCCTTCTGCAGAGGGCACGGTCGCTGTGTGTTCACTTCCGCCGTTCGCATCCCGCAGCTCAGCGACTTACATCTCTACAGAAGTTGTTGGGCCTGCCACTTCACCGGCTAAAATGCGATGTGCCAACACGGTCGAATTCAACTCTGCACATGTTGCAGCGACTGTGGCAGCACCGACAAGCCCTGGTGCAATACGTTCTTACTTATAGCCTGGGCCAATATGATCCAGAGGTGGGGCAAATCACGCTGAAGGAGTGGTCTCAGATCAGGGACCTATGCACCCTTCTGCACAGTTTTGAAATGGCGATGAAGATGTTTAGTGCTGACGATGCCATTATCAGCATGACTATTCTGGTGATTTACATGCTGGAGCACATGTTAAATATAATTCGGAGTCAGGTGGTGGAACAAGAGGAGGTGGAGGAAGTAGAGGAGGATGAGTTGTATGCGGAAGGGCTAACATCTGCAAGGTCCAGACGGTCGGCAGCACCAAGGCAGCAGGCATGGGAGGGTGGGGGAGAGGGATTAACCAGGGCGCATGGTAGCAGCCAAACTAGTGAGGAAGGTGCAGGAGCCCAGGAAGAAGTGGAGGACGAACTGGCGATGGGCATGGAAGACTCATCAGATGAGAGAGACTTTGATCACATTTCTGTTGTGCGAGGTTGGGGGGAGAGGGCAGAGGAAGGAAGCAGGATTCTTACCTCGCCACCAACACAACAGGGACTTGGTGCTCCTGGATGCGCAAGACACATGAGTGCCTTCTTGCTGCACTACCTGCAACATGACCCTCGAATTGTCAGAATTCAGAATAATCCTGACTACTGGGTAGCCACACTGTTAGATCCCCGGTACAAAAGTAAATTTGCTAAAATAATTCCTGCCATAGAAAGGGATTCACGCATGCAGAGACTGTTGCAGAATCTTACATGTGCTTTTCCACAAACCACCACTGGTGCACGTAGTGAATCTCACAGTTCTAACTTGCCAACCGTGGGACTTTCGAGTCTTCAGCACTCAAACCGTAACAGAAACACAGTATCTGCTGGTGTTAACAGCAATTTTGTGGAATCCTTTCACCACTTTTTTAGCCCATCTTTTGCAAGGCCACAGGAGACAAGAAGTCAGACACATAGTCAACGCCTAGAGACGATGGTACAGGAGTATCTCCAACTGAACATCGAAGCCATGACTGTGTCACTGGACCCTTCCTCTTTTTGGGCTTCCAATCTGGATAAATGGCCGGAGCTTGCCACTCACGCCTTGGAGATCTTGTCATGCCCCGCAGCCAGCGTTCTCTCTCAACGTGTGTTCAGCGCTGCTGGTGGTGTGCTTACAGATAAGCGCATGCGGCCGTCCACTGACAATGTAGACAGACTCACGCTCATAAAGATGAACAAATCATGGATCTGCAAGGACTTTTCTACCCCTGTGTCATCCTGGGGAGAGTAAAAGCTTGAGGATTTGTTAAAATCACCTCACCAACCATTTTAAGCAACTCTGGGGCAATTGATGCCACTTAAGTGGTGTCTGTGCCCCAAATTTTTTGAAAAAATGGAGACTCTTTTTGGAGTCCCCTTCCTCTGTTTTACGTGACGTTGGCATCGTCAGTTACAGGTGGGTTGGGTCTTCCTCCCCCCTTTTAACCGTAAGAAACTACATACACTATGGCTTGGAGTAACACAGATGGTTGACTCTGAAGAGCTGTTTACTCATACTATAGCCTGGGAATCAGAGGTCTGCTCCAAAGCTTCAGTGTCTGCTAGTCAGCGGAGTAGCCACCGGCTGTAGATCTAATTACAATTTTTTTTTTCAAATTCAATTTTTTTTTTATTTTTGTGGTGAAAAAGTACAATAAAATACAATATACATAGTAAAAGGGGTAGTATAACTATAAATCTATGCATAACGACAGTACATTGGTGGGTACAGGGAGGGTTTTCCATCAATATCCAGATCAAGCATGTATTTTTCCATATGAAAGATAGAGAGAGAGGGAGCGGACCACGGCAGACCACCAATCAATAGAGTGCGATTATCATCATTGTTGTGCCGACATCACGGATAACTTTAGTTGGGGGCTAGATGGTAGGCGTCAGAGTTTTGCAAATCAACCCAATTCCTCCAAATCACACAGTATCTATCAACATCAGCCGGTCAGATGGCAATCAGATGCTCCATCCTATTAAGGAGGGAGATCTGCGCAAACCATTCCTCCACAGTGGGTGTGTCTCTGCTTTTCCAGTGTTGTGGAATGACATTCTTAGCCGCCTGTATTAGGTAGCCTATTGATGACCCTTTATAACTACGTTTACTTATTGGTAACATTGATAAAAGGAGGGCTTTTGGCGTATTAGGGATAGTCAAACCAGTTATTTTCTCAATCATGGGAACCACCTTTGCCCAAAATGCATTTATTATAGGGCATGCCCACCATATGTGTGACATTGTCCCTTCCCCCTCCCCACATCTCCAACATCTATCTGAGACCACTGGATACCATCTATGAAGGACTGCTGGGGCCCGGTACCATCTAGATATAATTTTGAAGGAGGTTTCCTGAGCTTTGGACCCTATTGAGGTTTTATGTGTTAGGAAGAAACATTTATCCCATTGTGAGTCAGAGAAGGACTTCCCCAGTTCCCTTTCCCATGCACTGCAGAATCCTGGCCTATTGTCAGTTACGTGGGCAACGAGGAGATTATACGGTAGTGTAAGGTTCTTTGTCTCTGTTGACATGTTCCTTGAAACTCAGTTTTCCGTCGGCCATTTTGCTTTCTGTCTTTCTGCAGCTCTTGCCCTCAGTTAATATGGAGTTTCCAGTTTTCATGTTCCCGCCCTGATTCTTCCCTCTTGCTTCTTAAGCAGCCTCAGCTGAACAATCAGTGCTCCTGAATCAAGCCTCAGTCAGTCTGTGACCTGACTCCTGGAAGCCTTGGACTTGTACTCCAGCTATTCCCTACTGAGGAACCTTGGAACACTTTTGGACTCTGGTAACCTGCTGTTTGGTGAATCCATGTTTGCAGAGGAATTACGGTACAGAGAAGAGATCCTGAACCTGCTTTGGAGATTTACTGTAGTGCTTGAAGTTACTCTGGCCTGCTGTGTCTCCTGTCGCTGTTCCTGCAAACTGTGTGAACTTTTCAGCATGCTTGTATGAAGTAATACAAGTCATTTCATTTCAACCTATGTCTCCTGTGTTTTCCTCGCACCCAAGCACAAGACGCTATAGGAACTGTACACTATACATGACAAGATTCAGGAGCCAATGTTTAGTGTCTGCTGGGTCTGGGAAAGCCGTGTCTGCTGTGACTGTGGATATCAGATGTCCGTTTAATACCTTATGTGATGACAGTGGTTGTGACTTCTCACAACCATTCCAGGTGAGCGCATTCCCTTAAAATTTTACTCTGGAGTGTTACCACAGGTAAACACTATTGTTTTTTTTTTTTTTCCTTTCCTCTTCTCCTTCCAGCACCTCTGCCTTAAAAGATCTGGAAGATGGAGGCCCGCATAAAGGAACTTTGCGGAGTGACTGATACAATCCTTTCAGATGTACAGACTTTAAAAACCCGTTTTGCAAGCCTACAGGACCTCACTAATCATAATTTGCAAGTGTTTGGACAGACTACCCAGGAATTGCGAGCCAGGATTGAGGCTCTAGAGGAACGAGCCCAGGCTCCTGCCATAACCCCAAGTTCTGGGATCCCCAAATTACCTCCTTTTCGTTTTGGCGGTGAACGTGAGAAATTCAGGAGATTTATTAATCAATGCAATTTATTTTTCTCTGCACATGCTTCACAATTTCCCACTGAACGATCCAAAGTGCTTACTATAATAATGTTGCTTACCAATAAGTGTTATGTTTCGGCAGCTGAGGAGTGCAGGCAAAAAAGACAATACACCAGAGCAGTTGGAATCTATGAGATTGCAGTACCCTGACTAACCACCACAACTAGAGGCAGCCGTGGAGCGTTCCTACGTTGGTCCTAGACGCCTCGTCACAGCCTGAGAAACTAACTACACCTAAAGATAGAAATAGGAAAGCTATCTGCCCCGGAGCAGAACCCCAAAGACAATAGAAAGCCCCCAAACATGTAATGGCGGTTAGACAAGATGAAATACTGACACAGAAAGAAAATAGTATGAGCAAACGCTGGGGCCCAAACTAACTAAATAGAAAAGGATAGGAAGGGTAATTACTGCAATCCCAGAAAACCCTGAAAAGCACCAACTCTACTAATTTCAAAAATACCTGAGATCACACGACCTCTACCACCTAAATTAGTTCTCTGGTGTAACAAAATCAAAACAGCAGCCACTGAAAAAACTGGAAAAAGCAAAAGTACAAACATCAGTGGCTGAACCAAACTGAGAGGGCAAAAGCCCCGGAGGGGACCCTGAAGGCCCCCACAGAAGTGCAGGACAAAATGCAAAAATATAGCACAAAAACAAAAAGAAGAAAATGTCTTATCTGTTAGCAGGAGATGCAGACACGACACAGCAGGCTACAAGGGAAACAGGAATGAAGGATTCAGACCAGAACAATTGATCACTGGCAACCCTGATGGGAAGGTGACTCCCTTATATAAGACCAGTCAGTAACACCTGATTCCCAATCCTCACAATCTTCACTGGACAGACCAGCACTGCTTGTAACCACCAGAGGAAGCCTCTGCTCAGAACTCATCTCAAACCCATTCACAACAGTACCCCCCCTTGAGGAGGGGTCACCGAACCCTCATTTGAGCAACCAGGTCGGTCAGGATGAGTTCTATGATACACACGGATAAGTCTCCTAGCATGGATGTCCGAAGCAAACACCCAAGAATTGTCTTCCTGACCATAACCTCTCCATTTAACCAAATACTGGAGTTTCCGTCTAGAAAAACGAGAATCTAATATTTTCTCAACCACATACTCCAGATTGCCCTCAACCAAAACAGGGTCAGGAGGCACAGCAGCAGGAACCACTGGCTCAACAAACCTCTTCAACAAGGACTTGTGGAACACGTTATGGATCTTAAATGTCCCTGGAAGAAGCAAACGAAAAGAAACAGGATTAATAATCTCCATGATCTTATAAGGTCCAATGAACCTAGGCTTAAATTTAGGAGATGCTACTCTCATAGGAATATTCTTTGAGGACAACCAGACCAAGTCCCCCACTTTAAACCGAGGACCATCAGTCCTATGCCGGTTAGCAAACCGCTGGGCCTTCTCCTGAGAGAGGGACAACCTCTCCACTACCTGGTCCCAAATCTGTTGCATACGCTCCACAACAGAGTCAACACCTGGACAGACAGAAGCCTCCGTCTGTCCTGAAGAAAATCGAGGGTTAAACCCAGAATTACAGAAAAACGGAGACATCAAAGTGGCAGAGCTAGCCCTATTATTAAGAGCAAACTCAGCCAAAGGCAAAAAAGAGACCCAGTCATCCTGATCAGCAGACACAAAGCATCTTAGATAAGTCTCCAATGTCTGGTTTGTTCTCTCCGTTTGACCATAGGTCTGAGGATGAAATGCCGAGGAGAAAGACAATTGAACACCCAGTTTAGAACAAAAAGTCCTCCAAAATCTGGAAACAAACTGGACTCCTCTGTCAGACACAATGTTCTCAGGAATGCCGTGTAAATGAACCACGTGCTGAAGGAACAACGGCACCAATTCAGAGGAGGAAGGCAACTTAGGTAATGGCACAAGATGTATCATTTTGGAAAACCTATCACAAATTACCCAGATGGTGGTCATTCTCTGAGAAACAGGAAGGTCGGAAATGAAATCCATAGAGATATGGGTCCATGGTCTCTTGGGCACAGGCAATGGCATCAACAAACCACTAGAGCGAGAGCAAGGCTTGGAGCGAGAGCAAGTCCCGCAGGACTGCACAAATTCCCTGACATCACGAGACAAGGTAGGCCACCAAAAGGACCGACTAACCAAGTCTCTGGTACCAAAAATTCCGGGATGCCCAGCCAATGCGGAACAATGAATCTCAGACATCACACTCTTTTTCCACTGGTCCGGGACAAACAATTTTCCAACAGGGCAGCGCTCGGGCCTATCCTCCTGACACCCCTCCAGAGCAAGTCTCAAATTGGGCGAAATGGCGGAAAGAACTACACCCTCTTTCAAAATAACAGAAGGATCAGATAACTCAGGAGAGTCCGCAAGGAAACTCCTCGAGAGGGCATCCGCCTTAACATTCTTAGTGCCAGGAAGAAAGGAAACCACAAAATTAAAACGTGTGAAAAACAAGGCCCACCTGGCCTGTCTAGGATTGAGTCGCTTGGCAGATTCCAGATAGACCAGATTCTTATGGTCCGTAAGGACCACCACCTGATGTTTGGCTCCCTCCAGCCAATGTCTCCACTCTTCAAAAGCCCACTTCATGGCCAATAACTCCCGATTACCCATGTCATAATTACGTTCAGTAGGAGAAAATTTTCGAGAGAAAAAGGCACAAGGGTTACTTTTAGAGGTCTCTGGATCTTTTTGGGACAAAACGGCACCTGCCCCAATTTCAGAGGCATCAACCTCCACCTGAAATGGCAGAGAAACATCAGGCTGCCGTAGAACAGGAGCAGAAGTGAATCTCTGCTTAAGTTCCTGAAAGGCAGAGACTGCCTCAGGAGGCCAATTCACCACATCAGAACCCTTTCTGGTCAAATCAGTTAATGGTTTAACAATAACCGAGAAATTACCAATAAATTTATGATAAAAATTGGCAAAACCCAAAAATCTCTGAAGAGCCTTTAATGAAGTAGGTTGGACCCAATCACAGATGGCCTGAACCTTGACCGGGTCCATTTCAATAACAGATGGGGACAAAATGAATCCCAGAAATGAGATCCTCTGTACGCCAAAAAGACACTTTGATCCCTTCACATACAGAGCATTCTCTCTCAAAATCTGGAATACAGTTCGAACATGTTTCACATGAGAGTCCCAGTCATTAGAAAAAATCAAGATATCATCCAAATAAACAATCAGAAATTTGTCCACAAAATCCCTGAAAATGTCATTCATGAAGGACTGGAAGACGGAAGGAGCATTAGTGAGCCCAAAGGGCATCACTAGGTACTCAAAATGCCCTTCAGGGGTATTGAATGCCGTCTTCCATTCATCCCCGTGCTTAATGCGAATAAGGTTATACTCCCCCCTGAGGTCAAGCTTGGTAAACCAAGTAGCGTTTTTCACCCTGGAAAACAGGTCAGAAATCAAGGGTAACGGGTATTGATATTTCACAGTAATATTGTTCAAGAGACGATAATACACGGCCTTAATGAACCATCCTTTTTGGCCACAAAGAAAAAACCGGCACCTAAGGGTGAAGAGGATGGTCTGATATGACCCTTCTCCAATGATTCCTTGATATAAGACCGCATAGCGTCATGTTCAGGTACAGACAAGTTAAAAAGGCGACCTTTAGGGAATTTACTACCCGGCACTAATTCAATAGCGCAGTCATAGCTCCTATGGGGAGGCAAGGATGCAGATTTACTTTCGCTAAACACATCAGAAAAATCAATCAAAAAGTCAGGAACATCCTGAGCCTGGGGGAGGCAGAAAAAACAGGAGTGTTGGTATTAACACATTGGCAGCCCCAACTGGTTACAGACACAGATTTCCAATCCAAAACAGGATTATGAGACTGTAACCAAGGGAAACCCAGCACGATAATGTCATGCAGATTATACAGAACCAAAAATTTGCAGCACTCCTGGTGATCAGGTTCAACCCTCATTATCACCTGAGTAGAAAACTGGGGTTTATTCTCAGCCAAAGGGGTAGAATCGATCCCCAGTAGGGGAATAGACTTCTGTAGGGGTATCAAGGGAAACCCACAACGTTTAGCAAAATCATAATCCATCAGGTTAATAGCTGCACCAGAATCAACGAAAGCCTGAGCAGAAAATGAGGACAGAGAGCATATCAGAGTGACAGTTAATAAAAACTTAGTCTGAACACTACCCAAGACAACTGAGCGTGCAAAACGTCTTCCCCGCTTAGGGCAGACTGAAATAGCATGAGAGGCATCATCACAGTAGAAACATAACCCATTGCGCTTTCGAAACTCATGACGCTGTGCCCCAGACACCACTCTATCACACTGCATGGGTTCAGAAGCTGGTTCACAAGGCAACACCATTCCACGCATACTTCTTCGCTCACGCAAACGTCTGTCAATTTGAATCGCTAATGACATAGAATCATTGAGACCAGAGGGGACAGGGAATCCCACCATAACATTCTTTACATTATCTGACAGACCCTTCCGGAAAGGGGCTGCCAAAGCGTCGTCATTCCATTTGGTCAGGACTGCCCACCTACGGAATCTCTGACAGTATAACTCAGCGTCATAAAGCCCCTGATTTAATGCCAACAAGGCTTTTTCAGCTTGATCAGTGACATTAGACTCATCGTACAATAACCCCAAAGCCTGAAAAAACGCATCAACATCACTCAAAACAGGATCCCCAGGTGTCAGGGAAAAAGCCCAATCCTGAGGATCGCCGCGCAGGAGAGAGATGACAATTTGAACCTGCTGCGCTGTGTTCCCTGAGGACTTAGATTTTAAGGCAAAAAAACAATTTACAATTATTTTTGAAATTCTGAAACTTAGCTCGATCCCCTAAAAACAAATCTGGCATGGGAATCCTAGGTTCCACAACAGGCAACCTAGCAAGATAGGTAGCAATACTCCGAACCTCAGCGGCAAGCTGATCCACACGGCCAGACAACTGTGCAAACTCCATTGAGAGAAAAGATCCTCCCCAGCACCCAGAGATACAGAGGGGAAAAAAAAAAAAAAAAAACAAACAGAAAAATATCTCTGACAACTCTGACAACCTTTTTTCTTTCACAATATTTTTTCCCTTCTGTGAGTACCATACAATTTTCAATTTTTTGGCCGGTGATACTGTTATGTTTCGGCAGCTGAGGAGTGCAGGCAAAAAAGACAATACACCAGAGCAGTTGGAATCTATGAGATTGCAGTACCCTGACTAACCACCACAACTAGAGGCAGCCGTGGAGCGTTCCTACGTTGGTCCTAGACGCCTCGTCACAGCCTGAGAAACTAACTACACCTAAAGATAGAAATAGGAAAGCTATCTGCCCCGGAGCAGAACCCCAAAGACAATAGAAAGCCCCCAAACATGTAATGGCGGTTAGACAAGATGAAATACTGACACAGAAAGAAAATAGTATGAGCAAACGCTGGGGCCCAAACTAACTAAATAGAAAAGGATAGGAAGGGTAATTACTGCAATCCCAGAAAACCCTGAAAGCACCAACTCTACTAATTTCAAAAATACCTGAGATCACACGACCTCTACCACCTAAATTAGTTCTCTGGTGTAACAAAATCAAAACAGCAGCCACTGAAAAAACTGGAAAAAGCAAAAGTACAAACATCAGTGGCTGAACCAAACTGAGAGGGCAAAAGCCCCCGGAGGGGACCCTGAAGGTCCCCACAGAAGTGCAGGACAAAATGCAAAAATATAGCACAAAAACAAAAAGAAGAAAATGTCTTATCTGTTAGCAGGAGATGCAGACACGACACAGCAGGCTACAAGGGAAACAGGAATGGAGGATTCAGACCAGAACAATTGATCACCGGCAACCCTGATGGGAAGGTGACTCCCTTATATAAGACCAGTCAGTAACACCTGATTCCCAATCCTCACAATCTTCACTGGACAGACCAGCACTGCTTGTAACCACCAGAGGAAGCCTCTGCTCAGAACTCATCTCAAACCCATTCACAACAAATAAGGCTTTGATGTGGGCAAACCTCTGATTGAGACTGAGAATGATTGTTTGAATCACCTTGATGCTTTTATTTCAGCCATGGGGCAGGTGTTTGATGACCCCAATCGAGGTGCAACAGCTGAAGCAGCCATGTTAACTTTGCGCCAAGGTAAGCGTTCAGTAGCCGAATATGCCCTGGATTTCAGGAGATGGGCTCTTGATACCACTTGGGACACTTCCGCTAAAAAATCTATTTTTCGGAAAGGGTTGTCTCCACTGATTAAGGATGAACTTGCTCGTGCCGACCCTCCCACTGCGTTAGGTGACTTTATCAACTATTGTATCCGTATTGATGCTCGTCTGACTGAACGCAGACAAGAGAGATGGTTCGAAAATAATCGCACTAACCTTTTACTACCTCCCTCCTCAGCTAAGGAACCTTTGAGTAGGATCACAAGGGAACCAGAACCTGAACCCATGCAGGTGGACTCTTTGCAAAGGCGGGTTAGTGATGCACGCAAAGAACATCGTATAAAGGAAAATCTATGTTTCTACTGTGGTAAGTCAGGGCACTTCATTATAAACTGCCCCAGCCGTTCTCGTAAGACTACTGCAGCAGTCATTCACTGTGAGTGTTGCGAGAGGAGCTCTGTCATGTCCGAGCCTCAGGCTCCAGAGAGATCTGCTGCAAGAGATCTTGATTTCTTGGACTTAAACTCTGTTAGTTCTGGGACGATGACGGTATAAATGCTGCAATTTTTCAAGTTTCCTCAGCGGTGTCCCAGCTGAGTTGTAAAAGAAACAATTCTCATTGCTTCCTTTCCATCAAACTCTGGGTTGACTCAGTCTAGGTGTCTAGCTCTGCTATGATCGACTCAGGAGCAAGTGGAAATTTTATGGATATCTCCTTTGCTCTGAAACAGGGGATACGTTCAGTGAAGAAGGCTACTCCAGTATAGATGGAGACTGTGGATGGCTCTCTACTGACTTCTGGACCAGTGGATCAAGAAACAGAGCCTTTGAGGGTCCTTATGGGTAAAGATCATCAGGAGAAAATGTCTTTTTTGCTTATCTCTTCTCCCCACTTTCCCATCATTCTAGGGCTACCATGGCTGCAGGCGCAGAATCCTACGATTAACTGGAGACCAAGGAATTACACTTTCCGGAGAAACAGATGAGTCAAGGAGTTTCAGCTTGCTCTGTTCCTAAAGGAACCATGTCAGTCCCTGAACTACCAGCTGTATACCAGGACTATGTGGATTTATGTGACAAGAAGAACGCTGATCAGCTTCCTCCTCACCGTCCATATGATTGTCCAATTGAATTATTGCCCGGAGCCGAGATACCTTTTGGTAAGATCTACCCCCTAGCGGGGCCCGAGCTAAAAGCTTTGAAGGATTATATAGATGAAAATTTAGCCAAGGGCTTCATACGCCCCTCTTCATCTCCCACAGGTGCACCCATCTTCTTTGTGAAGAAGAAAGATGGATCTCTGAGACCCTGCATAGACTATAGGGAACTCAATAAGGTTACTATTAGAAACCGTTATCCATTGCCTTTAATCCCTGAGTTGTTGGAGAGAGTGCGGCATGCCAAAATTTTCTCTAAACTGGATCTCCGTGGGGCCTATAACTTGGTCCGTATTAGACCTGGGGATGAATGGAAGACTGCTTTCAGGTCACGCTATGGACACTTTGAATATCTAGTTATGCCTTTTGGTCTGAGTACCGCCCCAGCCACTTTCCAACACTTCGTGAATGATATCTTCAGGGATCTCCTAGATACATTTGTGGTGATTTATCTGGATGATATTCTAATTTTTTCTAACTCCACAGAGGAACATCATGGACATGTGAGAATGGTCTTAGAACGCCTAAGACAAAACCATCTCTACATCAAACTTGAAAAATATGAATTCCATAGGACCGAAATTCAATTTCTGGGGTATGTACTATCTACGCAAGGAATTAGTATGGATGGAAGCAAGACCCAAGCCGTCAAGGATTGGCCAATTCCTAGAAATGTGAAGGAGGTGCAGCGTTTCATCGGGTTTGCCAACTTCTATAGACGTTTCATTAAGAATTTTTCTGAGGTAGTGTCACCTATCACCCAACTTACCCGGAAACAGTCTAGGTTCTCCTGGACCCGCAAGCTCAGGAAGCATTTTCCTGTTTAAAGGATAAATTTACCACCGCACCTATCTTAGTACATCCCAACCCGAGCTTGCCTTCATAATAGAAGTGGATGCTTCAGACTGTGCCGTTGGAGCTATACTCTCTCAGAGAACAGGTGAGAAGAATGTCTTGCATCCCTGTGCCTTCTTTTCCCAGCAGTTGTCTTCGGCTGAGAGGAACTACGATGTGGGCAATAGAGAATTGTTGGCCATTATTGCCGCCTTCAAGGAATGGAGACACCTTCTTCAGGGAGCTGCACAGCAAATAGTCATCCTGACAGACCATCGTAACCTTGAATTTATCAGGTCGGCTAAGTGCCTGACTCCTCGCCAGGCTCGCTGGAATCTTTTCCTAAACCAATTTAATTTTGTCATTTCCTATAGACCAGGATCGCGCAATGGAAAGGCTGATGCACTCTCTAGGATTCATTCAGCAGAGACACGTCCACTTACTCCTCCTAAGACTATTCTTCCTGACTCTAGATTCCTGGGAGTGATTCATAATCAAGACCTACTTAAGGACATCAAGGAAGCATACCATGCGGATTCTTTGTTGACTCAACCCCCAAGGGACGTAAGTCTTGTCTTTAAGAATGGTGTGTGGATTCAGGGACAACGTCTGTATATACCTGAAACAGTCAGATTGAGAGTATTGCAACTCATCCACGATTCCAAGATAGCCGGGCATAGGGGAATTCTAAAGACACAAGAATTTCTTTCTCATTTCTTTTGGTGGCCCACTTACAGGAAAGATGTCTTAAACTATGTCACTTCATGTGAAGTCTGTGCAAGATGCAAAACACCTCGCTCCTCACCAACTGGTCTGTTGCAACCTCTTCCCACCCCGTCCCGCCCGTGGGATCCATTTCTATGGACTTCATTGTGGAGTTACCAACCTCTCAAGGGAAGAACACCATTCTAGTGGTGGTTGACCGTCTAACAAAGGCAGCTCATTTTATCCCTTGTGTCGGCTTACCCACTGCAAAACAGACATCAGACTTGATGATTAAGAATGTGTTTCGCTTACATGGAGTACCGGATGAGGTCATTTCGGATCGAGGGGTGCAATTCACTTCAAGGTTTTGGCAAAATTTCTGTGCAGCATTGGACATTAAAGTAAACCTTTCTTCTGCTTTTCATCCCCAGACTAATGGACAGACAGAACGAACCAATCAGACCCTGGAGCAGTATCTCCGCTGTTTTATCTGCCACCTACAGGATGATTGGGTGGATCTACTTCCACTGGCTGAGTTCTCTTATAACAACTCTCAGAGCGCCTCCACTAAGCAGTCTCCTTTTTACTCCAATCTAGGTTATCATCCTAACATTCTTCCTCGATTTCCCATAGATACGCCCTTGCCGGCAGTGGCTGAAAGAATCACTTCTTTACAAAAGAATATGGATCTTCTAAAGGAAAATCTAGAATTGGCTCAGGAAAGGTACAAGAAAGCAGCAGATAAATTTCGTAAACCTGCACCAGCTTTCAAGGTAGGAGATTTGGTCTGGCTGTCAACCAGAAATCTTAAATTAAAGATTCCATCGTCTAAATTGGGACATAAGTAGGGTTGAGCATTCCGATACTGCAAATATCGGGTATCGGCCGATATTGGCTGTATCGGAATTCCGATTCCGAGTACCGATATTTTCGTCATATCGGATACCGGAATCGGAATGTCACTGTCACTGTCAGTGTCCGTCGGTCGGGTCTGTCAGGAGTCAGCGGCACTTACCCGGCAGAAGATCTCCGGCGGTCACATCCCGGACTGCTTGATGGCCGCCATCCTCTTCTCCCTGGCGGTCACATGCAGTTTCTCGCGATAACTACAGTGACTGCTGGGTAATCGCGGCCGTAAAGCAGTCCGATGACGTCACCGCCGGAGAAGCAGGTAATCAGCTGTGCTGCGCCGGGATGTCAGGCTCTGCCTGGCATTCCGATGTAGCAGAGCTGGATCGTCGTGGGACACTCGTTACTATGGACTGCGTCGGACAGGTGGTATACTGTTGGTTTGTTTTCTTTCTTTTTTTACAGGAGATCGATGGCATCGCAGGAATGAGTGTATAATAAAAGAAATGAAAACTGTGTTGTCTCTTATTTCATTAAAAGACTTTTTTCTTGCTGTGTCTTTTTTTTAAACATTTAAAAACTTTGGGATTAATAATGGATCGGTGTCTTATTGACGCCTCTCCATTATTAACCGGGCTTATTGTCACCGTGCAATCAACGGTGACATTAACCCCTTATTACCCCGCTTGCCACCGCTACAGGGCAAGTGGGAAGATCCGGGTAAAGTGCCACAATTGGCACATCTTTTGATGCGCCAAATGTGGGGCTGCTGTAGCCTGGTATTATCAGGCTGTTGAGGGCCAAAATCCATGGGCCTTGACAGTCTTTTAATACCAGGCCGCAGCAGTCTGCATTTTACTTGGCTGGTTAACAAAAATAGGGGGGATCCCCACGCCGTTTTTTTTTCGAGGGGATCCCCTATTTTTGTTAACCAGCCAAGCTAAGCAGACTGCTGTGGCCTGGTATTATCAGGCTTGCAAGGTCCATGGATATTGGATCCTTACCAGCCTGAAAAACCAGACCTCAGCGGTCTGCTTCATCTGGCTGGTTAACAAAAATAGGGGGACCCCACGCTAATTTTTTTTTCGAGGGGATCCCCTATTTTTGTTAATCAGCCAAGATATGCAGACTGCTGTGGCCTGGTATTATCAGGCTGGCAAGGTCCATGGATCTTGGCTCCTTAACAGCCTGAAAATCCAGGCCTCAGCGGTCTGCTTCATCTGGCTGGTTAACAAAAATAGGGGGGACCCCACGCTAATTTTTTTCGAGGGGATCCCCTATTTTTGTTAATCAGCCAAGATATGCAGACTGCTGTGGCCTGGTATTATCAGGCTGGCAAGGTCCATGGATCTTGGCTCCTTAACAGCCTGAAAATCCAGGCCTCAGCGGTCTGCTTCATCTGGCTGGTTAACAAAAATAGGGGGGACCCCACGCCATTTTTTTTTCGAAGGGAACCCCTATTTTTGTTAATCAGTTCCCTCTGACGTCACTGATGGTGTCCCTGGCTGACCTGAAGTGAAAGTGGAAAGCAATCAATTAAGCTTTCCACTTCCTCTCCTGTCAGCCAGGAGAGGAGCTCATTCATTTGGGGGTTTACTGTGAGGCTGCAGCATTAGCTGCGGTCCCTGCAGTAAACATTAACCCTTTCTGAAGGATTACACCGTGGGACCTGACTGTGCATCGGATTGGTAAGAATAATTTTGCTTTATTTTATTTTTATTACAGGAAATGGTTTTAGCAGGTAAATAAAATATGGTCAAAAACTGTGTGATTATTTCATTAAACTTCTTTTTTATTAAAGTGTGTGTGTTTGATTTTTCTTTCATACAATAGGATTAATAATTGATAGTTGTCTAATTGACAGCTCTCAATTATTAACCTGGCTTAAAGTGACCTTTCAATTGCAAGGTCATTTTAACCCCTTATTAACCCATTCGCCACCGCTACAGGGCAATGGGAATAGACGGGCAAAGTGCCAGAAAAAGCAAATCTAATTAGAGATTTGCCCTTTCTGGGGTGTCTGGGGGCAGATGTTAGTAGCCGGGGGGGGGCCAAAAATAATGGTCCCTCTCTGGGCTATTATTATCTGCCCCCACTCACTGGCTTTGTCTGTCTGGTTGCGAAAATAGGGAGGGAGCCCACGCATTTTTTTTCAGAAATTTTACACCTCATATATATATATATACATGTCATTGAGTTTGTGACACATATATATATATATATATATTTATAGTTCATACACTTCTACATAGTATAATAGCCGCTAATTCAATTACCGGCTTTTGTGAAAATGCAGAACCCGACATGAAATGACACTTGGTTTACATAGAGTTAACCATGTCTTTTCATGTAGTTTGATATCTGATTTGCACAAACAATTACATGAGTGTAAGTGTGCAGAATTTCACACTTGTAGGGGTTAATTAAAGGTGTAAATTCGTAGCAAAAAAGTCCGTTTTTTTTACAACAAATTTACACCTTTAATTAACCCCTACAGGTGTGAAATTTTGCACACAGCCACTCATGTAATTGTTTGTGCAAATCAGATATCAAACTACATGAAAAGACATGGTTAACTCTATGTAAACCAAGTGTCATTTCATGTCGGGTGCTTCTGTCTTTTCACAAAAGCCGACTTTACCCGGCAATTGAATCAGAGGCTATTTTACTATGTAGAAGTGTATAAACTATAAATATATGTATATATATATGTCACAATGACATGTATATATATATATATATATGTATTCTATGTGTGTATATTTAGTGTTTACAAGGAAAGAATGGGGTTTTTTTAGTTACGATATTTTGTTCCCATAGACTTACATTGGATTTCCGGTATCGGTATCGGGTATCGCCGATATTTTAATGGTATCGGCGATACCATTCCGATTCCGATACTTTTGGATATCGGAAAGTATCGCTCAACTCTAGACATAAGTACATTGGACCTTATAAGATCAATAAGATTATAAGTGCTGTTGCTTGTCGTCTTCAACTGCCCAGAACTATGAGAATCCACCCTGTCTTTCATGTATCCCTACTAAAGGCTGCAACACCCAATACGTTTCCTGGACGTTCTTCTCCTTGCCCTGACCCAGTGCTGGTCGATGGTCAGGAAGAATTTATGGTGGAAAGGATTCTAGATTCCAGGTTGTACAGAAATCAGTTGCAATATTTGATTAAATGGCAGGGCTACCCAGTGGAGGACAACTCATGGGAACCAGTCAATAATGTAAATGCTCCTCGCCTGCTCCGCCAGTTTCATCAGAGGTACCCTGACAAGCCTGGTCTGAGGTCATCCGGAGGTTGTCCCTAAGGGGGGAGTAATGTAAGGTTCTTTGTCTCTGTTGACATGTTCCTTGAAACTCAGTTTTCCGTCGGCCATTTTGCTTTCTGTCTTTCTGCAGCTCTTGCCCTCAGTTAATATGGAGTTTCCAGTTTTCATGTTCCCGCCCTGATTCTTCCCTCTTGCTTCTTAAGCAGCCTCAGCTGAACAATCAGTGCTCCTGAATCAAGCCTCAGTCAGTCTGTGACCTGACTCCTGGAAGCCTTGGACTTGTACTCCAGCTATTCCCTACTGAGGAACCTTGGAACACTTTTGGACTCTGGTAACCTGCTGTTTGGTGAATCCATGTTTGCAGAGGAATTACGGTACAGAGAAGAGATCCTGAACCTGCTTTGGAGATTTACTGTAGTGCTTGAAGTTACTCTGGCCTGCTGTGTCTCCTGTCGCTGTTCCTGCAAACTGTGTGAACTTTTCAGCATGCTTGTATGAAGTAATACAAGTCATTTCATTTCAACCTATGTCTCCTGTGTTTTCCTCGCACCCAAGCACAAGACTCTATAGGAACTGTACACTATACATGACAGGTAGGGATATGGAGTGTGTAGGGGGTGACAATGATAGGCTCAATTTTTCAAAGTTTGTGAGATCTCTATGAAGATGTGTGCGCTTCTTCACAGTTGAATAGAAGTGTTGTAACTGGCTATATTCAAAATTTGCCTTCGGGGAAGCGGCTCTTCCCTGTAACAAGTCATTGAGGGGGAGCAGCAAAGTATTGGAGATGACATGAGAAAATAATATCGAATGGGATTTATTTGAACCGAGAAATCTATTTGCAGATAGTCCTCGTGGGAATCTGGATTATCTGAAATCGGGAGCAAGGGGCCGTGGGGGTCGATTGAGGATAATCTTTTTTTTTGGGGATCTCAAAGCCAAAGCAGTGGCATAAGTACTCTATGTCATGAGGCCAAGAGAGGGGACAATTAAATGGGCGCACCATGGGAGAGTGGTAAGAGCTTTAGGACAAATGGATTGAGCTATTTTGACCCACAATTTCCCCTCCGAATGATGGAAGAAGTCGAGGATTCTAGTGTGTACTGCTGCCATGTAATACCTTCTACAATCTGGAAGGCTAAGGCCCCCCTTTTGTTTGTGTCTGATCAGAACGTCCACCCGAATGCGTGGACACCCACTTGCCCAGATAAATCTGCAAAAGCTACTGCGTAGTCTTTTCAAAAAATTTGAGGGAATTACCAGGGAAATGGTTTGGAAGAGGTATAAGAGTTTAGGTAGGACATTCATTTTTAGTATATTTATTCTGCCGAACCAGGAAAAATCCTTCACCGTCCAAGAAGTAAGATCTCTATGGAGTTGTTCAATAAAGGGCCCAAAATTAAGAAAAAATAGATGGGAGAGGTCTCTATGAATACAAATTCCTAAGTATTTGATACCCTGTGAGGGCTAGGCAAAGGGAAAGTTGGACTGGATAGAATCCTGTATGGATTTGGGGAGGGAAACATAGAGGGCCTCAGAATTCGCTGCATTGATTTTAAAATTTGACCATGTACCAAAGTGATCTATTTCAGCCATAACAGCAGTGATGGATATATGTAGTTGAGTGATATATACTAGGACATCATTCATCAGCAAATGCAGAGCACTTGTACTCGGTGCCTCCCACCTCAATCCCCCTAATATTGGGGTTATCGTGAATTGATGAGAGCAGGTGCTCCATCACTAGGATGTATAAGAGAGGGGGCAGAGGACATCCCTGCCTTGTCCCATTGGTGATTATGAAAGGTGATGATAATGTTCCATTCATCTTCAGCCTAGCTGACTGATTGCGATACAGGGCCATGATTTTGGCTATAAAAGGGTCCCCTACCCCAAGTTTTTTAAGAGAATAATATATGGCGTGCCAGGAGACTCTATGGAATGCTTTTTCAGCATCCAACGAGAGTATCTAATTACAAATTTTTAACTGCATCTAGCCCAGACAATAATTTTGGGCCTAGTAGCACTGTCTGCTAGTCAGCGGATTAACCCAGCTGTTACGCAAGCTACACCACCTGTAGTTTGGACACTTAATTTTTTCAAAGGAAATGCTTCAGGAGCCCGGGACACTCAGTGAAGAGCATCGGGGAGGCACCCCAAGGCACAGGGGCTGTGACTGGCGGTAGGACGCCTTGCGGTGGACCACCAAGCTCGATCCTTATAAAAGCTTTTTAACTGCAGCAGCTTTAGTGGACGCTACTGGAGCTGGAACTCTTTTTTATTATGAAAATATAAAACACAAACACTACATATCTATAATACTCAGAGACAAAAACCAAAACCAGAAACCAATTACACGAAGAAAATAAAATTACACAACATAAAATAGGAAACTTGGGAACCAGCTTCCTCTCAGCTTCTTTTCCTTCCAGTACCCTGTGCCCTAGGTCCAGTGCTCACTTTTTGGGTCCTCTCGAACTTCCCAGTTCTTCAGGGACCCTCAGCAGTAAAATTTTCTCCCCAAAAAAAAAAAATCACATAAAAGGAAAATAAAAAGCCCACATTCACACCTTCACCCACTCACACCCACTCACACCCACTCGCTTACTCACCATTCATCCCTATTTACATAGAAACAACAACATAGAAATAACAACATAAAGTCTGGCCCACTGCCTTTAAAACTCAATTTTATAATAGGCCCCTCCGGCCAAAATTTAATACCCTAACTATAACTATACTTATGACTAAATACCACTTACCCACACCCCTTTCTTATTTTTTTTTTTATTATTATTATTATAAGCCCTCCACCACACCCAGGTCCATAAGTTCATGGCCTCTTCAAATCCATCACTGCAAGCTCGGGTCCATTCAAAGTTTATGCCCCTTCACACTTAATACCTACTTCTGGGTCCATGGGTCCATTCTTGGCGAAGTTGCCCATCCCCCACCCAACCTAAGCTATACCCCCCACTATTCTAACTACACAAGAATACACTCAAAGACATTATAAACATAATTATACATTATAACATAACACATAATACATCACACAATACCTATATAAACACAACACCTCCTTATACTTATACTTTTATCTCGTAACCATCAACCTTATTTTCTTATACCTGCAAGGCCAAAGTTCAGTGCCTGCAAACCCAATATCCATTTCTTTTTCAGGACAAAACAAATAGCTAGATGTGCCACACTAGCCCACCACCAGGGAGAGGAGTCTTGAGAGGCCCCGTCCCTACCACCAGCACATACTCCCTATCCCTCATCAGACTAAACCTGTCCCTATCTGTCCCTTCCTATCCATATTCTATCTAACTTAGCATGACTAACTCTCTATCTATCCCTACAACTGTCCCTCCCTGTCCCTATCTGCCCCTACTTCTCTCCCTCAACACCCCACACCACCTTATGCTATCCCTACCACCATTCACACACAAACCAACTTTCCCTTGGTGTGTTTTTAAAAGGAGAAACCCCTCCAAAGCCAAGAGGCCCTCCTCACACCCAACCTCTCGAACTCCAAAGAACGCACCTTCCCCAGGTCACCCAAGATGTTACTAACCACCTCATCCCAGGGGAAGGCTTTCTGTTGCGTCGATACTAAACACCATGCATTCCACGTGTAAAACCTGACCACTACGCTAACTAGGAATAAAGTGCCCCGCTCTCGGCCACCCAGGGATCTGAACGCCCCATAAACCCACTCGGCGTAGGAAAGGGACGCCAGCCGCGACCAACGTATGGATGCACCCACCCTGTTGTAAACCTCTGCATTAAAGGGGCACCAAAGGAGGAAGTGCTCATGCTTTCCAGCACGTCGCCACACTCCTCACGGGACAACCCCGATCATCGGAGTTCCTGTACTTCAGGTTGTCCCTTACATACAGTCTCCCGTGAAAGCAGCGCCATGCCAAGTCCCAAAACTTCGTGGGGATCCTCTTTGAATTTAAAAGCCCGATCCCCACCTCCAAATCCCGGCCTGGGCAATCCCTGAGGACCAGGGGCTTCTGGAAATGGGTCAACAGAACCCTTCTGTCAAGGCATTGCCTCGACATAGTCCTGCTTTCCCACATTCCCAGACCCCACCGGCGGATTACCTTCAGAACCGGGGTAGCGTAAGCCGGAAGATGTCCGTGAGGTGTACGGAGGTCCTTCACTTGCCCACCTGTCTCCCATTCCTGGAAGAAAGGCCGAAACCAACCCCTGCAGGAGAATACCCATGGAGGAGCCATCTCTAGCCAGAGGTTGGAAATATTAGCTTTAAGAAAGGTGTTCACTAAGAACACTACTGGGTTGACCATATAGTCTCCTCGTACGGTACGTGACCTCCCTCTTGATTAGGTTGAGCCTATTTCCCCATAACAGCTGGAAAAACAGGCTGTAAACCCGTGTCCAGAGAGATTCTGGCAAGATGCACACACTGCTCAGGTAAATTAACAAGGGAAGCAGAAAACCTTTAGCCAAGCTAACCCTTTCCCTCAGGGTTAAAGACCAACCCTTTCACTGGTCCACCTTTTGGGCGGCAATCTTGAGTCTGCCCTCCCAGTTCTGCTGGGGTAGTCCCCGGGGCCAAATTCAATGCCTAAAATTTTGGCAGAGGCCTGGGGTTCTGGAAGGGTGTTCGGGAGATCAAAACTAGGATCTCCCCGTCCCAGCCAGAGACTCTCACACTTTTCCCGGTTGATCATGGACCCAGTCCGCCTCCCCTCTCGAGGATACAAAAAGGGAAACATAGTCAGCGTACGCCACCACCCTCAGAGGGGGCCCAGAGCCCGCCTGGTCCATCCCGACTCCCACCAACGGTCCACGATCTACCCTCCTCAGGAAGAGATCAATTGCGAAAGCATATTAAAGTGGGCTCAGAGGACAGCCCTGACGGGCCCCAGAACCCACCTCAAAAGGGTGACCTGACCAACCATTCACGAGCGGGAAAGTCTCAGCCCCTTGGTATAAGATCTCTAACCAATTTGCAAACCTGCCAAGCAGACCATACCTCAAAAGGACAGACCAGAGGTACTCATGGTTAACCCGGTCAAAGGCTTTCGCTGGATCTAATGACAGTAGGTACCCCTTCCCTGCTCCACTGCCTCTCGGACACCGAGCACAGGACTAAATGTGCTGCGGCCCGGAACAGAGCAGTGCTGGGCCTCCGAAAGGAGCCGGGGTTCAAACTTGACCAGCCGATTAAACAACACCTTTACCAGAACCTTCCGGTCCGTACTGAGAAGCACTATGGGACGCCAGTTCTCAATACGGGATGAGTCTTTACCCTTTGACAGAATAATCAGGGCTGACCTCCTCATTGAACCGGGAAGAGCGCCCGAGGAAAGACACTCATTAAACACCCCAGTCAACAGGGGGACCAAGGAGTCCCTAAAGGTCCTATAGAACTCGGATGTTAAGCCATCCGGACTTGGTGATTTCTCGGGCCGAAGCCCATCAACGGCCAGTCTCACTTCCTCTTCCCTGATTGCTTCTGCCAAAACACCAAAAGAGGGATCATCCCCTGGCTCAGGGATGGTCTCAGCCAGGAAAGCCGACATCCAATTCCGATCCAGATCCCTCTTACCCAAGAGGTGTGAGTAAAAGGACATGACCACCTCCAGGATCCCTGATTTGGATCTATTCAGGGACCCCATACTGTCAATCAGTCCTGTTACCATCTTACAATTCACTGACATCTTACAGTTTCTGTAAGGGTCGGGCGAGCGGTACCTCCCGAAGTCCCTCTCAAAAACCAAAGATGTGTGCCTATCATACTGACACTTCTTGAGCAAAGACTTCACTCTGGAGATTTCCTCATGGTCACCTCCAGTCGAGATGAGCTGCTCGAGTTTCCTCCTCAGGGCCTGATACAAGCGGTGCCTGTTCAGACTCCTGAGGCTCGAGAGCTGGCGGAAGAACCCTGCCACCCGCTTTTTGAAGATCTCCCGCCACTCTGACTTACTACTACAGAGATCCAAAAGCGGTACCTGGCTCTGAATAAAATCCTCGAAGGATTGTCTCACCTCCGCTTCTTCCAGCAGGGACGAATTCAGCTTCCTCAGCCCTCTTCGCATCCGGGGAGTCTCTGCAACATTCAGAGAAAAGAAAATTAGACAGTGATCGGAGAACTCCACCTCAACAGAGGACACAGCAGAAAAGATGGCATCCTCCTTTAAAAAAAACCTGTCTATTCTAGATCTACAGCTACCCCTATGATAGGTGAAACCCCCGTGACCTGGGGTGTGCCGGATGTGGACATCCACCAGGCGAGCTTCACTGGCTATGCTATTGAGCGTGATACTGTCATAAGGCAGGCGATCTCCAGGACCCCCCGATCACGGGACCTCGTAATGGTGTTGAAGTCCCCACCGAAGACCACCTGCCGGCTTGTAAAAAGAAAGGGCTTAATCCTCAGGAAGAGACATTTCCGGTCCCACTTTGATTGTGGACCATAGATGTTTATGAGCCGTAGCTCTTGTCCCCTCATGAAGACGTCAAGGACCAGGCACCTCCCCATTTCTAGCTCGATCACTCGTCTGCATTCCACATCTGCAGTCTTAAAGAGGACTGCCACCCCGCTATACGGCTCGGCCGCAAGAGACCAGTATGAGGGCCCGCACCTCCACTCTCTCCGTGCTTTATGTATGGCCCCCATGTCAGTTAGTCTGGTCTCCTGCAAAAATAAAATTTCAGCCTCAATTCGGGTGAGAAAATCAAAGGCCGTAAATCTAGCCGCATCTGACTTAATGCTGGCGACATTAATGGACGCCAGCGTCAACGGAGCGAGTTCAGCCATCATGAGTGATCAAGCTCGACGGCCTTCTTCTTACCCACCACACTCCCACCACCCTCTGGGGAGGAGTCGGAACCTTTCCTTTTTAAGGTGGACGATGTGTCCATTCCTCCTCCCCTGGTGTCCTCACCTCCGGACTCCAGGTCTGTCCCCCCCTTGGGAGAAACAACGTCCCCCAAGGGTTGGACTCCGCCATCCCCTAAAAGACCCCCCGATGCCGCCCCCGGTCCCCTGCCCTCGTCCGGCGACTCTTTAGCAGAGTCCTCAAGGGCCTGGAACCGGTTGGAGAGTGTGATCAGAGGGGAACGGTGGGCACTTCCGTTGGTACCCTCACGGTCGGGGGTGGGGGGGATTTGGAAGACTTATTCAGCCTCTTCCTCCCCCTCCTGTTGTTGCGCTTTTTTCCACCCTTTGATATTGTAGGCTGCTCTAAGACTTCCTCATCAACACTTTCATACTGAGAGGAGTTGTCTGAGTCAGCCGCTTTATCCTCCCTCTCCATCCTCCTGATCTCCTCGTTCACCGCTTCCTCCCCCAGGGCCTCAGAGGCTTTAGCCACCAACCCAGAGGGAGGAGCAGGCATCACCCCGGTTACCCGAGGCTCCACCTGCTCCTTACCCCCCTGGCGAGCCGCCTGCCTCCGCTGATATGAGGGGCCTCTAGTGACTTTGCCTTTCCTCACTGGTCCCTCAGCCCCCTCCCCGCCACCACTGCCCGCCGCGACAGAGGAAGCCCCGCCGGAGGTTTCCCCCCACGGTCTCCCCCACCGGGCCCGCAGCAGTATTGGAGAAGGAGCGAGGGCAGCGGCTACACGGGTGACCTAAGTCACCACACAGGTTGCACCGAATGTCCCTACACGCAGCGGCGAGATGGCCCACCCCGCCACACAAGGCACATTTCTGCACCTTGCAGCTTGCGCTGAAGTGGCGGGGATCGCCGCACTTGTGACAAACCTTCGGCTGCCCCTGGTAGAAGATCAGGATCCTGTCCCTTCCCAGGAATGCCGAGGAAAGGATGTGGGTGACCGTATCGCCTGAGACCTTCAACTTAACCATGAAGGTCCAGCCCCCCGACCAAATACCAAACTCGTCCCTGTTCTTTTTTGGGACCTCAGTGACTTCCCCATACCGGGAAAGCCACGTCATTATGTCCACGCCTGAGAGTGACTCGTTACATGTCACCACGGTCACTCTCTTGACGGAATTTTGGCGAGACACCGCCTGTACGACGAAGCCTCGCCATCCGGGCTCCCCTTTCACCAGCTCATAATTTGACCAGAAGAGCTCAAGCCCCTCTGGCCGAACAAAGCTGATGTCAAAGAAACGGGCTGATGTGGGATGGATCAGGGCAAAGATGTCATCTGCCCTGAAGCCCATCTTCAGGAGGAGCTCCACCACCCTACTCCTGGGTGGGCAAGCTTCACTGCCCCCCCACCGAAGACGGACCACATTCCTCCTCACCAGCCCTTGCCCGGCTGTTGGGAGAGACCAGATAGTCCCTCCCTCTCTTCTCTCTTGGAAGGCGGCTAAACCATGTCTCTCTATCCAGAAAGACAAGTCCACCGTCCTCCCCTCTACAATTATCGACCTTTCTCCCCTTTTGAGGGCCTCCAGGAAACGGCGGTGCAAAACGCCGTCCCCGGAGTCCAGAGGTGAGGAGACCCCCTGAGAACCCCCCCGGGAGCCCCCCCTACCCCCAGCCGTGACCCCCGCATATGAACGCCTGGGAGCCACGGCTGGGGAGGCAGATGGACCAGCCCTTACCCCACTCACACTTGCTCCCACATTCACACCTGCATCCACCCTGGCATTCACTCCCAGACTCACTCCCTCATTCATACCACCCTCGCCATCACTCACACCTCCATGCACCACCTCCGCAAACAGTTCTTCAAAAATGTCACTCGCACCATCACTATCATCCTCACTATCCATACTATCCATATAATTCACATTATTTATATTATTTACATTATTATTTACATCATTTACATTGCCTACATTGCCTTTAGCCTTGCTTGTAGCTTTGTGGCTTTCAACATCTCCTGCTGGGGGCCCTGGCTGGATAATGATGTCTTTGTCTTCATTTTTTTTTCCCTCTGCCCAGGAGTGCTGCCGCCCCTTTAAATGCTCCAGAGCAGAGTGCACTTAGTACTCCCTGCCTGGGCTCGGGAGCAGCAGCAGCACCCGGGCTCTCTGGAACAGCATTTTTTTTTTTCTTTTCTTTCTTTTCTTTCACTGTGCTTCCTAGGACAGGGACGGACTTTGCCACCGCACCCTGCCCTCCACACACCTCCCCGCCGGCTCTACCTGGAGCGCCGGAGCCCCCGCACCACCAGATGACGGTAAGTGGATTGGGGACCCCGACAACTCCCTACCGGCTTTTGGGGCTGCAGACCCAATGGTATGGGTGGGCAGGACAGAGGGCGCCACGCCCCCCCCACCGGCCACAGTCACTCCAGGCTGGGCAGCAGCCCCTTGCGAGGCCACGCCCACCCCAGATGACACGGCACAGTGGGCGGAGCCACGGCCGCCGAGGCCACGCCCCCCGCCGGCCCACAGTCACTCCAGGCTGGGCAGCAGCCCCTTGCGAGGCCACGCCCACCCCAGATGACCCAGGCACAGTGGGCGGAGCCACGGCCGCCGAGGCCACGCCCCCCGCCGGCCCACAGTCACTCCAGGCCGGGCAGCAGCCCCTTGCGAGGCCACCCCCACCCCAGATGACCCGGGCACAGTGGGCGCAGCCACGGCCGCCGAGGCCACGCCCCCGCGCCGGCTACAGCCCCTCCAGGCTGGGCAGCAGCCCCTTGCGAGGCCACACCCACCCCAGATGATGCGAGCACGGTGGGCGGGACTTCAGTCAGGGAGAGCACGCCCCCCTGCATGCCTCTGCAGACAGGGCAACATTCAGGGAGGCCACGCCCCCCCCACAGGCCTTCACTACTGCTCTGTACCCACCCCCTGCTGTAGGCAAGGCTGGCCACTCCCCTTCGGCATCCAGTGGTGGCGGGGTCCCCCGCACGGACCCCTTTTGGGGTCTACGTGCCGAGTGCCCCGGCTTCACCACGGTCGCCTCCAGGGGAGCGACCAACTCCTTGCAGGTCTTTAATTGCTGCTTTACAGCAGTATCTGCGCCCCTTCTATGCTTCTGGACCCCCATAAGTGATCCAGACTTAACGGATCCGTTCGTGGGGGGCCCAGAAGCTGCTCTCACCGCAATTGGAGATGCGGCCCTGGCTTTACCTTTACCAGGTGCTGGGCCAGCCCCCCCTGCCACCGGGGACTGAGCCCAAGCACCCCCACTAACGCCACCATTACCAGTACCAGCACCGACCTCCATATCGCTGCCTGAATCCGAACTGCCACCACCAGAAGTGTCAGCAAGACCCAGGCAGACTTTACTCTCCCCGCTCCCTTGCACCGGACCCACCACAGGGCCCGGGCTGGGGTGGGCAGCGGGTTCCACACAGCGGGACTGGGGGGCCCCGGAAAGAGGGACAAAAACAAGTTTCTCCTCCACCACTTTCTTCGCCTTACGCCTTCTTCCCCTCTTCCCAGTTGCCTCATCCTCAAGGCAGACCTCGTCCCCAAACAACAGCGTGCCAAACCGTGCCGGGGACTCAATCTGCCTCACTTGCTGTAGGATGAGGCAGCCCCCCTTGTTATTTCTCCCGCTCCCTCCATCCTCCCCCTCACTCCCACTTTCCTCCATGTCACTGGAGTCCGGTGGGAGAGCCACTTGTTCGGGGGCTATCCCGCTGTGCGATACCTGGGAGCTTTTACCCACCAGGTCCTGGGCGCTCTTACTCACCAGGTCCTGGGCGCTCTTACTCACCAGGTCCCCAGGTGGAGCTGGCGCAGATGTTCCGCCATCTTCCTCCTCCTCGTCCTCCACCTGGCTGGAGCCTCCTGACCCCCCAGGAGACCCCCCGGTCAGGGCTCTGAACCGGTCATCGTTCCTTAACTTCTCCTCGAAGGGGCCGCTTCCCTCCAGGATGATCTTCCTCCTCTCCTCCAGTGCTCTTATCTCCCCCTTCAGCTTTCCGACCGTGGCAGATACCTCCGCTCTCTTTGAGGCAGGGAGCTTATTTTTTGCTGTCACTCGAGCTCCCCTCAACCTCTCCCGGAGTATCCTCAGCTGCTTAGCTGCCTCCTCATACTCACAGAGGTGGGCATGGATGCGGGAGGCATAGATGGTGGACGGCTCTCCCGCAGCCTTGGAGCCCCAGATATTAAGGGGGGCTCCTGCCGCACCTCTGCCTGCAGCCTCCTCACCGGGAGAAGGAGATGCCACGGCCCCGGCTTCAGGGGTCCTGGATCCTGGAGCCTTGCGGCCCCCCGGTGTCTTCCTCCTATTCATCCCCGGGACTGGCTTGCTGTAGCGTGGGCCTCTAGATGTTATGTGAGGCCCCCCACCCCCAGCTAGCTTGCCGGGGGTGGGAGCCAGGGGCACAGCCCCGACGCTCAGTCCCAGGGAAAGTCTTTCTGCCTGGGAAGGGGCAGGTAGCAGTCCAGATAGAGAAAAAAAAATCCTCCTTCCCAGGCACTTAGCTCCAAGCAGCTTACACACAGCTTCCACCACCAGCAACCACACCTCTCCACTTCCTGGGTGGAGCTGGAACTCTATTTTATTATAAATATACAAAAACCATACAACATAACACATATTAAAATCAAAATCAAAACCTACTTCCATGACCACGTTATACCATAAATAAATATTACCAAAGAAACGTTTTAAGGAAAAACAAGGAACCAGTTCAAATCCACTTCTTCTTACGCCATCTTCCAAAGTCCTCACTTTATAGGTCCTTTTAGAACTTTCCAGCTCTTCTTCAGGGACCCCAGCAGAAACCTTCTTCAAATGAAAAAAAAAAAGGGAAAAGAAAAGGGGAAACAAAATCATATTCCTATTTACCCATTCACACACATTCATACCTCATTCACCCCCCATTCACACCTATTTACATATTTACATAATTTACAAAAGACTATTACACAACATTCTGGCCCATTGCCTCCAACAAAAATTATGCCATTCTGGCCTTAACAACTCCCCTTAACCATTCGCTAAACACCCTAATACAAATCACACAAAAATTATTATTTTTTTTTTTTTTTTTTTTTTTATATATATGCATATTTTTTTTTTATATATTCCCCCCACCACACCTCCGGTCCATAAGTTCATGGCCTAACTGAAAACAAAAAACCCGGGTCCATATAATGTTTATGCCCTTTTCACAGCAAAAATTTTTTCTCTTCAGGTCCGTGGGTCCATGGCAAGTTTCCTGCCCACTGCCCTTCAAACATCTTCTTTCTCCACACCCCACCCCCCCAGACAACCCCCACCCAACCTAACTATACCCCCACATACTACTATCTACAGACACTCAGACAATCAAAAACAAAACACGTTATATATAACAATACAATACACTCAATATAATACATATACAAAATACAATCTACAATGTTATCAATACATGCCATAACTACTTAACTAATCTTAATTTTTCCTTTCATTTCCTATTTTACAAGGCCCAAGTTCGGTGCCTGTAAGCCTCAATATCCATTCTTTATTTTATTACAAAACAAAAAGCTACATTGTGTCATGCAATAGCCCACCACCAGGAGACTGGAGCCCTAAGAGGCCTTGTCCCTTACCAATCACACATTCATCCTGTCCCTCATCAACTAAAACTGTCCCTACTTCTTTCCCTAACCAACTGTCCCTATCTATCCCTATCTATCCCTAGTCTACCTAACTTAACTTAACTAACTCTCTATCTGTCCCTCACTACTGACCCTCCCTGACCCTATCTGCCCCTACTTCTCTCCCTCAACACCCACACCACCTTATGCTGTCCCTACCACCATTCACACACAGAACTTTCCCTTGAGTGTGTTTTTAAAAGGAGAAGCCCCTCCAAAGCCAAGAGGCCTTCCTCACACCCAACCTCTCGAACTCCAAAGAACGCACCTTCCCCAGGTCACCCAAGATGTTACTAACCACCTCATCCCGGGGGAGGGCTTTCTGCTGCGTCGAAACTAAACACCGTGCATTCCACGTGTAAAACCTGACCACTACGCTAACTAAGAATAAAGTGCTCCGCTCTCGGCCACCCAGGGATCTGAACGCCCCATAGACCCACTCGGCGTAGGAAAGGGACGCTAGCCGCGGCCAACGTATGGAAGCACCCACCCTGTTGTAAACCTCTGCATTAAAGGGACACTGAAGGAGGAAGTGCTCCATGCTTTCCAGCACGTCGCCACACTCCTCACGAGGACAACCCCGATCATCGGAGTTCCTGTACTTCAAGTTGTCCCTTACATACAGTCTCCCGTGAAAGCAGCGCCAGGACAAGTCCCAAAACTTCGTGGGGATCCGCTCTGAATTTAAAAGCCCGAGCCCCACCTCCAGATCCCGGCCTGGGCAATCCCTGAGGACCAGGGGCTTCTGGAAATGGGTCAACAGAACCCTTCTGTCAAGACATTGTCTCGACATGGTCCTGATTTCCCTCATTTCCAGACCCCACCGGCGGATTACCTTCAGAACCGGGGTAGCGTAAGCCGGAAGATGTCCGTGAGGTGTACGGAGATCCTTCACTTGCCCTCCTGTCTCCCACTCCTGGAAGAAGGGCCGAAACCAACCCCTGCAGGAGAATACCCACGGAGGAGCCCTCTCTAGCCAGAGGTTGGAAACATTGGCTTTAAGAAAGGTGTTCACTAAGAACACTACTGGGTTGACCATACCCAACCCACCTAGTCTCCTCGTACGGTACGTGACCTCTCTCTTGATTAGGTTGAGCCTATTCCCCATAACAGCTGGAAGAACAGGCTGTAAACCCGTGTCCAAAGAGGTTCTGGCAAGATGCACACACTGCCCAGGTAAATTAACAAGGGAAGCAGAAAGCCTTTAGCCAAGCTAACCCTTTCCCTCAGGGTTAAAGACCAACCCTTCCACTGGTCCACCTTTTGGGCGGCAATCTTGAGTCTGCCCTCCCAATTTTGCTGGGGATAGTCCCCGGGACCAAATTCGATGCCTAGAATTTTGGCGGAGGCCTGGGGCTCTGGAAGGGTGCCCGGGAGATCAAAACTAGGATCTCCCCCTCCCAGCCAGAGACTCTCACACTTTTCCCAGTTGATCATGGACCCAGATGCCTCCGAGTAACGCACGACCTCGGACATGACCCAATCCGCCTCCCCTCTCGAGGATACGAAAAGGGAAACATCGTCAGCGTACGCCACCACCCTCAGAGGGGGCCCAGAGCCTGCCTGGTCCATCCCGACTCCCACCAACGGTCCACGATCTACCCTCCTCAGGAAGGGATCGATCGCGAACGCGTATAAAAGTGGGCTCAGAGGACAGCCCTGACGGACCCCAGAACCCACCTCAAAAGGGCGCCCCGACCAACCGTTCACGAGCGGGAAAGTCTCAGCCCCTTGGTACAAGATCTCTAGCCAATTTACAAACCTCCCAGGCAGACCGTACCTTAAAAGGACAGACCAGAGGTACTCATGGTTAACCCGGTCAAAGGCTTTTGCTTGGTCTAATGACAGTAGATACCCCTTCCAGTGACCTGCCCTACCCTGTTCCACTGCCTCTCGGACACCGAGCACAGCACTAAAGGTGCTGCGGCCTGGAACAGAGCAGTGCTGGGCCTCCGAAAGGAGCCGGGGTGCAAACTTGACCAGCCGATTAAACAACACCTTCGCCAGAACCTTCCGGTCCGTATTGAGAAGCGCTATGGGACGCCAATTCTCAATACGGGACGAGTCTTTACCCTTTGACAGAATAATCAGGGCTGACCTCCTCATTGAACCGGGAAGAGTACCTGAGGAAAGACACTCATTAAACACCCCAGTCAAGAGGGGGACCAAGGAGTCCCTAAAGGTCTTATAAAATTCGGATGTTAAGCCATCCGGACCTGGCGATTTTTTGGGCCGAAGCCCATCAATGGCCAGTCTCACTTCCTCTTCCCTGATTGCTTCTGCCAAAACACCAAGAGAGGGATCATCCCCTGGCTCAGGGATGGTTTCAGCCAGGAAAGCCGACATCTCATCCCGATCTAGATCCCTCTTTCCCAAGAGGTGTGAGTAAAAGGACCTGACCACCTCCAGGATCCCTGATTTGGATCTGTTCAGGGACCCCGTACTATCGATCAGTCCTGTCACCATTTTACAATTCACTGACATCTTACAGTTCCTGTAGGGGTCGGGTGAGCGGTACTTCCCGAAATCCCTCTCAAAAACCAAAGATGTGTGCCTATCATACTGACACCTCTTAAGCAAAGACTTCACTCTGGAGATTTCCTCACGGTCACCTCCAGTCGAGACGAGCTGCTCGAGTTTCCTCCCCAGAGCCTGATACAAGCGATGCCTGTTCAGACTCCTGAGGCTCGAGAGCTTGCGGAAGAACCCCGCCACCCGCTTTTTGAAGATCTCCCACCACTCTGACTTACTACTACAGAGATCCAAAAGCGATACCTGGCTCTGAAGAAAATCCTCGAAGGATTGTCTCACATTCGCTTCTTCCAGCAGGGACGAATTCAGCTTCCACAGCCCTCTTCCCATCCGGGGAGTTTCTGCAACATTCAGAGAAAAGAAAATTAGACAGTGATCGGAGAACTCCACCTCAACGGCGGACACAGCAGAAAAGATGGCATCCTCCTTTAAAAAAAACCTGTCTATTCTAGATCTACAGCTACCCCTATGATAGGTGAAACCCCCGTGACCTGGGGTGTGCCGGATGTGGACATCCACCAGGCGAGCTTCACTGGCTATGCTATTGAGCGTGATACTGTCATAAGGCAGGCGATCTCCAGGACCCCCCCGATCACGGGACCTCGTAATGGTGTTGAAGTCCCCACCGAAGACCACCTGCCGGCTTGTAAAAAGAAAGGGCTTAATCCTCAGGAAGAGACATTTCCGGTCCCACTTTGATTGTGGACCATAGATGTTTATGAGCCGTAGCTCTTGTCCCCTCATGAAGACGTCAAGGACCAGGCACCTCCCCATTTCTAGCTCGATCACTCGTCTGCATTCCACATCTGCAGTCTTAAAGAGGACTGCCACCCCGCTATACGGCTCGGCCGCAAGAGACCAGTATGAGGGCCCGCACCTCCACTCTCTCCGTGCTTTATGTATGGCCCCCATGTCAGTTAGTCTGGTCTCCTGCAAAAATAAAATTTCAGCCTCAATTCGGGTGAGAAAATCAAAGGCCGTAAATCTAGCCGCATCTGACTTAATGCTGGCGACATTAATGGACGCCAGCGTCAACGGAGCGAGTTCAGCCATCATGAGTGATCAAGCTCGACGGCCTTCTTCTTACCCACCCCACTCCCACCACCCTCTGGGGAGGAGTCGGAACCTTTCCTTTTTAAGGTGGACGATGTGTCCATTCCTCCTCCCCTGGTGTCCTCACCTCCGGACTCCAGGTCTGTCCCCCCCTTGGGAGAAACAACGTCCCCCAAGGGTTGGACTCCGCCATCCCCTAAAAGACCCCCCGATGCCGCCCCCGGTCCCCTGCCCTCGTCCGGCGACTCTTTAGCAGAGTCCTCAAGGGCCTGGAACCGGTTGGAGAGTGTGATCAGAGGGGGAACGGTGGGCACTTCCGTTGGTACCCTCACGGTCGGGGGTGGGGGGGATTTGGAAGACTTATTCAGCCTCTTCCTCCCCCTCCTGTTGTTGCGCTTTTTTCCACCCTTTGATATTGTAGGCTGCTCTAAGATTTCCTCATCAACACTTCATACTTTTCATACTGAGAAGAGTTGTCTGAGTCAGCCGCTTTATCCTCCCTCTCCATCCTCCTGATCTCCTCGTTCACCGCTTCCTCCCCCAGGGCCTCAGAGGCTTTAGCCACCAACCCAGAGGGAGGAGCAGGCATCACCCCGGTTACCCGAGGCTCCACCTGCTCCTTACCCCCCTGGCGAGCCGCCTGCCTCCGCTGATATGAGGGGCCTCTAGTGACTTTGCCTTTCCTCACTGGCCCCTCAGCCCCCTCCCCGCCACCACTGCCCGCCGCGACAGAGGAAGCCCCGCCGGAGGTTTCCCCCCCACGGTCTCCCCCCACCGAGCCCGCAGCAGTATTGGAGAAGGAGCGAGGGCAGCGGCTATACGGGTGACCTAAGTCACCACACAGGTTGCACCGAATGTCCCTACACGCAGCGGCGAGATGGCCCACCCCGCCACACAAGGCACATTTCTGCACCTTGCAGCTTGCGCTGAAGTGGCGGGGATCGCCGCACTTGTGACAAACCTTCGGCTGCCCCTGGTAGAAGATCAGGATCCTGTCCCTTCCCAGGAATGCCGAGGAAGGGATGTGGGTGACCGTATCGCCTGAGACCTTCAACTTAACCATGAAGGTCCAGCCCCCCGACCAAATACCAAACTCGTCCCTGTTCTTTTTTGGGACCTCAGTGACTTCCCCATACCGGGAAAGCCACGTCATTATGTCCACGCCTGAGAGTGACTCGTTACATGTCACCACGGTCACTCTCTTGACGGAATTTTGGCGAGACACCGCCTGTACGACGAAGCCTCGCCATCCGGGCTCCCCTTTCACCAGCTCATAATTTGACCAGAAGAGCTCAAGCCCCTCTGGCCGAACAAAGCTTATGTCAAAGAAACGGGCTGATGTGGGATGGATCAGGGCAAAGATGTCATCTGCCCTGAAGCCCATCTTCAGGAGGAGCTCCACCACCCTACTCCTGGGTGGGCAAGCTTCACTGCCCCCCCACCGAAGACGGACCACATTCCTCCTTACCAGCCCTTGCCCGGCTGTTGGGAGAGACCAGACAGTCCCTCCCTCTCTTCTCTCTTGGAAGGCGGCTAAACCATGTCTCTCTATCCAGAAAGACAAGTCCACCGTCCTCCCCTCTACAATTATCGACCTTTCTCCCCTTTTGAGGGCCTCCAGGAAACGGCGGTGCAAAACGCCGTCCCCGGAGTCCAGAGGTGAGGAGACCCCCTGAGAACCCCCCCGGGAGACCCCCCCTACCCCCAGCCGTGACCCCCGCATATGAACGCCTGGGAGCCACGGCTGGGGAGGCAGATGGACCAGCCTTTACCCCACTCACACTTGCTCCCACATTCACACCTGCATCCACCCTGGCATTCACTCCCAAACTCACTCCCCCATTCATACCACCCTCGCCATCACTCACACCTCCATGCACCACCTCCGCAAACAGTTCTTCAAAAATGTCACTCGCACCATCACTATCATCCTCACTATCCATACTATCCATATAATTCACATTATTTATATTATTTACATTATTATTTACATCATTTACATTGCCTACATTGCCTTTAGCCTTGCTTGTAGCTTTGTGGCTTTCAACATCTCCTGCTGGGGGCCCTGGCTGGATAATGATGTCTTTGTCTTCATTTTTTTTCCCTCTGCCCAGGAGTGCTGCCGCCCCTTTAAATGCTCCAGAGCAGAGTGCACTTAGTACTCCCTGCCTGGGCTCGGGAGCAGCAGCAGCTCCCGGGCTCTCTGGAACAGCATTTTTTTTTTCTTTTCTTTCTTTTCTTTCACTGTGCTTCCTAGGACAGGGACGGACTTTGCCACCGCACCCTGCCCTCCACACACCTCCCCTGCCGGCTCTACCTGGAGCGCCGGAGCCCCCGCACCACCAGATGACGGTAAGTGGATTGGGGACCCCGACAACTCCCTACCGGCTTTTGGGGCTGCAGACCCAATGGTATGGGTGGGCAGGACAGAGGGCGGCGGACCCGCTGAGGCCACGCCCCCCCACCGGCCACAGTCACTCCAGGCTGGGCAGCAGCCCCTTGCGAGGCCACGCCCACCCCAGATGACCCGGGCACAGTGGGCGGAGCCACGGCCGCCGAGGCCACGCCCCTCCGCCGGCCCACAGTCACTCCAGGCTGGGCAGCAGCCCCTTGCGAGGCCACCCCCACCCCAGATGACCCGGGCACAGCGGGCGGAGCCACGGCCGCCGAGGCCATGCCCCCCCGCCGGCTACAGCCCCTCCAGGCTGGGCAGCAGCCCCTTGCGAGGCCACACCCACCCCAGATGATGCGAGCACGGCGGGCGGGACTTCAGTCAGGGAGAGCACGCCCCCCCTGCGTGCCTCTGCAGACAGGGCAACATTCAGGGAGGCCACGCCCCCCCACAGGCCTTCACTACCGCTCTGTACCCACCCCCTGCTGTAGGCAAGGCTGGCCACTCCCCTTCGGCATCCAGTGGTGGCGGGGTCCCCCGCACGGACCCCTTTTGGGGTCTACGTGCCGAGTGCCCCGGCTTCACCACGGTCGCCTCCAGGGGAGCTACCAACTCCTTGCAGGTCTTTAATTGCTGCTTTACAGCAGTATCTGCGCCCCTTCTATGCTTCTGGACCCCATAAGTGATCCAGACTTAACGGATCCGTTCGTGGGGGGCCCAGAAGCTGCTCTCACCGCAATTGGAGATGCGGCCCTGGCTTTACCTTTACCAGGTGCTGGGCCAGCCCCCCCTGCCACCGGGGACTGAGCCCAAGCACCCCCACTAACGCCACCATTACCAGTACCAGCACCGATCTCCATATCGCTGCCTGAATCCGAACTGCCACCACCAGAAGTGTCAGCAAGACCCAGGCAGACTTTACTCTCCCCGCTCCCTTGCACCGGACCCACCACAGGGCCCGGGCTGGGGTGGGCAGCGGGTTCCACACAGCGGGACTGGGGGGCCCCGGAAAGAGGGACAAAAACAAGCTTCTCCTCCACCACTTGCTTCGCCTTACGCCTTCTTCCCCTCTTCCCAGTTGCCTCATCCTCAAGGCAGACCTCGTCCCCAAACAACAGCGTGCCAAACCGTGCCGGGGACTCAATCTGCCTCACTTGCTGTAGGATGAGGCAGCCCCCCTTGTTATTTCTCCCGCTCCCTCCATCCTCCCCCTCACTCCCACTTTCCTCCATGTCACTGGAGTCCGGTGGGAGAGCCACTTGTTCGGGGGCCATCCCGCTGTGCGATACCTGGGAGCTTTTACCCACCAGGTCCTGGGCGCTCTTACTCACCAGGTCCTGGGCGCTCTTACTCACCAGGTCCCCAGGTGGAGCTGGCGCAGATGTTCCGCCATCTTCCTCCTCCTCGTCCTCCACCTGGCTGGAGCCTCCTGACCCCCCAGGAGACCCCCCGGTCAGGGCTCTGAACCGGTCATCGTTCCTTAACTTCTCCTCGAAGGGGCCGCTTCCCTACAGGATGATCTTCCTCCTCTCCTCCAGTGCTCTTATCTCCCCCTTCAGCTTTCCGACTGTGGCAGATACCTCCGCTCTAGTGTTGAGCATTCCGATACCGCAAGTATCGGGTATCGGCCGATATTCGCGTTATCGGAATTCCGATACTTAATTCCGATACTTTTTCAATATCGTATACCGGAATCGGAAGTTCCCATAATTCTTTGAGAGGCAATATGATGTTAGTCAGCCAATGATGAATCTTATGAAGTGTGGGCACATCCTGTAATGCTGCGGTCATCTTAACTAATGGCATGGCTGTGATTGGCTGCTGAAATGATGTCAGAATGCACTATAAAAGGCGCCGCAGCCATTTTAGCGTCACTGTGCTGTGAACTCAGTTAGGGAAAGAACGCTGCTCTGCTGACTCTGAGGGACAGTTAGAGATTGCGATTTAGTGTACTGTGCTTTAGGCAGGCTAGTTTACCACCGGCTGTGTAAAGCTTCCTTTTGCCTGCAGTGTTGTTTTAACAGCTCTGCAAGGTGTGTGTGAGTGCAGGTGACGCTGCAGTTTGCTCTGCATGCAACGCTGTCTGTAGGCATCTGCACGTGTCACTCACAGACTCTTTTTTTTTTTTCTCAGTGTATAAAAGGCGCCGCCGCCATTTTAGCGTCACTGTGCTGTGAATTCAGTAAGGGACAGAACGCTGCTGTGCTGACTCTGAGGGACAGTTAGAGATTGCGATTTAGTGTACTGTGCTGTAGGCAGGCTAGCACCAACCGCTGTGTAAAGCTTCCTTTTGCCTGCAGTGTTGTTTTAACAGCTCAGCAAGGTGTGTGTGAGTGCAGGTGACGCTGCAGTTTGCTCTGTATGCAACGCTGTCTGTAGGCATCTGCACGTGTCACTCACAGACTCTTTTTTTTTTTCTTCAGTGTAATTCTTGCTGCTCCATGTAATTGAAATAATAGTGTGACGCGCTTCCATCCGTATACAATACCTTGGTTGCAAACACTATAGAAGTCCACAATGGAGCCTTTCACAGCAAGTGAACAGTTGTGTTTCAGTGTTCACTGCAGTCTGTGATTTTTTTTTTTTTTGAGTGCAGATCACGCTCCAGTTACTTCAACTAATGCTGCGTGTACTCTGCTGAGTGTCTGTCACTGGCTCATCCTTGTAATTTTTCAAAAATTGCTGCTGCTTTATTCTATTTTAAATTTACAAAAATATACTAGTGTGACGCTCTTCCATCAAAATACAATACAATGCTTGCAAACTTAATAGAAGTCCACAAAAAGGCCTTTCACAGCAAGTGAACAGTTGTGTTTCAGTGTTCACTGTAGTCTGAGGTTTCATTTTTTTGTAGGAGTGTAGATCCCGCTCCACTTCAACCACCGCAGCGTGTACTCTGCTGAGTGTCTGTCACTGGCTCATCCTTGTAATTTTTCAAAAATTGCTGCTGCTTTATTCTATTTTAAATTTACAAAAATATATTAGTGTGACGCTCTTCCATCAAAATACAATACATTGCTTGCAAACTTAATAGAAGTCCACAAAAAGGCCTTTCACAGCAAGTGAACAGTTGTGTTTCAGTGTTCACTGTAGTCTGAGGTTTCATTTTTTTGTAGGAGTGTAGATCCCGCTCCACTTCAACCACCGCAGCGTGTACCTGCTGAGTGTCTGTCACTGGCTCATCCTTGTAATTTTTCAAAAATTGCTGCTGCTTTATTCTATTTTAAATTTACAAAAATATATTAGTGTGACGCTCTTCCATCAAAATACAATTGTCACGCTGTATAGCAGATATATATATGTGATGACAATAATCTATATCAAAAGGGCAACATACTATATAACATGCGCATAGCTATATGATAACATAGATTTACCTGACAGAAAGTCCAGTGGGTCAAAACGGAATCCGTTATACGCTGTTCTCCGGCTAGAGGGTGACCGGGGTCTAAGCTGACCCTAAACTGGGGTCCTAACTAATCCCTCAACCTGGAGGTACTGTTAAAGGTACAGAGGTCCAGGCCACCAGCGTAAACCCTGTCTCCTATCAATCCCTGCCAACTGTATTCTAGTCCTAAGAAGGACCCTGAATACCACCAAAGGGAATGAACAGGTAACGGTTAATGAACAGAAAGACATACAAGAAAGACAAGAAATAAAGTAAATAAAGTCTTACATACAACACTCACACACAGTAGGAACACCTAAGGTCTCAGAGATAAACTATAAGCTGTAAGAGTAAAAACAACTAAGGAGCTCTTAGCTTAAGTATTCTCAGAACCGATCCAGTCTGCTAAACTATATGAATGCTTTCACCGGCATCAAACACCCAGACTGGCAGGAATATAAAGGAAACTAATTAGAACATAATCCAAAGCATGCCGGGCGAGGCTGGACCTAGTCTTAGCAAAGAGCTAGGTAAAATTAACTCTCTCATTACCAAACACAAAGAAACAGCAGCTCAGCTGTGAGAAGTCAGAATGTGCAATCGCGACGATCTTCGTGGCGATGCACCCATGACAGTACCCCCCCTTCTACGAGGGGCCTCCGGACCCTCATGACCAGGTCTGTCTGAGTAAATTGTGTGAAAGGTCCGAACCAATCGATCTGCGTTATCATCAGACGCAGGGACCCACGTCCTCTCCTCAGGACCATACCCCCTCCAATGAACTTCCACGTTATCATTGACTACCACTGAAGGAGGAGGTAGAGGTGACGGTATGACTGGTGCCACATACTTTTTAAGTAATGACTTGTGAAACACATTATGAATTTTAAACGTAGGAGGGAGGTCCAGACGAAATGCCACAGGATTAATTATGGAACTGATCCTGTATGGCCCGATGAATCTGGGACCCAACCTCCAGGAGGGAACTTTAAGTTTTATATTCCTGGTAGACAACCACACCAGATCGTTCACCCTCAGATCTAGACCAGAAACTCTCCTCCTATCAGCCATCCGTTTGTAAGGGTTCTCCGTAACCTTCAGTCTTAAGCGATCTGGAACTATCAGTCTCCCTGGAAGTCCCACAGGGGCGTCCCCCTGAGCCCCAATACCTCCCCCTCAAGCTCAGAGCATACAGCTGACACTACAACTCCTCCTGAGGAATAGGAACCGGATCATCCGTCTTCCCGACCCCTGGGAAAGTACGAGATAAGGCATCAGGAAGCAACTTTATTGAGCAGTCATATGTGCGATGAGGAGGTAACTCTTTACACCCCTCCTCTGAGAACTTCTCCCAAAAGTCCTCCAGAAAAGGAGGCAAAGTCCTAGGCACAACCGCACCGATGACCGTGCTCATGCAGTTATTCTTGCAAAATTCACCCCACTGGCTTATCTTTCTGGATTGCCAATCAATCACTGGGTTATGTTTAGCCAACCAAGGAAGTCCCAACACAATAGGAGCAGGCAGACCCTCCAACACATAACAAGACAATTGCTCTTTATGTATTGCCCCTACTCGAAGATCTATGTTATGAACAGCTTGTACCAAGCTACCTTGACCAAGAGGTCTAGAATCAATAGAGAGTATAGGGACCGGTTTGGCCAATACACTCAGTTGCATACCATGCACCTGGGCAAACCGAGTGTCCACCAAATTAGCCCCGGACCCACTATCAAGAAAAACAGAAATCCTCTCAGTTCTAGTACCAATCACCACCTCCGCAGGCACGAGAAACTGAGAGGGATTTGGGGACGAAATACACACTCCCAGGTTAACATCCTTGGTTCAAAGAGGTCCGGGATGGACACCCCCCAACAAAATGTCCCTCTCTCCCGCAAAAGAAACACCTTCTAGTCTTGCGGCGCACCGCTGATTCCCTCCTACAAAATGATGTCCCTCCCAACTGCATGGGTTCCTCAGAACAGACCAGGGGAACCTCAGTATAAGGGACTTTAGTAGTAGGTGGAGTCATCACGGGGGGCGGAGTTACCTCGCGTCTTCCCCGAAGACGTCTATCAAATGCGAATAGCGAGGGCCATAGCAGCCTCCAGTGATGGAGGAGAATCATACTGAGCCAACACATCTTTTAATTTGTCAGACAACCCTTGACAAAACTGGCTCCTAAGAGCTGGGTCATTCCACTGAGTATCTGTTGCCCATCTACGGAACTCAGAAGAATATTCCTCCGCTGGACGATTTCCTTGCCGTATTTTACGCAACCTTGTTTCAGCAAGGGAGACTCGATCCGGATCATCATATACCAGACCCAGGGCAGTAAAAAATCGATCCACTGACTGGAGATCTGGGGAGCCTGGAGGAATAGAGAACGCCCAAGATTGAGGATCCCCTTGTAAGAGCGAGATAACAATTCCCACCCTCTGCTCTTCACTCCCAGATGACCGAGGCCGCAGCCGAAAGTACAATTTACATGCCTCCCGGAAAGTAAAAAATTTGTCCCGCCCACCAGTGAACCTGTCCGGGAGAGCAACCTTAGGTTCAGATCTGGTTTGCTCCGGGGGGGACAGAACCTTGGACTTAATGTCTGCCAACTCCATGGACAATCCCTGCAACTGCCGGGCCAGCTGGGCTACTGGATCCATGATAGCTGGGGAGAATCTTTAGTATAGGCCGGTGAAAATGTCACGCTGTATAGCAGATATATATATGTGATGACAATAATCTATATCAAAAGGGCAACATACTATATAACATGCGCATAGCTATATGATAACATAGATTTACCTGACAGAAAGTCCAGTGGGTCAAAACGGAATCCGTTATACGCTGTCTCCGGCTAGAGGGTGACCGGGGTCTAAGCTGACCCTAAACTGGGGTCCTAACTAATCCCTCAACCTGGAGGTACTGTTAAAGGTACAGAGGTCCAGGCCACCAGCGTAAACCCTGTCTCCTATCAATCCCTGCCAACTGTATTCTAGTCCTAAGAAGGACCCTGAATACCACCAAAGGGAATGAACAGGTAACGGTTAATGAACAGAAAGACATACAAGAAAGACAAGAAATAAAGTAAATAAAGTCTTACATACAACACTCACACACAGTAGGAACACCTAAGGTCTCAGAGATAAACTATAAGCTGTAAGAGTAAAAACAACTAAGGAGCTCTTAGCTTAAGTATTCTCAGAACCGATCCAGTCTGCTAAACTATATGAATGCTTTCACCGGCATCAAACACCCAGACTGGCAGGAATATAAAGGAAACTAATTAGAACATAATCCAAAGCAGCCGGGCGAGGCTGGACCTAGTCTTAGCAAAGAGCTAGGTAAAATTAACTCTCTCATTACCAAACACAAAGAAACAGCAGCTCAGCTGTGAGAAGTCAGAATGTGCAATCGCGACGATCTTCGTGGCGATGCACCCATGACAACAATACATTGCTTGCAAACTTAATAGAAGTCCACAAAAAGGCCTTTCACAGCAAGTGAACAGTTGTGTTTCAGTGTTCACTGTAGTCTGAGGTTTCATTTTTTTGTAGGAGTGTAGATCCCGCTCCACTTCAACCACCGCAGCGTGTACTCTGCTGAGTGTCTGTCACTGGCTCATCCTTGTAATTTTTCAAAATTGCTGCTGCTTTATTCTATTTTAAATTTACAAAAATATACTAGTGTGACGCTCTTCCATCAAAATACAATACATTGCTTGCAAACTTAATAGAAGTCCACAAAAAGGCCTTTCACAGCAAGTGAACAGTTGTGTTTCAGTGTTCACTGTAGTCTGAGGTTTCATTTTTTTGTAGGAGTGTAGATCCCGCTCCACTTCAACCACCGCAGCGTGTACTCTGCTGAGTGTCTGTCACTGGCTCATCCTTGTAATTTTTCAAAAATTGCTGCTGCTTTATTCTATTTTAAATTTACAAAAATATATTAGTGTGACGTCTTTCCATCAAAATACAATACATTGCTTGCAAACTTAATAGAAGTCCACAAAAAAGGCCTTTCACAGCAAGTGAACAGTTGGTTTCAGTGTTCACTGTAGTCTGAGGTTTCATTTTTTTGTAGGAGTGTAGATCCCGCTCCACTTCAACCACCGCAGCGTGTACTCTGCTGAGTGTCTGTCACTGGCTCATCCTTGTAATTTTTCAAAAATTGCTGCTGCTTTATTCTATTTTAAATTTACAAAAATATTTTATTGTGACGCTCTTCATCAAAATACAATACATTGCTTGCAAACTTAATAGAAGTCCACAAAAGGCCTTTCACAGCAAGTGAACAGTTGTGTTTCAGTGTTCACTGTAGTCTGAGGTTTCATTTTTTTGTAGGATGTGTAGATCCCGCTCCACTTCAACCCCCGCAGCGTGTACTCTGCGATGTCGTCACTGGCCACCCTTTTAAAATTTTTAAAAATTGCTGCTGCTTATTCTTTTTTTAAATTTTACAAAAATATATTATGTACGCTTTTTCCTCAAAAACAATCATTTTGAAAACTTAATAAAGTCCACAAAAAGGCCTTTAAGCAAGTGAAACAGTTTTTTAAATGTTCACTGTAGTCTGGTTTTTTTTTTGTAGAGTTAGATCCCCCCCACTCAACCCCGCGCGTGTACTCTGCTGGTGTCGTCACTGGCTCATCCTTTAATTTTCAAAAATTTTCTGCTGTTTATTCTTTTTTAATTTAAAAAATATATTAGTGTGACGCTTTCCAGAGACGCTTTTGGGCCCCTTTTGTGGTCGCAGCACAGGTTGTTTTCAGCTGCACTCCTGAAAACGACCGCTGCATCGGCCACATTCTCACCACGTCGATTTTTGGGGTCACCCTCCTAGACCCTCCTACGGGGACAACTTACAAAGCCTCATCAAAAACCTTAAAACCGGGGCCGAAAATTTTTGGAGGACCAAAAACACACTTTTTGAAACCCAAAAATGTTCCCATTCCACCGAGAGCGCGGGCTGCTACGCTTTACAAAGCGCCTGTCGTCGAGGTTTTGAGACCCCCTGCAACAAAAAGCAAAAACAGCCCCTCACAGGGCAAGACGTATGTTAAAAATTTTGGGGGAAGTTTTTGACAGCGCCACCAATGAAAACCCAATGATGGAAATCTAGTTAATTTGGTTTTTTGTTCACCAGAACAGTTCACTGAAAAGTTTTGTTCAAAAAAATTGTTCATTTATTCATTTTTTTTCCACCCTATCCGCCCCGGAGCTGATAGGAAGCATCATGTGACCTTTAACTAAAAAACTAAAAAAACCTAAAAAAAGTTTATTGAAATGACTGGGGGAAAACCGTTCATCTAGCCCCTGCGACCCAGCAGTCCCATAATGTTTTGGGGATGGGGGGCGAGAACATTCACATCCACCATTTTAAAACAAACAGGGGCCGTTTTAAATTTTTTAAAACAAACTGATCTTTAGGAAGGCATAAACAACACAAAACACCTCTCATCCCATATACTTTTCTGTGACGGGGTTTGAAAATTTATTTTTTTTTGAAATATATTATTCGTATATTGTATTTGATGTGTGGTAGCTTTTGAGTCGCTTCCCCGCCATGAAATACGAGCGCTCTTTATGCTGCGGGGGTTACAACGACCGTCGCTGCACTTCCCAACAATGTAGACCGTTTTTTTTCTAAAATGAAAAGGGGCAGGGACTCACCTAATTTTTTGCCTTCCTTTTCAGTTTAAATAACTGTTTAAAACGTTTTCCAAGTTCCTGTTTTTCACTTTCTCCCACCGAACCCCTACCCCGGGCTACAACACTCCCACACGGGGAATGATCTTTTAAAAAAAAAAATTTATCCCCACAAATAGTAGGGAACACCCATCCCCACTTTATCCCCGGGGCACCCCTTCTCTACAATGCGTCCTGTTTTTAAGCCCATCCTCAACAACACGGCACCCAGACCTCCCCTCGACCATCATGGGGCAATGAATTCCTTTTGAACTGGGGTGTGCCAAAATGTGACCCACACAGTCCCCTTTTTTTGCCCCTTTATGACCCCTTCTATTTATTAACCGGCCCCCCCAGTCCGGGGATTCCCCCAAAGGCCTCTAAAATTTTTAATGGCACCAAGGGACTTCAAAATGAGCTGAGGACTGTGTACTGCGCATGCGATTTTTTCCCCTTTTAAAAATAACTTTTCGCCGCGTCACTTCCCCCCCCCCAAATTTTTTGGTTTTTTTAAAAGGAGAACTGATAGTTTGTGATGGGGGGGAACCTTTTTTTCCCTCTACAAAGGTGTTCCCCCCCTCCATCCGTTGTTCCACCTTTTAAATCTGAGAAAGTATTCTTGTAAAATGGTTTTTTAGGGTTCGAGGTCTGTTTTTCTGACCCATTTTTTTTTCCGTTAACGCGAATAGGGTTGATAAAAAAAATGTGATTTCCTTTCGCGGCCCGGGGGCTAATATCCCCTCATTTGCTACCTAACGATATCCCTGGGGCTCAAAAATTTTTTTTATTACTCCCTTTCTCCCCGCGATATACCCTACGTGTAAAAAAACCTTTTAGCCGCTTACATCTATTTTTAACCTGTTTATGAACTTGTCTTGTTTCCCGGGTTCCCCCTTTTCCCCGGAAAATATCCCTACCCTGCGGGGTTTTTGGTCGCCATCTTCTTTTTTAGCTTTGCCCTAAAAAACCTTTAAGTTTCCCGCGATTACCCCCTTCCCGCTGCCCAAAAATTTTTTCCCGGGCCTATCCCAAAATCTCCATTACCCCTTTTACATATTAAAACACCATTGGGGGGGCTTTCACATGATGTAAAAAACTTTCTCTTTCCTTAAAAAAAAGGGGGTCGGGAAGCCCCAAATTTTTGGGTTTTGGGGCCCCACGCCCCAAAATCGGGAAAGGGTCACTGAAGGGGCGCGGGTCATATAAGCTACGCTGTCACACCCCCCCCTTTTTCCACCCCCCCTTAAAGCTCCTGTGCTAGAAAAATATAATCTATTCGGGACCAAGTTCATGGGCGCCGAATAGAAGAAAAACCCCGCCATCGGGTTTTTAGGTTGCCAAAATTTTCAAAAAATTACTCGTGCTAGCAAGGGTTTTTTATAAACGGGGGCATGTGATCCCCCTTTATTCGCCGCCCAAACATTTTTTTCACGGGGTTTTGTTCCCCCAAATTTAATCACCCCCGGGGGGGGTTTAAAAAAGCTCTCCTATCGCCTGATATCTGGATACCGGGATAAATTCGGGAAACCCGGTCTCCAAACTCCCCCCACATGTCACGCAGGAACCGAAGAGGGAAAGGCTTTTTTTTTTGGCGCTTAGGTGGAGTTTTATACAAAAAAAGATTACTGCTTTTTTTTTTTTGCCCCCCAAAGGGCAGAAAAAATCGGGGCTTTTAAACTTTTTAAAATTTTACAGCACTCATAAAAAACCCACCCCAAAAAAACCCAAAAACCGGACACAAGGAAGGTATTTTTTTTGGATAAACCCCCGCCTTTTTAAAAACTTTCCTTTTGCTTTTTAAATTTTCTTTTTTGGGGCAGAACGCTGCTCCGACTCTGAGGACAGTTAGAATTGCGATTTTTTTAAACTTTCTTTAGGCACTACTTTACCAACCGCTGTGTACATTTTCCCTTTTTTTCCCTTTTGGCAGTTTTTTTTTTTTAAAAGGGGTCTAAAAAGGTGTGGTGGGGTGCAGGTGACGCCTCCCTTTTTTCTGGGGAAACAACGCTGTAGTGGGCACTGCACATGTCACCTCACTCTTTTTTTTTTTTTTTTCTTTATGTAATTCTTGCTCTCCCCAAAAAAAATTTAAATTATAGGGACGTGCTTCCCCTCCAATCCAATCTTTGGGTTTTTAAAACACGTAAAAGGGGCACAAAAACCCCCTTTTACAGCTAAAGTTTTGTTCACTGAAACTGAGATTTTAATTTTTTCTTTTTTTATCCCCCTAAAATTATTTTTTAAAAAAAAGCGCTTGTTTCTCGGGGACGGTTTTTAACTTTTGCCTCATCCTTTCATTTTTCTCGAATTTTTGGGTTTTTAAATGTACATCAAATAGTTTTTCATTTGATCGAAATCCCCAAACGTACCCGGACAAAACCATGGCTGCTTTTGGGCGGGGACCGGGTCCAAAATTCAAAAAGACTTAAGATGCAAACGGCACCTTTTCAAGGCCCAATCCCCTTTTTTCCCCCTGAATAAAAAAATAATAATAATCTTTATTTTTTATAGGCCACATATTCCGCACGCTTTACACTTAAAAAATTTTTAAAAAACAAGTCATAGGGGAACAAAAGGTTTTAAAAACAAAAAATTTAAACAAAATAACCACCCCGGGCCCTGAGAGCTTTTTAAAAAACAATGGGGGGGGGAGATACAAAAAACCCGGGGTGAAAATAAAGGTGCATTTCCAAGGAGGGCCCCATCTTGAGGGGGGCATTGGGGGGGGGGTAGTGAATTGGGGGGCCCCATAAAACACTTAAACAAAAAACGACTTTTTTTAAAGTGTGGCCCCTGAACAAAAGGGGTTTTGGGGGGACGCCCCAAACCGGGAAAAAGTGGGTAGTCATATTTCTTTGGTAGAGCATCCCCAAAAGGATTTTCGCAGCGCGGGAGAAGTCTTTGGGGGGCGGGGGGTTTGGGGTAAAAATTTTGCAGAGGTTAGTCGAAAATCAATTTTTTGAGCCAGCAGTTTGTTTGGCCATAGAAGAATAGGGGGAATGTGGGGGGGGGCTTTCACGGGGGAGCTTTGGGGGTGAGAACCAGTACAAAAATTGGACCTTTAAAAAAAAGGGCCCCCTTTAAAAGGGACTTTGGGAACAGGGGCGCCCCATAAACCCCTTAAACCAATGGGGACCCTTTTGGGTGCTGCATTAAGAGGAAGGGGGGGGGATGCGAGTAAGGGGGGGCCCCAAATAATAAGCATTGCGTATTCCAGGCGGGAGTGGATCAATGCTACAGTGAGGGTTTTTGTTTTTCCCCCTGGGAGAAAAAGGGGGGGGGTTCTAGAGATGTTCTTTGGGGAAAAACGGGAAAATCAACCCAAAAAGGTCATGCTGGAGAGACTTTTCACCTACTGCCACTCAGGTCTTCACCCTTTTTTTGGGGAAAAAAAATGTTTGGCCACCCGTATAAAAATAAATTTTATGAGAAAAGGAACTGTGGTTTTTGGGTTCACTTTTGGTACGGGGTAAAAACCCCCAAACCATGGGGTTTTTTAAATGAATTTCCCCTGGCGGGTTGGGGAAAAAACAACTAAATTCCCACAGAAAAGAAACCAAAAAAAAAGGGGAAAATGGTGGCCCTCCCCAACATGAAGGATTTTGTTTTTTTTCTAGGAACCGCCCCCCCCCTCCCGTGCCCTTTTGTAAACTTTGTGTTGAAGCTTAAAAAGGGGGATTAAAGGTTACGTGGTAATCGGGTTTTTACTAAAGATCCCTTTTTTATTATATTTTTTTGTTTAAAAAAAATTTTTACGGGGGATGTTAAAAAATTTTTTTTTTTTTCCCCTTTTTAAATACAATGATCTTATGAATGTTAAATTTTTAAATTTTTTTTTTGATAAAATAAAATGATCTTTAATGTTAAAAATAACCTTTTTTTTTTTTTTTTTGGGGGAAATTTGATCACCGTGCAAATTTGCTTTTTCTTTTAAACCTAAAACCCCCCCCCCGAATGTTATTTGGTTTGGGGAAAAAAATCACCGCAAACCCAGACTGATTCAGGGGTTAATGGCGGGCTCTTACACGCACACACACTTGATTTTATTTTTTTTTTTCCAAATTTAAATTTGTTACACCCCTTTTCCCCATTTTAATTTTGGGCATTTTTTTTTTTAAGAAAATTTTTTTTTAACTTCCTTGTTCAAAATTTATTTTTAAAAAGGTTAAATTTTTATACTAATTAAAATAACATGTAAATTTTATATTAAGTTTTAAAAAAATTTTAAGGGGGTTTTACCACCAGGGGGCCTTTCGTCCCCTCCCCTTAGAGTACGGTAAAAAATCGACCCCAGGCTCCCCAAAACAGTTCCTAAACCATTTTCTCTGCCTGGGGCCGCACTTTCATGTCCTCAAAAAGTCCAAACCCCCCCCTTTCCCTTTTGGGGATTTTTAACTCCCCATTAAAAACCCTACTTCCACACCCAAAACACATTTGTTCAAGGGGGCCCATCACATTCACAAAACAAAGTCAAAACGTGTAACTGGGTGGTGTGTACCCATTCACAAACCCCCAAACCTCCCTAAACCCCCAAAAAAAGGCGGGGCCATATTTTTAAAAAAAACCATTTATATAACAACTGCCCTTTGAGCCCCCCCCCATTGAGATTGTAAGGTCCACACCCAGGGGGGGGTTAATTGTTTTTTAAATTTTTTGTATTTAACTTGCTTTTTAAAAAATTGGGTTTTTTAAAAAAACGTTAAACGTACTCCGGGGAAAACTGTTGGCACATAAAAATTTAAAGATTTTTATTATAGAGGCCCACTCGTAGGGGTTGAAGTGAACGGGGAAAATTTTTGGGGTTTTATTCCAAAAATGCACTGATACCCATTACTCGGGTGCTGCTCACACAACCCTCCAAACCCCCTAGAACGGGGAATTCCCCCTGGGGGTACGTCACATATGAGCGTTTTTTTGGGAAAGGGAAAAAAACGCTTTCAGACTCTGCGCGATCTGGCCATGTGGAACGTCGCAATTAGCGCACTGTAGGGATTTTTGGGAGCATTGCACAAAAACCGGAAGTCCCCCAAAAACCGGGAAACGCCCAAAATTTTAGCACTGTGCCAGACATGGAATGTGGTGACTTTGCCTGGGGCCCAGACCTGCCCCCAAAAATTTGGGCCATTGTCACACACCCCAAAAGCCTGGCGGGAGTTTCCCGCTGGAAAAATACACATGTCCTCCCCTTTTTTTTGGGGGTTTTTCCCAAAGGGCTCCACCTGGTGTTTTTTTTTTCCCCCCCAGGAAATTAATTTCAAAAGGGCCCCTTTTAAACTTTTGGGGGCCACTCGGGGCTCATATCGCAACGGGCCCGCGACGGGGGGTTATTTTGGGGCCACCAATCTCCCCCTTTACCCCCCCTAAACAATCTGTTGCCCCCAGGGCCCCCTACACCTAAAGAACATCCCCCGAATCCAAGACTTTTTCCCCGCGCGCGAAATTTACGGGGGAAAGGCTTTTACCCCAAAAATTAGAACTACCCAAAATTTGCATTTTTTTGGGGCCCACCTAAACACTTTTTTTAAAAGGGCCCCATCCATTCACTAAAAAAGTCATTCTATGTGAAAGGGTTTTGTGTGTGTAGCCCATTCACTATCTCCATCCATCCCTCACTCCCCCAAAATGGCGGGGGCCTCATTCTAAATACACCATTGTATAAAAACCCACCTTACTTTGACTCCCCCACATATTTTTAAATTGTAAGCTCTCACGACAGTGCGGTTTAAAAATTTGGTTTTTCATTATTGTTTGGTAACTTTTTATTATGACTTGTGTTCTGAAACTTTTAAACGAAAAACGCTGCGAACTTTTGGGGCTAATAACTAAAATTCTTTTTTAAACGTTCCCGGTCCATGTTTGGGGAGACCGTGACGGCTCCCCGAACAGTTTCTGAGGAAATTGGGGAAGGGAGTAAAAGTTACGACTTGATTCCCCCCCAATCCTTGTAGTTCCTGAAAACAAAAGCGCCACTCGCCCAAAATTTTAAAACCCGGGGTCCACAACATGACCCCAATGGGCAGAAAGGGGGAAAAGGGATCGCCCCGGGGCCCCGGAAAAGGTCCCCCAGCGGGGTCAGGGGGACATTGCCTGAGGGGGTTTAGTACGCATTTTTAAATTTTTAAACCCAACCCCTTTTTTACAAAAACCGGGGGGGGGGCTTTTCCCGCTGAAAAAAAACAGTTTGGGGACATTGTTTTGGGACCCCAAGCCCCTTAATTTTTCCCCAAAAATGTCAGTCTCCACCACCCCAAAAAAAAAAGCATTTTAAGGACAGGGGTTTTTGCAATTTCCCCCATTCAGACCTTTGCCCCGGGATGGGGTTTTTCCCCAGATTGGGCCACACCCATACGCCAAAAACCCAACCCACCCAAAAAAAACCAAAAACTCGAAAGATAACCCCAAAATTATTTTTAAACCACAATAAGGGGGGGCTATCTTAAAGAATAAGACCCAATCTTTTCCCGAAATTCATAGACAACGTCATTTTAACCTAACCTACAACAACTAAATTTGGGGAACCCAAACATTTTACTTCTGTAAAAATTTTTGGGATCGTATCCTGAAAAAAACATTTTTAAATTTTGATCCCCATAGACTGTAAAAACTATGACTTTCCCTTTTTAATTTTCAATCCCCCCATCACCCCTTTTTTTCTACACACTCCCAAAAATCAAAAAAAAACTACATTATCCACCCGCATACCCAAGGAAAAATTCTCCTTTTTCCCACATATCCCCCAAAATTTTAACATGTTGCCTAATTCCTATTAAATAAATTTTTTTCACCCAGGGTTTTAATTGTAAATATTGTATAAATTATACTTTGTCATTGACTTAAATTTTTCTATCTCTTCCAGCGACAATTTGATAAAGGCCACGGGCCGTTTTCCCCAAAACGTCAGTCAGTATCTCATACTTTTTTCTTTTTATCAATCAATGGGGCAATAAAAATTTAAAATTTTAAAACCAAATACAATGCAGTTAAACTTGTGCATTATTCTCAAATAACGTAAAATTCTTCAGTGTGTTTTTGTAACTCAATACGTGTTTTCTCCCACAGGGTTTACACATTTTTGGGTATTGAGGTTACTGACACTTTTAAACCTCTTTTTACTTTTTATTACACAGCTTTCATTTGACAAGCAAATATCATCTGCAATTTTGTGAAAAAAGGACCAAAGCAGTGGGAAATCCCCGGAACCCTTTCCCTTTAGGGCCTTTTTTGGAAGAAAAATCCCAACAGGGGCCAAAATGGAGGCTACAGGCAACCGATATTTCAGCCTAACTCCCCCCTCCTGTTTGTACCGTTGGGGGAATCGCTTTTCCCCAGAGCTGGGTACCACCCACCTTCCTGTTCCTCACGCCATGTTTTTTTTTGGGCCCATCATCTCCAAATAACCCCTTCCAACACCTGCTGCTGGTTGGGGGTCGGCCACCCCCCTGCTCAACAGAAACTGGCCCCCTGATTTTCATCATCATCAATGCGTTTTTTGCGGTGTGCTGACCATCGGCACTGTCTCAACCCCCCCTCTTCAGGAAATTTAAAGAGACAAAACTGTTGCCAACTGCATACCCCCCCTTTCCCTTTACACCCGAATGCGCTTGGGTTTTGGGCCCCTTTTTTGCAAAAAACCAAAAGATTTTTGAAAACAAAGCAGAGACTCAGCGGCTTTCCCGTAACAAACTCTCTTACTGACTTACTGGGCAATTTGGCAGGCGGGGAAAAGACAGATGGTTTTATCAACAGTGCCGGGTTTCCTGAAGGAGGTGGGGAAAAAATTGAAGTCATGCAAATTTGGGCCCTGGGGTCCAAAAACCGCCCAGTTTTTTGCCCCGTAAGTGGCCCGTTTTGCACAGTCAACACTTCTCCCTTTTTTTTACTGGGGTTGAGTAATGGCAGCTGTTCCCCTGCCCGTGTTTTACGACAAAAAGTCATGGGGGCCCCCCACCCTTTCCTCCTCCACCCGGGGTCCAACAAACCGGGCCCGTTGTTGCTCGGGAAATAATTGGCCAAATGGACTGACTCCCTCCCCCCCCTGGTTTCAGCACCACACTGTTTTCCGGGAGTGGGCAACTAAAAATTTGCCTCAAAAAAGTTTCCTTTATGTTGCCTTTCCCGGGTTTTTCCCACTCTAAGGTGCCTTTCAGTTAGGTGAAACCCAAGTGTTTCTGTGGGGTATTTAAAAAAAAGGCCCCTTTTCCTTGTGAAAATAGACAAGGGACCCACTGAGGACTGGGTGATTTGGTAACGCAACGGCTTGCGGCCCGTCCAAAATTTCATTTTCCTGGGTGCCTTTTTGGTACCCCCGAGTTTTTCCCAAAACCCTCAGCTGGTTCTCCACAGTGCCTT
>JARQOD010000003.1:281731994-281852549 GCA_033576555.1 Oophaga sylvatica | reverse complement strand
CGGGTTGCTCAAAGAGGCACTTTCATATTTGGCGAAGAGGTGATTCTGCCTGAGCCTGAGCGACTCAACCCCCCCGTGAACGGAGATCGGAAGAAGACCAAGTTTCGTCAAGAACCCCCCAAACGGGGGGATAAGGAGGCCCAAAGATGTCATTGCCAAAAATCCTAAAGACTGCGGAGCATTACAAGCCAAAGGGGGAAACCAGTACCCTATGGCCATCCGGGTGTTAAAAGCCGTTTCCATTTCCCCGGGGGAACAACCCCGGTTTTTGCTCCACGAAATCCAGTTTAGTAAAAAACCCTTTTGCCCCTCTAAGACGTCAAACAACCGGAAGAGGGGGGTACTTTTCTCCCCGTGACAAATTAGGCCTCTGTAGTCAAACGGGAGGGGGAATCCTCTTTTTTTTTTTTTTTAAAAAAAAAACCTGTTTTCCCCCGGGGGGAATTTTCCCCGGTGAAAATTTCGCTAAACTCCCCGAAATTTTTGACACGCCGGGGCTCTGCAGCGGCAAGGGTAAATCACCCAGGGGGGGCGTAGTACCGGTACAGGTCGATCGGGAATCAAATTTTTTTTTTTGCGGGGGAATGTCTTGCTTCCTTTTTTTTTAAAAACATCAGCGAATGACCAAAGGAACGGGGTCCCGGGGGAAATTTGCGGGTAGAGAAGAAGGACGGGGGCAGGCACCAGACACGTTAGACACCTGTTTTCCCCCAAGAACCTCCATTCGCCCTCGGCAGGGTGATGTTTTTGGACCAAGGCGACCTATAAAAAGCTGAGAGAGAGGTAAAACAGAAATGAGATGCTCTAGAACAAATTCCCCCCGCAGGGTTTGGTTGGTGTAATTGGATGGGGCAGGGGGGAACCCCCCCCCCGCAGCAACAGATACTGGTTTAACCAGAGGTTTTTGGAATGCATACTTTACTAAAAACCCGTGAAACAAGATTCCCGCGCCCAGAATAATTTGGGGGCCGTTCGAAGTAACGGGGTTTTACCCCGGAAAAGAACAAACGCACAGGATGAAGGGATTTTTTGGTCAGGGTGGGCCTCTCCCCCGAACCTGACACAGGCTTTTCCCGACCCTCCGGCAGGTACGGTCCATGCTCCTTTGCCACAGTAGAACAACCCTCTCGGGGGGCGTAGTCCTACGGCTTTGACCTCTTGGCTGGGGGCCCCGCAAATCTCCAGTGTGCATCGGGGGGAAAGGAAGGGTTATAGGTCTCTGAAACGGGGTGCAAGACCAGGAACCTTCTCTCCCGGGACCCCCTTTGGCACGTTTCCGGACCGTAATCATTAGAGGCAAGATTTATTAAATCATCAAGGGAGATTGGAAGTCCCGACCGCAATTTTTTCTTTAATAGGCGACAACCCTCCCAGAAAAAATTCTGGGGGTTATTGTCCCAAGCCAACCTAGGCTAGAGTAGGGAAAAACCCTTGCAAAGCCAAAGGTGAGCTCTCCTGCAAAAAGCAACAGAGATGATGCAGAGGAGGCTTCCGCCCCGGTTCGTCGAATCCCCTTCCGGAAAGGCCGAAGAAAAGCAGCAGTCAAAAAAAGGACTTCTCTCCCGGGGGGTTAACCGGGGCCCAACCCCCCCCGGTAGAGGGACAGGAAAAACAACTTTGGGGCCCCCCAGAGTTAAATGGTGGCCGGGTTTTTCGAAAGCAGGGGCACGGGGTTTAAAGAAACCGAGCCCGAGCAGGGTCCCTCCAACCCATGAGGAGTAAAAAACGGGGCCCGGGGGTGGAAACCAGGAATTGGGAAGCACGGGGGCCGGATTGTGAGTCAGGCTCCAGCGGTGGTTCGGAAAATAAATTTAAAAGGTGTCCACGGGAATTGATTTTCCCAGGTCCCCCGGATGCCTCCTTTGCGACCTCTGGCGAATATTCATGACAAAATTTCCCGGGGGAGTGAAGGGGGTTTTGGGGCCCCGGGGTTCCAGGCCCAGCAAACGTAACGGTCTGGGGGGTAAACCCCACTGGTTTTTTTATCAAGACAGTATATTGTAAGAGACAGGGGCGCCCGGGGGAAAAAACGGAAGGAATTCAGGGAAGTGACCGGGCATTTGGTAGCAGGTTGCACGGCAAGGGGGGCAGTCTCGGGTGGGAAAGGGTTCCGGGAAGTGACCCAGGGCTCTGGGGGTACAGGTTGTCACGGCAAGTGCCGGGGGCTTTTGGGTAGGCGGTTGTCACGGCAAGTGCCGGGGGCATCTTGGTAGGCAGGTTGTCGGGGCAAGTGACCAGGCTTTTTGGGTGGCAGTTGTCACGCAAGTCCCCAGGGCAGTGGGGGGTAGGTTTTTTCCGGGGGAAGGGGACCAGGGCATCTCAAAATTTACAGGGCTTATAACCGAAGTTAGCCCCCGGGGTAGGCTGCAGCCGAGGCAGTGCCCCCCCCCAAAACGAGCAGGCAAGACCCCTCGGAGACCGGGTCACGCTGAAAGCCAACCTTCGGATGGCTGCAGTGGAGGCAAATGATCGCCCCAAGGAGCAAAGGGGCTTGGAGTAGGGTGACCTGCTATGAAGTCCGAACCTTGATAGAGCTGCAGCGGATGGCAGATGACGCTCCCAAGTGAGCACAAGATTTGTAATAGCCGGGATCACTGAGGGGTCAGAAACCTCCGGGGAGACGCAGTAAAGGGGGGAAGCCAGCAAACAAAGGGAACAGGCGGAACGGAAAACAGGAGCTGGGGCTGAAAAAAAGGGTTATCGGGAAAACAAAACATTGCCGGGCACCTCCATTAAGGGGAAGCCTTAAAAAGGGTGGACCCTCCGGCATTGGCCGGAGACTAATTTTGAAAATGCCGCGGCCCTTTAAAGCGGGGGAGGGTCGGGCGCGCCCCCTAAGTCCGCGGGGAAGGAGCGCGCGGGCCCAGCAGGGGGAAAAAGGAGGACCCGAGGAGCGAGGGCGCAGACGGGGGGCGCGAGGCCAGACCTGGAAGGGGGGAACGGCGTCCCGCCGGGGGGGGTGGGACGCCGAGCTACACCGGTGTAATTTGTTTTGCCAAAATGGGTTCCCCTTCACTTGGAATTGCTGAATCTTGCTTTCCTGCATAATAAGATTTTTTTTCGGTTTTTATTTTGGGGTGCTTGCTTTTTGCATTTTCCCCCTTTTTTGTGGAGGTCAGCCAGGTCCCCTGGGGGCTTGTGCCCCCCATTTGTCTGGCCACTGTTGTTTTCATTTCCTTTTTCCCCCCAGTTTTCTTCAGGGCTGGGCTTAGTTTGTTACACCAGAGAAAAATTTAGGTGGTAGAGGTGTGTGATCTCAGGTGTTTTTGCAATTAGAGAGTTGGTATTTTTGGGTTTTTTGGATTGCATAAGTGTCCTTTATACTTTTCTGCTGGAATTGGGGGGCCCCCCCGTTTGCCATACATTTTCGCTGTTCTGTATTCATCTTGTTAACCGCCATTCATGTTTGGGGGGGTTCCATGTTCTTTGGGGATTGTCCCGGCAGATTTTTCCTCTTTTTTCTTTGGTGATTAACCCTAGGTGTGACAAGGCTCTAGGCCATTAGGTACCTCCCCGGGGGGCCTATAGTTGTATGGTTTTTCAGGGTACTGCAATCCGAGATTCCCCAAACCCTCGGGTATTGCCCTTTTGCTTGCTCTCCTCACTACCAAACCAAACAGTCCCCTGTATACTAGTTGGCCCGCTTATTTATGGGGCCCCCCTATACACTATGTGGGGGCCCGTATACCATGTGGGCCTTGTAATACTATGTGGGCCTTGCTATAACTTTTTGGGCCCCGGGGGTAATATGGGCCCGCTTAAATGGGGCCCCCCTTTAAAATTTTTGGGCCCTCTAAAACATTGGGCCCTCCCCCCTTTATACTATGTGGCCCCCATGCTAACTATGGGGGCCCCCCTGCTATATCTAGGGGGGCCCCCCCTGCTGATCATTTTGGGGGCCCCCCCCGCTATAACTATGTGGGCCCTCCCTGCCCTTTTAACTATGTGGGCCCTCTGTGCTTTTTTTTATTGTGCCCTCCCCGCTATCTACTTGGGGCCCCCTATACACTAGTGGGGGCCTGCTATAAACTATTGGGCCCGCTAAAAATATATGGGCCCTGCTATACACTAGTGGGCCCCCCATTACGAGTGGGCCCTGCTATACCTATTGGGCCCCCCTGCTATATACTTGTGGGCCCACCCCCTTATACTATTGGGCCCCCCTGCTTATACATGTGGGCTCTCCCTGCAAACATGTGGGCCCCCCTGCTATATACTATGTGGCCCTCCCTCTGTGTACTTTTTGGGCCCCCCTGCTATAATAGTGGCCCTCCCGGGTTACTATGTGGGCCTCCCTGCTTTATCTTATGGGGACTCTCTGCTATGACTTTTTTGGGCCCCCTTTGCTATAATTTTGGGGGGGCCCCCTGCTATTACTATGTGGGCCCTCCCTGCTATATACTATGTGGGCCCTCCCGCTATATCTATGTGGGCCCGCTGAACTATTTGGGCCCGCGTATATTTTGGCCCCTGCATAAACTTGGGGGGCTCCCCATATACTATGTGGGCCCGGGTTATACTATTGGGCTCTGCAATAAACTTTGGGGCCCCGCTATATAGTGGGCCTTTTTAATACATGGGGCCCCCCGTATCTAGTGGGCCCGCTTACATACGTGGGCCCTGCTATATACTATTTTGGGCCCCGTTACACTATGTGGGCCCTTTTTTCGATGTTGGGGCCCTGCTTCACTATGTGGGCCTCCCTGCTATAACAGGGGGCCCCCCGCTGTTCTTTTTGGGCCCCCCTGCTGTATACTATTGGCCCCCCCGCGTATACTTTTTTGGGGCCCCCCCTGCGTATACATGGGGCCCCCCTGATTACTGGGGCCCCCCTGCTTAACTAGTGGGCCCTCCCTGCATATACGGGGCCCTCCTGTAAGCATGTGGGGCCCCCCCTATAAATTTTAAAAATTTAGCCCTGCCTCTATACACTTTTTGGCCCCCCCTCTATATCCTATGGGGCCCCCCCTATATCAAAGCGGGCCCTCCCGCTTACACTATGTGGGCCCCCCGCATAAAACTATGTGGCCCCCCGCTTATATTTGTGGGCCCCCCGCTATTACTATTGGGCCCCCTGCTATTGCCATGTGGGCCCCCCTTTTAAACTTGTGGCCCCCCCGCTGTATACTATGGGGGGGCCCCCTGCTGTATCTATTGGGCCCCCCGCTATTCTATGTGGGCCCCCCTCTATATATATGTGGGCCTCCCCCTTTTTTCTATGTGGGCCCCCGGTATATACTATGGGGCCCCCCTGCTATATACTTGGGGCCCCCCTGATTTTTTCGGGGGCCCCCAGCTATACATGTGGCCCTCCCTGCTATATATTTGTGGGCCGCTGTTAAGTGGGCCCTGCTTAAACATGGGGGGGCCCTGCATAACTGAATGGGGGGGGCCCGGCTTTTAAAAATGTGGGTCTGCTTTATCTAGGGCCCACCTGTATACATGGGGCCGGCTGATACTAGTGGGCCCTGTATATACTAGGGGCCCGCTAAATTTTTTTGGGCCCGGCTGTATACTATGTGGCCCGCTATTACAGTGGGCCCTGCTATAACTATGTGGGCCCCCGCTATCAATTGTGGGCCCCCCCCGCTAATAGTGGGCCCCCTCAAAATTAGGGGGGGCCCGCCTGCGTATGCTATTGGGCCCCCCCCGCTATTTATAGGGGCCCTCCTGCTATATATTTGTAGCCCCTTGCTAAAAATTTTTTGGCCCCTCCCTGCTATATACTATGGGGGGCCCCCCTTTTTTTTAATTGGGCCATGTGTTACTATTGGGCCCGCTATAACAGTGGGCCCTGAATACGTGGGTCCTCTGTTACTATGGGGCCCGAAAATACTATGTGGGCCCGCTCTATACTATTTGGGCCCCCCTGCAAAAATATGGGGGGCCCCGCTAACCATGGGGGCCCCTGCTATACACTTTTGGGGGCCCCTGCTATTACATGGGGGCCCCGCTATATTTATGTGGGCCCGTTTTGGAATGTGTTAAAAAAAGATTTCTGAGCAAAAGCTCCCTCTGGGGTTGCAACAGTGCTGAACCTTTTTTGAGTTGGCAATCGATTTTCAACTGGTCTTTTATAAGGGGGTTCCCCCCATCGGGTTTTCCCCCGGGACAAATTTTTCTTGTTAAAAAGGGTTCCTGGTTCATTTTGGGAAATTTTTTTTTTCTTCCTTTTCCCTTAAATTTTAAAACATTTCTGTTTTATTTTTGGCTTGTTTTTTTTTTGTTTCCCGCCTTTTGTGGGTCAGCCAGGCCCCCCCCGGGGGTTGTGCCCTCTCAGTTTGTTGAGCCCCTTTTTGTTTGTTCATTTGCCTTTTCCAGTTTTTCTTCTGGGGGGGCTTAGTTTTTTACCCAAAGGGAACAAAAATTTGGGGGTTTTAGGTCGTTGATTCAGGTGTTTTTGCAATTGTGGTTGGTATTTTTTTGGTTTTTTTGGGGGTTTCAGTAAAAGTCCTTTCTATATTTTCGTTAGGAAGTTTTGGGCCCCCAAAGTTTGCTCTTTTTTTTCTGCTGTGTCTGTATTAACTTTGTCTAACCCCCATTACACTTTGGGGGGCTTCCATGTTTTTTGGGACTGCCCGGGGGGAATGTTTTTTTCCTTTCATTTTAGGTGGTTAACCCCTCAGGTGGACGAGGCCCCAGGCCCAAAGTGGTACCTCCATGGCTGCCCTTTTTGGGGGTTATCGGGTACTGCAATCCTAGATTAAAAATCTTGGTTATTGCCGTTTTTCTTGCTCTCCTCAGCTCCCCAAAAATAACAGTATCCCGGCCCCAAATGAAATTATAGGGGCTCAACAGAAGGGAAAAATTTTTTAGTCCCAAAAAATGCAAAGGGTTTTTTTTTTTAAAAAATCACTTTTTTTTTCCTAAATAAAAAATTTTGGGCTCATGAAAAAATCTTTTTTTTAAAGATTATAGGCTGTGGCTTTTTTACACCCTGTTGGCAGTGTTTCATAATTGTTGATACTCCCCTTTTTTGTTATTTATTAAATTTAATTAAGAATATATTTGTGTACCCTCTTTCTGTTAAATGTTTTTGATTATTTTTTACACTTGCTTTTTTTTATCTCTCCGAAATGGGGTGCCCTTCATTCTTAGCAGTAGATATGTATTTGTGCCTTTTTTAAATTTTTTTCTTGTTAAAACTATGCGAAAAAAATTTAAATTTATACTAGTGGGCCCCCCCCCTGATCTTGTGGGCGCTCCCGCTATATCTATGTGGGCCCTCCCTGATTACTAGTGGGCCCCCCCTGTATCTTGGGGCCCCCCTGCTGTAACATGTGGGCCCTCCCCTATATACTATTTTGGCCCTCCTTGCTGTATACTATGTGGGCCTCCCTGCTGTTTTAAAATGGGGCCCCCCCGCTTATACATGTGGCCCCCCTGCTAAAACTTGTGGGACCCCCCTGCTGTTTTATGGGGGCCCCCCCGTGCTAATACTGGGCCCCCCCGTATTTACTTGTGGGCCCCCCCCGAAATACAGTGGGCCCTCCATGCATATCTTGGGGCCCCCCCCTGCATATATTGTGGGCCTGCTGTTTATGGGGCCCCCTGCTGATCTTGGGGGCCCCCTGCTATATACTTGTGGGCCCCCCCGGCAAAAACTTGGGCCCGGTATACTATGGGGCCCCCGCTATAACTATGGGGGGCCTTTTGCTATATACTATGGGGCCCCTTGCTTTTTATTTTGGGGGCCCATGCGTAACTATGGGGCCGCGCTGTAATTTGGGGCCCTGTTATACAGGGGGGCCTGCAATATTATTGGGCCCGGGGTTTTAAAAGCTGGCCCTGCTATTACTTTGGGGCCCTGTACCCTAGGGGGGGCCCTGCTAAACCTAGGGGCCCTCCCTGCTTTTTATTTTGGGGGGGCCCCCCCTGCTTTTTAAGGGGGGGCCCCCCTCTATATACAGGGGGGCCCCCCTGCTATATACTTTGGGGGGCCCCCCCTGCGTAACAGGTGTGCCCTCCCGTTTTTACAATGTGTCCCTTCCTGCTTTTTAATGTGGGCCCTGCCTGCTGTTGCTTTTGGGCCCTCCCGGGCTATTACTTGGGGCCCCCCTGCTAATTACTATTGAGCCCTCCCTGCTATTCTTGGGGCCCCCCCCCGCAAATACAATGTGGGCCCCCCCTTTTTTATATACTATGTGGGCCTTTTGTTATATTTGGGGGCCCTGTATTACTAGGGGGCCTGCTAATACTATGTGGGTCCTGGTATACTTTTTGGCCCTGTTTTACTTGGGGGCCCTCCCCTATATACTATGGGGCCCTGCTAACATTGTGGGCCCGCTATACACATGGGGGCCCGCATATAATGTGGGCCTGAAAATTTTTATGTGGGCCCGTGTTGTAATGTTTTAAAAGGGGTTCGAGCAGAACCCCCCTCTTGGTTGCAGACAGTGTAACCCTTTTTGTGAAATGGCAATGGGGAGTTACAGACGGTCCTAAAAAGGGGGTTCCCTCCCTCGGTTGCCGGTGATCAATTGTTCTTGTCTAAACTGTGGTACCTGGTTCATTGGAAGCTTGCTGAATTTGCCTTTTCCCCCTGCCTAATAAGAATTTTTTCTGTTTTATTTTTGTGCTTGCTTTTTGCTTTTTTCCTGAAAAATTTTTGGAGGTCACCGGTCCCCCGGGGGCTTGTGTCCTCTCATTTTTTTCTGGCCAAAGTTTTTGTTCATTTGCCCCCTTTTCCCGTTTTTTTTCAGTGGCGCGGCTTAGTTTTTTTCACCAAAAACTATTTGGGGGTAGGGGTCGGTGATCCGGGGGTTTTTTTTAAAAGTAATTGGTACTTTTTGGGGGGGTTTTTGGGGTTGCAGTGTGCCTTCCTACCCCCTTTTTTTTGGGGAAAATTGGGCCCCAACTTTGCTCATACTTTTTTTTTCTGTGTCTTATTCACTCTTGCTAACCGCCTTTTAAAAGTTTGGGGGGGTTCTATGTTTTTGGGGATCTGCCCGGGGGGATAGTTTTTTTTCCCTTTCATCTTTAGGGGTTGTTAACCCTCAGGGTACAAGGCGTCTAGGACCAACTTAGGACGCTCCCGGCTGCCTTAGTTGTGGTGGTAGTCGGGACGCAATCCAGAATCCAAACTCTCCCCGGGATTGCCGTTTTTGCTTTCTCCTCAGCACCAAAACCTAACGGGCCCCCTGTTTAAAAATTTTTGGGGCCCGCTTATTTATGGGGCCCGCTAACAATGTGGGCCCCCCATACCTATGTGGGCCTTTTTCTATTGGGCCTTGCTAATTCTATGGGGGGGGCCCGTGTAATATGTGGCCCTGTATATACTAGTGGCCCTAACATTTTTGGGCCCTGTTAAAATATGTGGGCCCCCCGCTTTATACATGTGGGCCCTCCCCCCTTAACTATTGGGCCCTCCCGCTATTTTCATGTGGGGGCCCCCCTGCGTAACTATGGGGGCCCTCCCTGTAATACTTTGGCCCTCCCCGTATACTATGGGCCCCTGTGCTTTTACTATGTTTCCCCCCCTGCTATCTACTATGTGGGCCCGCTTACACTATGTGGGGCCGCTATTTTCTTGTGGGCCCTCCCCAAAACACTTTGGGCCCTGCTATACACTATGTGGGCCCTGCTAATACTGGGGCCCCCGTATAACTTGGGGCCCTCCCTGCTATATTTTTGGGCCCCCTGCTTATATTGTGGGTCTGTATTTATTTTTTATTACAGGGGGGGGCCCCCCCCCTAATACTTGTGGGCCCTCCCTGCTGGTATTTTTTTGGGCCCCCCCTGCATTACTATGTGGGCCCCCCTCTGTTACTATGGGGGCCCTCCCTGCTAATCTATAGGGATCCCGCTAGACTTTGTGGCCCCCCCTGCTATATCAGTGGGCCCCCCTCTATATCTATGTGGGCCCCCCTGCTATATAATGGGCCCCCCCGCTATATCTATGTGGGCCCGCTGTAACTATTTGGGTCCTGCGTATACTGTTTTTGGCCCCCGTTTTTTTTTTGTGGGCATCCCTGCTATTACTTTTTGGGGGGCCCCCCCCTATTACTATTGGGCTCTGCATATATATGGGGCCCCGCGTTACAGGGGCCCGCGCTGTTTAAAAGGGCCCCCCTATATACTAGTGGGCCGATATACTTTTTGGGCCCTGCTTTTACATGGGGGCCCCGGGTATTACTATGTGGGCCCTGTTACTTTTCGGGGGCCCTGCTATATACAAGTGGGCCCGCTATACACTTGGGGCCCTGCAATCGTGTGGGCCTCTATACACTTGTGGGCCCTCCCTGCTTTTTACATGGGGACCCTCCGCTTTTTTCTAGGGGGGCCTCCCTGCTGTATACTATGTGGGGCCCCCCTGCGTAACTTTTGGGGGCCCCCCCTGCTATATACTTGGGGCCCCCCGCTGTTATTTTGGGACCCTCCTGTATTACTATGGGGGCCCTCCGCATATACTTTGTGGGCCCCCCCTTTAACTATGTGGGCCCCCCTTTTTAAAAATAGTGGGCCCCCCCTGCTTTAACTAGGGGGGCCCCCTTCGTATACTTGTGGGGCCTCCCTGTATATATTTTGGGCCCTCCCTGCTGTTTTTATGGGGGCCCTCCCTGCGTTTTCTAGTGGACCCCCCTGCTTTACTTTGTGGGCCCCCCTCTAAAACTATGTGGGCCCCCCCCATTAAAACTATGTGGGCCCTCCCTGCGTATACTAGGGGGGGCCCCCTTTTAAAAGGTGGCCCCCTTTTTGTATACTATGGGGGCCCCTGCTGTAACTTGTGGGCCCCCCCGTTTTTTCTTGTGGGCCCTCCCGTTTTTTCTATTGGGACCCCCCTGTTTTTTTCTGTGGGCCCCCTTGCAAAACTAGGGGGCCCTCCTGCTTTTTTTTTTTTCAGGGGCCCTCCTGTTATACTATTTGGGTCCTCCTCATAGCTATTTGTGTCCCGCTTTATTGGGGGCCGCGTAACTGGGGGCCCCGCTGTAACAAGTGGGCCCTGCTAAACTATGGGGCCCTCCTGCTAAAACTGTGGGCCCCGCTGATACTTGGGGGCCCTGTTAAAAACATGGGGGCCCTTTCTATATATATGGGGGCCTGCTATATACATGTGGCCCAGTGAAAATATTGGGCCGCGCTGTATACTAGTGGGCCCTGCTTATCGTGGGCCTGCTAAAATTTTTTTTGGGGCCCCCGGCTGATTCTATGCTGGCCCTGCTATATCTATGGGGGCCCGCAAAACCTTTTTGGGGGCCCCGCTATCACTATGGGGGCCCCCCTGCAATACTATGTGGGCCCTCCGCAAACTATGTGGGCCCCCCTGCATTACTATGGGGCCCCCCCTGAATATACTTTGTGGCCCCCCCTGCTGATCTTGTGTGCCCCCCTGCTGTATACTATGTGTGCCCTTCCTGCAAAAATTATGGGGGCCCTGCTGCTGTATGCTATGTGGGCCCCCCCTGCTATAACTAGTGGCCCCCCTGCTATAATATGTACCCCCCCCCGCTATATTACTATGTGGGCCCTCCCGCATATACTAGTGGGCCCCCTGTTATATCTATGGGGGCCCGTGTATACATTTGGCCGCTATATCTTGGGGCCCCCCTATATACATTTTGGGTCCTGCGTATACTATTTGGGGCCCGTTATATACTATTGGGCCCTCCCTGCTATATACTAGTGGCCCGCATACACTATGGGGGCCCTGCTATAACATGGGGGCCCTGCTATATACATGTGGGCCTCTATATTTATGTGGGCCCGTGTTGTAATGTGTTAGAAATGGTCGAGCGAAGCTCCCCTGGTGGTTGCGACAGGGAACCATTTTAGTGAAGATTGGAAAAACAGGAATTACAGACTGGTCCTATATAAGGGAGGTTTTTCCCCCCATCAGGGGTTCCCCGGTGAAAATTGTTTTTTCTCAACTGTGGACCTGGTTCACTTGGAAAGCTTGCTGAATCTTCTCTTTCCTGCTCTAAAAGCTTTTCTGTTTTTTTTTTTTGGCTTTTTTTTTTGATTTTTTCCGCACTTTTGGAGGTCAGCCAGGTCCCCCCGGGGGCTTGTGTCCTCCTTTTCTGAGCCAGTTGTTTGTTCATTTGCCTTTTTTAGTTTTTCTTCAGTGGCTGCGGCTTTTTTTTTTTTTGTTTTTTTTTTTCCCAGAGAACTATTTAGGTGGTAAGGTCGGTGTCTCAGGTGTTTTTTGCAATTAGTGGGTTTGGGACTTTTTAGGGTTTTTGGATTGCAGAAAAGGGCCTTCCCCTCCTTTTTTTTTCAGGAAGTTTTTGGCCCCCCTTGCTCTACATTTTCTGCTGTGTTGATTCACTCTTTCTAACCCCATTCATGTTTGGGGGCTTCCTATGTTCTTTGGGGGTCTGCTCCGGGGGGGATAGCTTTTTCCCTTTTATCTTTAGGTGTAGTTAAAACCCTCAGGCTGTACAAGGCGCTAGGACCAATTGGTCGCTCCAGGCTGCCATGTTGTGGTGGTAAGTCAGGGGGCTGCAATCCAGTAGTTCCAAACCTTTTCCCGGGATTCCGTTTTTGCTTGCCCCCAGCTACCAAACCATAACAGGCCCGGCTGTTAAAAATGTTGGCCCTGCTATATTTTTTGGGCCCCCTTTTACACTTTTTGGGCCCCCCTGCCCCAAACACTAGGGGCCTTTCTATTTATGTGGGGGCCCTTGCTTATTCTATGTGGGGGGCCCGCTGATACTTGTGGGCCCGCTATATACTATGTGGGGGCCCCCTATACTTAGTGGGCCTGTTAATTGTGGGCCCTCCCCCGCTTTTATAGTGGGCCCTCCCTGCTTTTTTTGTGGGCCTCCCTGCTATTTTACTAGGGGCCCTCCCTGGTATCTATGTGGGCCCCCTGCTATATACTATGTGGGCCCCCCCTGCTGTTTAAAAGTGGGCCCCTGTGTTTAACTTTGGGGGCCCCCCTGTATCTACTAGTGGCCCCCCTTACCATGTGGGCCTGCTTATAATGTGGGCCCTGCTATAACTAGGGCCTGCTAATTTTGGGCCCTGCTATAAGGGGGCCCCGCTAAAAATTGTGGCCTCCTGCTAAACTTTTTTGGGGGCCTCCCGGTTTATATTATTGGGCCCTCCCTGCTTATATTTTTTGGGTTTCCCTGTTAAAAAAAAATGGGGCCCCCCCGCTATATACTATGGGGCCCCTCCGCGTTATTTTTGGGCCCCCCGCTATATACTAGGGGCCCCCCCTGCTGTATACTAGTGGGCCCCCCGTATTACTTTAGGGGGACCCCCCGCTATGTCTTTTTGGGCCCCCCTCTATTTTAGTGGGCCCCCCCTGCATATCATGTGGGCCCCCCCTGCTATAACTATGGGCCCCCCTCTATAACTTGGGGCCCTCGGGGGACTTTTTGGGTCCGCTGTATAGTTTGGGGCCCGCTATATCTATGGGGGCATCCCTGCTTCCTGCTATATATATGGGGCCCCGCTTTACTATGGGGCTTCTATTACTTGGGGCCCCCGCTGTATACTATGGGGGCCGCGCTGAAAACTTGGGCCCCGCTATATACATGTGGGCCTGTATTACTATGGGGCCCTGCTTATACTTTGGGCCCTCTTTTTACTTGTGGGGCCCGCATACTTTTTGTGGCCCTGCTATACAGTGGGCCCTCTATCCATGGGGGCCCCGCATATACGATGGGCCCGCTATACACAGGGGGCCCCCCCCTGCTATTACTTTGGGGACCCCCCTGTATATACTTGTGGGCCCCCCTGCTGTTACTATGGGGGCCCCCCCTGCTGTATTCTTTGGGGGGCCCCCCCCGTTATACTTGGGGCCCCACCCTGTGTATACTTAGGGGGCCCTCCCGCAATACTTTTGGGGCCCCCCCCTGCTATATCTATGTGGCCCTCCCGCTCTATCTATGTGGGCCCTCCCTCTATATCATGGGGCCCCCCTGCTTACAGTGGGCCCCCTTCTGTATACTATGGGGGGCCCCCCCTGCTATATATTTTGGGGGCCCCCCCCCCGCTTTTTAATGGGGCCCCCCTGCTGTTACTAGTGGACCCTCCCTGCTATTAAAAAAAAGGGCCCTCCTGCTTAACCTATGGGGGGCCCCCGCGATCTAGTTGGCCCTCCCTGCAAAATACTATGGGGCCCTCCCTGATATATGCTTGGGGGTTTTCCCTGCTTTACTTGGGGCCCTCCCTTCTGATACATGGGGCCCTCCCTGCATATACTAGGGGCCCCCCACGCTATATGCAGGGGCCCCCGTATAAATATGTGGGCCCTGCCTGCTTACACTAGGGGGCCCCCCTCTTATCTTTGGGCCGCATAACATTTGGCCTCCCCATCAATGTGGGCCCCCCTGCATAACTTTTGGGGGGCCCCCTGTGAAACTATGTGGCCCTCCGGCTATATACAGTGGGCCCCCCCGCTAAGCTATGTGGGCCCTCCCGCTATTACTATGTGAGCCCTCCCGCGTATACATGGGGCCCCCCCCCTGCTGTATACTATGGGGCCCCCCTGCTATTTCTTGGGGGCCCCCGCTTTCTTTTTGGAACCCCCTGCTTTTACTAGGGGTGTCCGGGGGGTGTCGCCACGAAGACGTCGCGTTTTTCACAACCTGACTTCGCACACGAGTTTTTGTGCTAGGTGTTTTTCGGGAGTGAGGAGTTAAAATTTCCCTCTCCTGTGCTAGCGAAGCCCAGCCTCGCCCACTGCAGTTTTAAACTGCAGTAATGGGACCTTCAAATACCTGCCAGGCTAGGGAATGTCGGTGAAAGCATTTGAGACCGCAGAGCGACGTGGATTTGAAGTCTAATTTTAAAGACCCGGGGTGGGGTTTTCTCCCCCCTCGCTTTTTTTTTATCTCCTTACCGTTGGTGTTTTCCCTCTTGTTGTAGAGTGAGTTTTTATAAGGTGGTCTTTTGGTTTTCCCCCCTTTTCTGTCCGTTCGCTTAACGTTTTTTAGAAATTTTTCCTCCGCCCCTGTGGTTGTGATCGGGGCCTTCCGGGGCAAAAATTACTGGGGCGGGATTCACGGAGATGGGTTCACTGGGGCCTGGACGTCGTCCTAAAAAGACCCCCAGGAAAGGGGTTAGTCAGGCCCCGTTAGGTCAGCAAAACCCCGGGGGCCTCCTGTTAAGTGCAGGGACATTTTCACCGACCAACAAGATTTTCCCCGCCACGGATCCAGTAGCCACCCCAGCTCGCCGCAGAGTTGTCCATGGACTGGCGGCTTAATCCAAGGGGTTTTTGGGCCCCTGGAGCAACCGGACCTGAACCAAAGTACTCTCCCTGACAGGTTCAGGGGGGGGGGACAAGTTTTTTTTTGTTTCCCCGGGGGGAAAATTGTACTTTTGCGCGCCCCCGGTCATGGGGGGGGTGAAGATCAAGGGTGGGAAATTGTCATCTCGCTCCTAAAAGGGGCCCCCAAAACATGGGCGTTCTCGCCCCCCCGGCTCCCGGCTCCCAGTCAGGGATGGTTTTTCGCAGCTCGGGTTTTGTATAGATGACCCGGATCGGGTCCCCTTGCGAATCAAGTTACGTAAGATACGCAGGGAACGCCGGGGAGGAATTAGTTCGGGTTCCGTAGGGGGGCCAGGAACCCCCGTGGAAGCCGGTCTTAGGACCCGTTTTGTCAAGGTTTATCTGACAAAAAAAGGATTCTGGCAATATGCCCCCCCAGCACGGAACCGCTTGGCCCTTGCATTGCACGACAGACGATTTGGGGAAAAAGGTGCGGGTAACTCCCCCCTGTGATGACCCACCTTACTGGGCCCCTTTATGGGGTTTCCCCCCTGGTCAGCAGGGAGCCTATGCATTAGGGGACATCCCCGAGGAGGGGATCGCAGTTCGCCGCAAGACAAAGGGGTGTTTTTCGGGGAGAAGGGGAAATTTTTTGGGGGGTCCCCCCGCCTTTGCAGAGTGGAAGTCCCGGAAAATATTGCCCCGGGTTTTGTGGGGGGACACAATGGGGGAGTAACTTTCGTCCCCGGTCCGTCTCAATTTCTCGTCCCGGCGGAGGTGGGGTGGGTACAGAACTGGAGGATATCTTTTGGGGATGGGGGGGCCGGGGCTAAGGGGGACGCTGGTTTTTTCCCCGGGGGGTTCAAGGAGCGACTGAGTGTATTGGAAAAACCCATCCCATATTCTCGACGACCCAGGCTCGGGGGTCAGGAGTTTTTTCAACCCCGGAAAAAAACATAGATTTTCAAGTGGGGGGTACATAAAAACGTTTTTTGTACGTGTTGGAGGGTCTTCCCACTCCTTATTTGGGGGCCTTTCCCGGGGTTAACAAGCATAACCCGGTTTTAAAATTTGGCAATCCGAGAAAAAACCGTGGAGTGAATTCGAAAAAAAAACTGCAAAAACACGGTCACGGGCGGTCCGCCCCGGGGGCCTTCCCCCCATTTTGGGACTTTGGGGGTGTATTTTGGAGAAAGGGGTCAAAATCCCTCCTCATCGCGCGTATGCTGTTCGTAAAAGCTCCCGGGGCCAAGTTCCCGAAACTGGGGTTTAAACCTTTTTGGCCCCGAGAGGCAGGCAGAAGGTTTTATTTCGGGGGCCCCGGCAAAGGGATTTTAGTCCTTCTCTTCCCGGGGGGCCGGGGTTTTTCCCCTTTTTGAAAAAGAAAGTGGAGGCCACGCCTTCCCCGGTTTTCCCCTGAGCTTAATGGGGTTACGGTCCGAGATTCCTTCCGCTCCCCTTATTCCCATTCTTCAATCAGATGGGGCCCCAAAAAGGGTTTCCCTAAGTTTGGATCTCAGGGGGGGGTTTTTTAGGATGAAGGGGGGGTGATGGAAGACGGCGTTTAACCACCCCAGGGGATTTTGAGAACCTTTTCTCCTTTGGTCTGACAATCCCCCGGGGGGTGTTTAAACTTTTGTTAATGAATCTTTCGCCCCTGGGGGCGTTTGGGGGTCATTATCGGATACTTTTAATTCTCCCGGTTTGTGTTCCAGGGCTTTAGGCAGGTGTTAAAAATTTTGCGGGATAAAAACGTACCCAAATGGGAAAATGTGTGTTTGCCGACAGGAACTTCTTTTTTTGGATTTCGGTGTCAGCAGGGGTTTCCCCCTTGGACCCTGGAAAAATGGGGCAGTTTTGAGGGGGATTACCAAGGTTAAAAACTTAAACTTTTTCCGGGGTTTGCTAACTATTTTCCGAAAATTTATTCTTTTTTCTCATCCTTTTAAACCTCTCACAACATGACTAAAAAAGGGATAGATTTTTTAGGTGGCTGACAAAAGGGTTTTAAGCATTTCTCCTCCCCCTTAAAAAATGTTTTTTCGCTCCCCCACTCATTCAAACCCATCGCACGCCTTCATTGTGGAGGTAGACGCTTCTGAGGGGGGGGGGGAGCGGTATTTTTTCAAGGTCCGTCCCCGGGGAAGTGGGGCCCCTGCGCCTTTTCTCAAAAAATTGTCGTTCCCTGAGAGGGTTACGATGTCGGCAATAGGGAATCTTGGCCATTAAGTTAGCTTTTGAGGGGTGGCGTCTTTTTTGGGGGGGGCAGACACCCGGTCACCCTTTCCCCTCACAAAAAACCTGCTATATTTAGGGGCTGCAAACGCCCCGAACCCCAAAAGCTGGGGTCTTTTTTTACCAGGTTTAATTTTTTTCGTCACATACGCCCTGGAAAAAATGTAAAAAGGGGATGCCTTTCTCCGTTTCCCGGGGCCCGGGGAAAACAGATCCCCTTTCCCACCTTCAGGGGGGTTGGGTCGGCAGTAGCTCGAGTTGAGGGGGAGTATTGGGCTCGGGGGGGGGCCCCTGTTGGCTCCGGGGACTGTTTGTTCCGTAGTTGGACAAAGGGAATCGAGGCCCCAAATTTTTAGTTTGGGGAAAAACCCCGGGGGGAAAAGCAACTGTGGATCTCCGTTCGCCCCGGTTTTGGGCCAACTTACAGGGGGGGTACTTTTGTGGGCCCCGTGGGGTTTGTGCGCCTCTAAGCCCCACATACCCCCGTCCTTGGGGCCCTCTTCCCCCTTTAAGACCCCGGGGAAGTCCGGGGATCTCTGTCAGGACTTTATTCGGGCCTCTCACCGTCTTGGGTAAAACGTAACCCTTTTTGTGGACAGGTTCACAAGATGGTTTTATCCTTTCCTGCTCTTCCTAAGCAAAAAAATTTTTCGGGTGTTTTTGGGGGGGTTTGGATTCACGGGGGCCCCCATGTGGGTCGGTCGGGGGGGTCATTTGGTCCCCAAAATTTTAAGGATTTTTTTAAAGGCGGGGGTCAGTTTCATTTTCATGGGGTTTTTATCCCCCGACCAATGGGGAGACAGAGCGTCTGACCAGAGCTTGGAGACTTATCTCCGGGTTTTTGTCAGAGAACCAAGAGGACTGGGCTTCTTTCTTGCCTCTGGCAGAATTCCCTTAACAATAGGGGGGAGCGGCCCCACTGGTAAGTTTTCCGTTTTTGGGGGGCATAGGGGTTTTCACCCCCATTTTGTATTTCAATAGGGGGGCTTTTGGGGTTCTTGGGGGGAGGAACGATTTTCGTCGTCACTTGCTTCTGTGTGGGAGGGTTGCCTGAATAACGAGTACTATGGGGAACCGATACAAACGTATGGTGTTTGGGGGAGAGTGTCTGGTCCGGACCAAATGTGACGATCGGGTTTGGTGTCTACCAAGAATTTTTAAAACTTAGGTTCCCTCCTGGAAACTGGTCCCAGGTTCATCGGGCCATACAGGATCGTTCTATAATTAAACCGGTGGATTCCGTTTGATCCCCCCTACGTTTAAAATTCACAATGGTTTCACAGATCATTGCTTAAGGTATGTGGCGCCGGTGTACCTTCCTTTCCCCCCTCCTCCTGTGGTGGTAAGGTAACTGGAGTTTCAGGTGGTCAAATCATCGTTTCACGTCTGAACGCGGTCCCTTCGTACCTGGTTCATGGAAGGGGTATGTCCTGGGGAGAGGGACGTGGGTTCCTGCATCGGTATTAACGCAGCCGATTAATTCGGGCCTTCCACAAACTCCCCAGATAAACTGTCCTGAGGGTCCGAGGCCCCTGTAGAAGGGGGGATAAGTCACGGGGGTGGTCGCCACGAAGTCGTCGGATTACACAACCTGTCTTCCACAGCTGAGTTTTTGGTGCTGGTGTTTTTCGGCGTGGGGAGTTAATTCTCCCTCTCTCTGTGCTAGACGAAGCCCGCCTCGCCCAGCTGCTTAATACTGCAGTAATGGGATTCCTTCAAATTCCTGCCACTGCTAGGGGAAGTTCGGGTGAAAGCTTCATGCAGCCAGCAGAGCGGATCGTGGTATTGTGAAGTCTGAAGTGAAGAGTACCTGGTGTGGTTTTTCCCCTCCTCGCTTTATTATTTATCTCCTTACCCGTTGGTGTTCCTCTGTGGTTGTAGAGTGAGTTTGTATGCAAGGTGGTCTTTTGTTTTACCCCTTGTACTGTCTCGTTCGTCTTATACTGTTTGAGGAATTTCCCTTCCTGTCCCCTGTGGTTGTGATCAGGGTCCTTCTCAGGACTAGATTACTGAGGGTCAGGGATTCACATGAGATAGGTTACGCTGGCGGCCTGGACCTCTGTACCATAAACAGTACCTCCAGGTAGAGGGATTAGTCAGGGCCCCAGCTTAGGGTCAGCATAGACCCCGGACCTCCTGTATACAGTGACAGCGTGACAGTGGGACCTCCGTGCTAATACTATGTGGGCCCTCCCTGCTATATACTGTGTGGGCCCTCCCTGATATATACTATGTGGGCCCTCCATGCTATATGCTATGTGGGCCCTCCCTGCTATATACTATGTGGGCCATGCTGTATACTTGTGGGCCCTGCTGTATACTATGTGGGGCCCCGCTATTAATACTATGTGGGCTCTCCTGCTATTAAAACTATGTGGGCCCTGCTGTATACTATGTGGGCCCTGCTATATACTGTACTATGTGGGCCCTGATATATACTATGTGGGCCTTGCTATATACTATGTGGGCTTGCTATATACTATTTTGGCCCACGCTGTATACTATGTGGGCCGCGCTGTATACTATGTGGGCCCTGCTATATACTATGTGGGCCCTGCTATATATTATGTGGGCCCGGCTGTTATACTATGTTGGCCCTGCTATATACTATGTGGGCCCTGCTATACACTATGTGGGCCCTGCTATACACCATTTTGGGCCCTCCCTGCTATATACTATGTGGGCCCTCCCTGCTATATACTATGTGGGCCCTCCCTGCTGTATACTATGTGCGCCCTTCTTGCTATATATTATGTGGGCCCTGCCCGCTGTATGCTATGTGGGACCTCCTGCTATTACTATGTGGGCCCTCCCTGCTATATACTATGTGAGCCCTCCCTGCTATATACTATGTGGGCCCTCCCTGCTATATACTATGTGGGCCCTCCCTGGTTTATACTATGTGGGCCATGTGTATACTATGTGGGCCCTGCTATATACTATGTGGGCCCTGCTATATACTATGTGGGTCCTGCTGTATACTATGTGGGCCCTGCTATATACTATGTGGGCCCTGTGTGGGCCCTGCTATACACTATGTGGGCCCTGCTATACACTATGTGTGCCCTGCTATACACTATGTGGGCCTGCTGTATACTATGTGGGGCCCCGCTATATATTATGTGGGCCCGGCTGTATCTATGTTGGCCCTGCTATTTCTATGTGGGCCCTGCTATACACTATGGTGGGCCCTGCTATACACTATGTGGGCCTTGCTATATACTATATGGGCCTGCTATATACTATTTTGGGCCCTGCTGTATACTATGTGGGCCCTGCTATATACTATGTGGGCCCTGCTATACATTATTGTGGGCCCCGCTATATACTATGTGGGCTCTCCCTGCTTTATACTATGTGGGCCCTCCCTGCTGTTATACTATGTGGACTCTCCCTGCTTATAACTATGTGGGCCCTCCCTGCTGTATACTATGTGGGGCCCCCCCTGCTATCTACTATGCGGGCCCTCCCTGCTATATACTATGTGAGCCCTCTCTGCTATATACTGTGTGGACCTCCCAGCTAAATACTATGTGGGCCCTGCTGTATACTATGTGGGCCTGCTATATACTATGTGGGCCCTCCCTGCTATATTACTATGTGGGCCCTGCTGTATACTATGTGGGCCCTGCTATATACTATGTGGGCCCTGCTATACTCTATGTGGGCCCTGCTATCACTATGTGGGCCCTGCTATACACTATGTGGGCCCTGCTATACACTATGTGGGCCCTGCGGTATACTATGTGGGCCCTGCTATATACAATGTGGGCCTTGCTATATACTATGTGGGCTCTGCTATATACTATGTGGGCCACGCAGTATACTATGTGGGCCCGCTGTATACTATGTGGCCCTGCTATTACTATGTGGGCCCTGCTATATACTTTATGGGCCCTGCGTATACTATGTTGGCCTGCTAAATACTATGTGGGCTCTGCTTTTACACTATGTGGGCCCTGCTATATACTATGTGGCCTTGCTATACACTCAGCGTCGGACTGGAACCCCTTGGGCCACCAGAGAAAATCATTCTTGGGGCCCACTATGTAGCTACATAGAAATAAATACAAGACCACCAATTGTGCAGTAAAACACACTAATATCAGGGTATAATATAAGGTAGTACATGTCTTAATTATGTAGCAGGAGTTGGGGTAGCCTCCCTCATAGATTATAAAGCAGCCCCCTCATAGGGGATAATGCTGCCCCCCTCAAAGAGGATAATGCTGCCCCCCCTCATAGGGTATAATGCTATATATATATATACTATATATATATAGATATATAGATAGATAATAGATAGATACCATATATACTCGAGTAAAGCCGACCCCCCTAATTTTGCCACAAAAAACTGGGAAAACTTATCGACTCGAGTATAAGCCTAGGGTGGAAAATGAGATTATGCCCCATATGCTGCCCCATGTATTATGCCCCACAAGATGCTCCATAGATTGTGCCCCATATGCTGCCCATGTATTATGCCCCCATAGATGCTCCATAGATTGTGCCCTCATAGATGCTCCATAGATTATGCCCCCATAGGTGCTCCTTAGATTATGCCCTCATAGAAGCTCCATAGATTGTGCCCCATAGATTATGCCCCATAGATGCTCCATAGATTATGCCCCCATAGATTATGCCCCATAGATGCTCCTTAGATTATGCCCCATAGAAGCTCCATAGATTATACCCCCATAGATGCCTCATAGATTATGCCCCCATAGATTATGCCCCCATAGATTGTGCCCCCATAGATGCTCCTTAGATTATGCCCCCATAGATGCTCCTTAGATTATGCCCCATAGAAGCTCCATAGATTGTGCCCCCATAAATGCTCCTTAGATTATGCCCACATAGATCCATAGATTATGCCCCCATAGATGCTCCATAGATTATGCCCCCATAGATGCTCCTTAGATTATGCCCCCATAGAAGCTCCATAGATTGTGCCCCATAGATGCTCCTTAGATTATGCCCCCATAGAAGTTCCATAGATTGTGCCCCCATAGTTGCTATTTAGATTATGCCCCCATAGAAGCTCCATAGATTGTGCCCCCATAGATTATGCCCCTATAGATGCTCCATAGATTATGCCCCCATAAATGCTCCTTAGATTATACCCCATAGATTATGCCCCTATAGATGCTCCTTAGATTATGCCCCCATAGAAGCTCCATAGATTATGCCCCCATAGATGCTCCATAGATTATGCCCCCATAGATTATGCCCCCATAGATGCTCCTAGATTATGCCCCCATAGAAGCGCCATAGATTATGCCCCATAGATGCTCCATAGATTATGCCCCATAGATTATGCCCCCATAGATTGTGCCCCCATAGATTGTGCCCCATAGATGCTCCTTAGATTATGCCCCCATAGATGCTCCTTAGATTATGCCCCCATAGAAGCTCCATAGATTGTGCCCCATAAATGCTCCTTAGATTATGCCCCATAAGATGCTCCTTAGATTATGCCCCCATAGAAGCTCCATAGATTATGCCCCCATAGATGCTCCATAGATTATGCCCCCATAGATTATGCCCCATAGATGCTCCTTAGATTATGCCCCATAGAAGCTCCATAGATTTACCCCCATAGATTGCCTCATAGATTATGCCCCCATAGATTATGCCCCCATAGATTGTGCCCCCATAGATTGTGCCCCATAGATTGTGCCCCATAGATGCTCCTTAGATTATGCCCCCATAGATGCTCCTTAGATTATGCCCCCATAGAAGCTCCATAGATTGTGCCCCATAAATGCTCCTTAGATTATGCCCACATAGATCCATAGATTATGCCCCCATAGATGTTCCATAGATTATGCCCCCATAGATGCTCCTTAGATTATGCCCCCATAGAAGCTCCTAGATTGTGCCCCCATAGATGCTCCTTAGATTATGCCCCCATAGAAGTTCCATAGATTGTGCCCCCATAGATGCTCCTTAGATTATGCCCCCATAGAAGCTCCATAGATTGTGCCCCCATAGATTATGCCCTATAGATGCTCCATAGATTATGCCCCCATAAATGCTCCTTAGATTATACCCCCATAGATTATGCCCCTATAGATGCTCCTTAGATTATTGCCCCCATAGAAGCTCCATAGATTATGCCCCCATAGATGCTCCATAGATTATGCCCCCTAGATTATGCCCCCATAGATGCTCCTTAGATTATGCCCCCATAGAAGCTCCTTAGATTATGCCCCCATAGATGCTCCTTAGATTATGCCCCATAGAAGCTCCATAGATTGTGCCCCCATAAATGCTCCTTAGATTATGCCCCATAGATGCTCCTTAGATTATGCCCCCATAGATGCTCCATAGATTATGCCCCATAGATGCTCCATAGATTATGCCCCCATAAGTGTCCTTAGATTATGCCCCCATAGAAGCTCCATAGATTGTGCCCCCATAAATGCTCCTTAGATTATTCCCCATAGATGCTCCACAGATTATGCCCCCATAGATCATGCCCCCATAAATGCTCCACAGATTATGCCCCCATAGATTATGCCCCCATAAATGCTCCACAGATTATGCCCCCATAGATTATGCCACCATAAATGCTCCACAGATTATGCCCCCATAGATTATGCCCCATAGATTATGCCCCCATAGATTATACCCCCATAGATGCTCCACAGACTGTGCCCCCATAGATGCTGCAAAAAAAAAAAGACATACTCACCTCTCGTCACTGGGGGCCAGGTGCTGGTGTCCTGAGCTGGCGGGGGACACCGGCGCGCTATGAGGGACAGGTGCCAGTGTCACCGCTGGCTCAGGGCCCCGGCACCTGCGATATTTACCTGTCACCGGGTCCACTGCTGAGCGCCGCTGTCTTCAGTCCTCCGGCAGTGAATGCTCACTAATGACGTCATCGCGCCCTCTGCCTGTACATCGCAGCAAGAGGGCCCGAGGACACAGCGGCGCTCAGCGGTTGGAGCGGGTGACAGGTAAGTAATGATATTCACTGCTTCCCCCCCCATGTGGGCGTGGGAAGCAGTGAATATTCATTTCTCTTTAGCAGCGGGACAGGGGCTCCTGCCTCCTGTCACCCGCTGCTGCTCCGCTGGCACGAGGCCCCCATGGCAGCTGCGTGGTTGTGCCGCTATTAGCGACACGGCACCGGCTGGGGGCCCCTGTAGCAGCGGGGGCCCTAGGCAACTGGCCCCTATATGCCAGCAGGTGCCAGGGCCCCCCAGATGCCAGGGCCCACCGGAGAATCCTCCAGTTCTTCGGTGGGCCAGTCCGACCCTGTATACACTATGTGGGCCCTGCTATACACTATGTGGGCCCTCCCTGCTATATACTAAGTGGGCCCTCCCTGCTATATAAAATGTGGGCCCTCCCTGCTATATACTATGTGGGCCCTCCCTGCTATATACTAGTGGGCCTTCCCTGCTATATACTATGTGAGCCATGCTGTATACTATGTGGGCCCTGCTATATACTATGTGGGCCCTGCTGTATACTATGTGGGCCCTGCTGTATACTATGTGGGCCCTGCTATACACTATGTGGGGCCTGCTATATACTATGTGGGCCCTGCTATTACACTATGTGGGCCCTGCTATACACTATGTGGGCCTGCTATATACTATGTGGGCCCTGCTATATACTATGTGGGCCCTGCTATACACTATGTGGGCCCTCCCTGCTATATACTATGTGGGCCCTCCCTGCTATATACTATGTGGGCCCTCCTTGCTATATACTATGTGGGCCCTCCCTGCTATATAATATGTGGGCCCCTACTGCTGTGTACTATGTGGGCCCTCCCTGCTATATACTTTGTGGGCCCTCCCTGCTGTATACTATGTGGGCCCTCCCTGCTATAAAACTATGTGGGCCCTCCCTGCTATATACTATGTGGGCCCTGCTGTATACTATGTGGGTCCTGCTGTATATTATGTGGGCCCTGCTATATACTATGTGGGCACTCCCTGCTATATACTATGTGGGCCCTGCTGTATACTATATGGGCCCTGCTATATACTATGTGGGCCACGCTGTATACTATGTGGGACACGCTGTATACTATGTGGGCCGCGCTGTATACTATGTGGGCCCTGCTATATACTATGTGGGCCTTGCTATATACTATGTGGGCCCTGCTGTATACTATGTGGGCCCTGCTATATACTATGTGGGCCCTGCTATACATTACGTGGGCCCTGCTATACACTATGTGGGCCCTGCTATACACTATGTGGGCCCTGTCATATACTATGTGGGCCCTGCTATACACTATGTGGGCCCTCCCTGCTATATACTATGTGGGCCCTCCCTGCTATATACTATGTGGGCCACGCTGTATACTATGTGGGACACGCTGTATACTATGTGGGCCGCGCTGTTATACTATGTGGGCCCTGCTATATACTATGTGGGCTTTGCTATATACTATGTGGGCCCTGCTGTATAATATATGGGCCCTGCAATATACTATGTGGGCCCTGCTATACATTACGTGGGCCCTGCTATACACTATGTGGGCTCTGCTATACACTATGTGGGCCCTGCTATATACTATGTGGGCACTGCTATACACTATGTGGGCCCTCCCTGCTATATACTATGTGGGCCCTCCCTGCTATATACTATGTGGGCCCTCCCTGCTATATACTATGTGGGCCCTCCCTGCTATATACTATGTGGGCCTTCCCTGCTATATACTATGTGGGCCCTCCCTGCTGTGTACTATGTGGGCCCTCCTTGCTATATACTTTGTGGGCCCTCCCTGCTGTATACTATGTGGGCCCTCCCTGCTATAAACTATGTCGGGCCCTCCCTGCTAAATACTATGTGGGCCCTCCCTGCTATATACTATGTGGGCCCTGCTGTATACTATGTGGGCCCTGCTGTATATTATGTGGTCCTGCTATATACTATGTGGGCACTCCCTGCTATATACTATGTGGGCCCTGCTGTATACTATGTGGGCCCTGCTATATACTATGTGGGCCACGCTGTATACTATGTGGGACACGCTGTATACTATGTGGGCCCTCCCTGCTGTATACTATGTGGGCCCTACTATATACTATGTGGCCTTGCTATATACTATGTGGGCCCTGCTGTATACTATGTGGGCCCTGCTATATACTATGTGGGCCCTGCTATACATTATGTGGGCCCTGTTATACACTATGTGGGCCCTGCTATATACGATGTGGGCCCTGCTATACACTATGTGGGCCCTGCTATACACTTTGTGGGCCCTCCCTGCTGTATACTATGTGGGCCCTCCCTGCTATATACTATGTGGGCCCTCCTTGCTGTATACTATGTGGGCCCTCCCTGCTATACACTATGTGGGCCCTCCCTGCTATATACTATGTGGGCCCTCCCTGCTATATACTATGTGGGCCCTCCCTGCTGTATACTATGTGGGCCCTCCCTGCTGTATACTATGTGGGCCCTCCCTGCTGTATACTATGTGGGCCCTCCCTGTTATATACTATGTGGGCCCTCCCTGCTATATACTATGTGGGCCCTCCCTGCTATATACTATGTGGGCCCTCCCTGCTATATACTATATGGGCCCTCCCTGCTATATACTATGTGGGCCCTCCCTGCTGTATACTATGTGGGCCCTCCCTGCTATATACTATGTGGGCCCTCACTGCTATATACTATGTGGGCCCTCCCTGCTATATACTATGTGGGCCCTCCCTGAATGTCACGCTGTCTAATGATATTTTATACAATGTCAGTAAACTATTAATAGAGGAACAACACTCTATACAACAAGTAGTATAGCAACATCAGCATGTAAGTATAGAATAGATTTACCTGACACGATATCTGCTGAACTCAGGGTTAATCTTGAGGACTTGATGAGCTGAAACAGGAAAGAGGTGGACCGGGATCTAACCTGACCCTAAACTGGGGTCCTAACTAATCCCTCACCTTGGAGGTACTGATAATGGTTCAGAGGTCCAAGTCTCCAACCTAACCCTGTCTCCTATCAGACCCTGAACCCTGTAATCAGTCCTAAGAAGGATCCTGACTACAACCAAAGGGATATGGGCTGATCTCAGCTAAATACACAGATTAGACATATAAGACAGACAGGATAACACACGCTTGCATACACACTCAAACACCAAAGGAACATAAATGGTCTGGGAAATAAACTCTAACCAAGTTGAGCTTAGAACAACTAAGGAGCTCACAACTAAAGTCTATACAGATTCATTCCTATCTGTGGTCTGCATGAAGGTTTCACTGGCAACTCCCCAAGCAGACAGCCAGGAATTTAAAGGAAACCAATCAACAAATAATCAATTGCAGCCGGGAGAAACTGCACCCAGTCCCAGCACCGAGCACAGACAGAATTAACTCCCTAGCTGCCAAACACAAAGAAACAGCAGCTCAGCTGTGAGAAGTCAAAATGTGCAACCGCGACGATCTTCGTGGCAATGCACACATGACAGTACCCCCCCTTCTACGAGGGGCCTCCGGACCCTCAGGGCCAGGCCTGCCCGGGTGAGTTCTGTGGAAGGTCCGAACCAAACGATCTGCGTTAACATCAGACGCAGGGACCCACGTCCTCTCCTCCGGACCATACCCCTTCCAATGCACCAAATACTGAAGGGACCGGCGATTCAGACGTGAGTCAATGATCTTTGATACTTGAAATTCCAAGTTACCATTGACCAACACAGGAGGAGGAGGTAGAGGTGACGGTATGACTGGTGCCACATACCTTTTAAGTAATGACTTGTGGAACACATTATGAATTTTAAACGTAGGAGGGAGGTCCAGACGAAATGCCACAGGATTAATTATGGAACTGATCCTGTACGGCCCGATGAATCTGGGACCCAGTTTCCAGGAGGGCACTTTAAGTTTTATATTCCTGGTAGACAACCATACCAGATCGTTCACATTCAGATCTGGACCAGAAACTCTCCTCCTATCAGCCATACGTTTGTAACGGTTCCCCATCGCACTCAGATTATTCAATACACCTCTCCACACAGAAGCAAGTGACGACAAGAAACGCTCCTCCTCAGGAACCCCAGAAGGGCCCCCCCCATTGAAAGTACAAAACTGGGGATGGAAACCATATGCCCCAAAAAACGGGGACTTACCAGTGGACTCGCTCCACCTGTTGTTAAGAGCGAACTCTGCCAGAGGCAAGAAAGAAGACCAGTCCTCTTGGTTCTCTGAGACAAAACACCGGAGATATGTCTCTAAGCTCTGATTCAGACGCTCTGTCTGACCATTGGTCTGCGGATGAAAAGCCGAGGAAAATGACAATTGCATCCCCGACGTAAACAAAATGCCCTCCAAAATTTGGACACAAACTGAGACCCCCTATCTGACACCACATCAGAAGGCAACCCATGAAGTCTAACGATCTCCCTAATGAACACCTGCGCCAGAGTTTTAGCATTAGGGAGTGCAGGAAGAGCAACGAAATGTGCCATCTTACTGAACCTGTCAACAACCACCAGTATGACAGTATTCCCTGACGACGGAGGAAGGTCCGTAATGAAGTCCATAGATAAATGAGTCCATGGACGCTCCGGAAGTTTCAAGGGTAAAAGGGTCCCAGACGGACGGGTATGAGGGGTTTTAGAGCGAGCACACACCCCACATGACGCGACAAAAGTTATAACATCTTTATTAGCATTAGGCCACCAAAACCGGCGAGAAAGGAGATCTAAAGTAGCCTTACTCCCTGGATGTCCTGCTAGAGCAGAATTATGATGTGCCTCAATAACCTTTTGTCTCAACAGATTTGGGACAAACAGTCTCCCTGGAGGTCCTGCAGGGGCGTCCCCCTGAGCCTCTAACACCTCCTCCTCAAGCTCAGAAAATACAGCCGACACTACCACCCCCTCCTGAAGGATAGGACTCGGGTCATCCGTTTTCCCGGCCCCTGGGAAACTGCGAGACAAGGCATCAGCCTTTATATTCTTAGACCCCGGGCGATAAGTGACGACAAAATTAAACCTGGTAAAAAACAACGACCATCGAGCTTGTCTGGAATTCAGACGCTTAGCGGATTCCAAATACAACAGGTTCTTGTGATCAGTAATAACGGTAACCGGGTGGACTGCCCCCTCCAAAAAGTGACGCCATTCTTCAAAAGCTAACTTAATGGCCAAAAGTTCCCTATTGCCGATATCATAATTCCTTTCGGCGGACGACAATTTCTTAGAAAAGAAAGCGCACGGATGCCATTTACCAGGGGACGGACCCTGGGACAATATAGCACCCACCCCTACGTCAGACGCATCCACCTCCACAATGAACGGCTGAGATGCATCTGGTTGGATGAGAATGGGTGCCGAAGCAAAACATTTCTTCAAAGAGGAAAAGGCTTGGCAAGCTTTGTCCGACCATTTAGAAAAATCCGTCCCTTTTCTTGTCATGTCAGTGAGAGGTTTGACGACAGATGAGAAATTACAAATAAATTTCCGGTAGTAGTTAGCAAACCCCAAAAAACGCTGCAGAGCCTTAAGATCCCCTGGCTGATCCCATTCAAGCACTGCTCTCACCTTTTCAGGGTCCATACGGAAACCGGAGGCTGACACCAAAAAACCCAAAAACTGAAGTTCCTGTACGGCAAATACACACTTCTCCAGTTTGGCGTATAGTTTATTGTCTCGCAAGATCTGCAACACCTGTCTCACATGCTCCTGATGAGACACAAGATCTGGCGAGTAAATTAAAATGTCGTCCAAATATACAACCACAAACAGCCCCACAAGGTGACGAAAAATGTCATTAACAAAATGTTGGAATACTGCTGGTGCAGTAGTCAGACCAAAAGGCATGACTAGGTTCTCATAATGTCCCTCCGGCGTGTTAAACGCCGTTTTCCACTCATCCCCCTCTTTTATCCTAATCAGATTATACGCCCCCCTGAGATCCAATTTAGAGAACCATTTGGCGCCAACAATTTGATTGAAGAGATCAGGAATAAGAGGGAATGGATACGGATCTCGAACAGTAATCCGATTAAGTTCGCGGAAATCCAAGCAAGGGCGTAGGCCTCCATCTTTCTTCTTCACAAAGAAGAACCCCGCGGCTACTGGGGAAGATGAAGGTCTAATATGCCCTTTGGCCAGACTTTCAGAAATATAATCTTTCATAGCCTGCCTCTCAGGACCAGAAAGATTATACAACCTAGCTTTAGGCAACTTAGCATCAGGAAGGAGATTAATAGAGCAGTCATACACGCGATGAGGAGGCAACTCCTGACACCCCTCCTCAGAGAAAACATCCCCAAAATCCTCCAAAAAAGGAGGCAATGTACTAGGCACGACCGCACTGATGACTGTGTTCATGCAGTTGCTTTTGCAAAACTCACCCCATTGGCTTATTTCTCTGGACTGCCAATTAATCACAGGGTTATGTTTAACCAACCAAGGAAGTCCCAACACAATGGGAGTAGGTAGACCCTCCAACACAAAACAAGATAATTGTTCCCTATGTATTGCCCCTACCCGAAGGTCAATGTTATGAACCTCATGAACAAAGCTACCTTGGCCGAGAGGCCTGGCGTCAATGGAGAATATAGGGATCGGTTTGACCAATACACTCAGATGCATACCTTGAGCCTGAGCAAACTGAGCGTCAACCAGGTTAGCCCCGGAACCACTATCAAGAAGAACAGACAATCTCTCCACTCTCGTACCAACTACCACCTCCACTGGTACAAGGAACTGAGAAGAACTGGCGGATGAAATACATACTCCCAGGTTGTCGTCCACCACACAACCTGGGATTAACAGTTTTCCGGCGACTTTTGGCTCAACAAGGCACGGGATGGACATTCTCCAACAAAATGTCCCTCTTTCCCGCAGAAAAAACATCTTCTAGTCCTGCGGCGTACCGCCAATCCCCTCCTACGAAATGATGTCCCTCCCAACTGCATAGGCTCATCCGAACAGACAAGGGGAACCTCAACATAAGGGACTTTAGTGGTAGGTGGAGAAACAACAGGGAGTGGGGTTACCTCACCCCTCTCCCGAAGCCGTCTATCAGTACGGATAGCTAAGGCCATAGCAGCCTCCAGTGAATGAGGAGACTCATACTGAGCCAAAACGTCTTTTAATTTATCAGAAAGCCCATGACAAAACTGGCTCCTAAGAGCTGGGTCATTCCACTGAGTATCTGTGGCCCATCTACGAAACTCAGAAGCAAATTCCTCTGCCGGACGATCTCCCTGCTGTATCTTACGTAATTTTGTCTCAGCAAGAGAGACCCGATCTGGGTCATCATATACCAATCCCAGGGCAGTAAAAAATTGATCTACAGACAGTAGAGCCGGGGATCCCGAGGAAGGGAAAATGCCCAGGATTGAGGGTCCCCTTGCAGAAGTGAGATAACAATTCCCACTCTCTGCTCATCACTCCCTGATGATCGAGGCCGAAGCCGAAAATACAATTTACATGCCTCCCGGAAGGTGAAAAATTTGTCTCGCCCACCAGTGAACCTGTCCGGGAGAGCTACTTTAGGTTCAACTCTGGTTTGCTCCAGGGGAGACAAAACTTTGGACTTAATGTCCATCAGCTCCATGGATAATCCCTGCAACTGCAGAGCCAGCTGGGCTACTGGATCCATGGTAACTGGAGATAATTTTTAGTGGCCAGTGAAAATGTCACGCTGTCTAATGATATGTATACAATGTCAGTAAACTATTAATACAGGAACAACACTCTATACAACAAGTAGTATAGCAACATCAGCATGTAAGTATAGAATAGATTTACCTGACACGATATCTGCTGAACTCAGGGTTAATCTTGAGGACTTGATGAGCTGAAACAGGAAAGAGGTGGACCGGGATCTAACCTGACCCTAAACTGGGGTCCTAACTAATCCCTCACCTTGGAGGTACTGATAATGGTTCAGAGGTCCAAGTCTCCAACCTAACCCTGTCTCCTATCAGACCCTGAACCCTGTAATCAGTCCTAAGAAGGATCCTGACTACAACGAAAGGGTATGGGCTGATCTCAGCTAAATACACAGATTAGACATATAAGACAGACAGGATAACACACGCTTGCATACACACTCAAACACCAAAGGAACATAAATGGTCTGGGAAATAAACTCTAACCAAGTTGAGCTTAGAACAACTAAGGAGCTCACAACTAAAGTCTATACAGATTCATTCCTATCTGTGGTCTGCATGAAGGTTTCCATGGCAACTCCCCAAGCAGACAGCCAGGAATTTAAAGAAAACCAATCAACAAATAATCAATTGCAGCCGGGAGAAACTGCACCCAGTCCCAGCACCGAGCACAGACAGAATTAACTCCCTAGCTGCCAAACACAAAGAAACAGCAGCTCAGCTGTGAGAAGTCAAAAATGTGCAACCGCGACGATCTTCGTGGCAATGCACACATGACACTGCTATATACTATGTGGGCCCTCCCTGCTGTATACTATGTGGGCCTCCGTGCTACATACTATGTGGGCCCTCCCTGCTATATACTATGTGGGCCCTCCCTGCTATATACTATGTGGGCCCTCCCTGCTATATAATATGTGGGCCCTCCCTGCTATATACTGTGTGGGCCCTGCTATATACTATGTGGGCCCTGCTATATACTATGTGGGCACTCCCTGCTATATACTATGTGGGCCCTGCTGTATACTATGTGGCCCTGCTATATACTATGTGGGCCCTGCTATACATTATGTGGGCCCTGCTATACACTATGTGGGCCCTGCTATATACGATGTGGGCCCTGCTATACACTTTGTGGGCCCTCCCTGCTGTATACTATGTGGGCCCTCCCTGCTATATACTATGTGGGCCCTCCTTGCTGTATACTATGTGGGCCCTCCCTGCTATACACTATGTGGGCCCTTCCTGCTATATACTATGTGGGCCCTCCCTGCTATATACTATGTGGGCCCTCCCTGCTATATACTATGTGGGCCCTCCCTGCTGTATACTATGGGGGCCCTCCCTGCTGTATACTATGTGGGCCCTCCCTGCTGTATACTATGTGGGCCCTCCCTGCTGTATACTATGTGGGCCCTCCCTGCTATATACTATGTGGGCCCTCCCTGCTATATACTATGTGGGCCCTCCCTGCTATATACTATGTGGGCCCTCCCTGCTATATACTATATGGGCCCTCCCTGCTATATACTATGTGGGCCCTCCCTGCTGTATACTATGTGGGCCCTCCCTACTATATACTATGTGGGCCCTCACTGCTATATACTATGTGGGCCCTCCGTGCTATATACTATGTGGGCCCTCCCTGCTATATACTATGTGGGCCCTCCCTGCTATATACTATGTGGGCCCTCCCTGCTATATAATATGTGGGCCCTCCCTGCTATATACTGTGTGGGCCCTGCTATATACTATGTGGGCCCTGCTATATACTAGGTGGGCACTCCCTGCTATATACTATGTGGGCCCTGCTGTATACTATGTGGGCCCTGCTATATACTATGTGGGCCCTGCTATTTACTATGTGGGCCCTGTTATATACTATGTGGGCTCTGCTATATACCATGTGGGCCACGCTGTATACTATGTGGGCCGCGCTGTATACTATGTGGGCCGCGCTGTATACTATGTTGGCCCTGCTATATACTATGTGGGCCTTGCTATATACTATGTGGGCCCTGCTGTCTACTATGTGGGCCCTGCTATATACTATGTGGGCCCTGCTATATACTATGTGGGCCTTGCTATACACTATGTGGGCCCTGCTATACACTACAGTATGTGGGCCCTGCTATATACGATGTTGGCCATGCTATACACTTTGTGGGCCCTGCTATACACTATGTGGGCCCTCCCTGCTATATACTATGTGGGCCCTCCCTGCTATATACTATTTGGGCCCTCCCTGCTATATACTATGTGGGCCCTCCTGCTATATACTATGTGGGCCCTCCCTGCTATATACTATGTGGGCCCTCCCTGCTGTATACTATGTGGGCCCTCCCTGCTGTATACTATGTGGGCCCTCCCTGCTATATACTATGTGGGCCCTCCCTGCTATATACTATGTGGGCCCTCCCTGCTATATACTTTATGGGCCCTCCCTGCTACAGACTATGTGGGCCCTCCCTGCTGTATACTATGTGGGCCCTCCCTGCTATATATTATGTGGGCCCTCCCTGCTATATATTATGTGGGCCCTCCCTGCTATATACTATGTGGGCCCTCCCTGTTTTATACTATGTGGGCCCTCCCTGCTGTATACTATGTGGGCCCTCCGTGCTATATACTATGTGGGCCCTCCCTGCTATATACTATGTGGGCCCTCCCTGCTATATACTATGTGGGCCCTCCCTGCTATATACTATGTGGGCCCTCCCTGCTATATGCTATGTGGGCCCTCCCTGCTGTATACTATGTGGGCCCTCCCTGCTATATACTATGTGGGCCCTCCCTGCTATATACTATGTGGTCCCTCCCTGCTATATACTATGTGGGCCCTCCCTGCTATATACTATGTGGGCCCTGCTGTATACTATGTGGGCCCTGCTGTATATTATGTGGGCCCTGCTATATACTATGTGGGCACTCCCTGCTATATACTATGTGGGCCCTCCCTGCTGTATACTATGTGGGCCCTCCGTGCTATATACTATGTGGGCCCTCCCTGCTATACACTATGTGGGCCCTCCCTGCTATATACTATGTGGGCCCTCCCTGCTATACACTATGTGGGCCCTCCCTGTTATATGCTATGTGGGCCCTCCCAGCTGTATACTATGTGGGCCCTCCCTGCTGTATACTATGTGGGCCCTCCCTGCTATATACTATGTGGGCCCTCCCTGCTGTATACTTTGTGGGCCCTCCGTGCTACATACTATGTGGGCCCTCCCTGCTATATACTATGTGGGCCCTCCCTGCTATATACTATGTGGGCCCTCCCTGCTATATACTATGTGGGCCCTCCTTGCTATATGCTATGTGGGCCCTCCCTGATATATACTATGTGGGCCCCCCTGCTATATACTATGTGGGCCCTGCTGTATACTATGTGGGCCCTGCTATATACTATGTGGGCCCTCCCTGCTATATACTATGTGGGCCCTGCTGCATACTATGTCGGCCCTGCTATATACTATGTTGGCCCTGCTATATATACTGTGTTCCAAATTATTATGCAAATAATATTTTCTCACATTTTCCCAAATTACCTATATGAATTGCAGTCATTGTAATTTTCCAGTCAAATAACTATTAGAGTACAATTGAAAGGTTTTTGTACAAACTGCCTATGATATCAGTATATTTTTTAAAAAATAAAACACTCAAACTGCACTCAAAATGCATGTTCCAAATTATTATGCACAGCAGAGTTTTCTACCTTTCCATTTTAATAAAGAACAAAAAATGGTCATTTTTGAAATTATAAGCATTAGCAGGTTCTTACAAACTGAAATCAAACAGTATTCAACTCAAAACTTTATTCTAGGTGATGTTACATTTGCACATAGGACCCCTTGTTCGAAAGGAGCTTCTGAACTCTCTCGTCCATTGAATTTGTCAGGTTTTGGATGGTTTCTGCTTCAATTGTTTTGCATGAGGACAGAATACCCTCCCAGAGCTGTTGCTTAGATGTGAACTGCCTCCCGCCATCATAGACACTCCTTTTGATTATGCTCCAGAGGTTCTCAATGGGGTTGAGGTCAGGGGAGCATGGGGGCCACACCATAAGTTTGTCCCCTTTTATGCCCATAGCAGCCAGAGATGCAGATGTGTTATGTGCAGCATGAGACGGTGCATTATCATGCATGAAAATGATCTTGCTGCAGAATGCACGGTTCTTCTTCTTTAACCATGGCAGGAACTGCTGTTTGAGAAACTCAACATACACTATGGAGTTCATCTTTACCCCTTCAGGGATCCTAAAGGGGCCGACAATCTCTCTCCCCATGATTCCAGCCCAAAACATTACCGCCGCACTATGTGGGCCCTGCTATATACAATGTGGGCCCTCCCTGCTATATACTATGTGGGCCCTGCTATATACTATGTGTGTCGCGCTATATACTATGTGGGCTCTGCTATATACTATGTGGGCCATGCTATATACTATGTGGGCCGTGATATATACTATGTGGGCCCTGCTATTTACTGTGTGGGCCCTGCTATATGGGCCGTGCTTTATACTATGTGGGCCCTGCTATATACTATGTGGGCCGTGCTATACACTATGTGGGCTGTGTTATATACTATTGGGGGATATATTATATTTTATAGGTTGGCGGTGTTATATGCTATGTGGCTGTGTTATATACTTTGGGGGCTACGTTATATTCCTTTGGGGAGGATGGCTGTATGATATTCTATTCGGGGATACATTATATTCTATGGGGGGCTGTATTATATTTATTATATTCTATGAGGTGTGATTGCATCATACTCTATGAGGGGGCTACATTATACTGTATGAGGTGGCTACATTGTATTCTATGTTGGCTGCATTATTTTCTATGGGGGGCTAGATTATATTGTATGGGTGTTAGGGGTCGAGTTCCTGCTTCTGCACAAGGGGAATCTCGAGCCATTCCGGCTGCGGTCTCTCATTCGTCTCCGGCCGCAGTGGACTCTGCTCAGCTTAGACGTCTGTCCCAGCGTCACGCCCAGTCTAACAGTGTGCAGAGGATTACTGCTGCGTCTCCAGGCTCTGCTATTGTGGCCAGTACTGGTTAGCGGCGAGCAGCCATCTTTAGGACAAAGTCCTTGTTTTCCCCTTCTGAGCATGCCCAGGGTGAGATCTCTCATTGGAGATCAGGGGTCACATGCTCAGGTACTGCAGCAGCTCCTATTGGTCCGCCAGGAAGGTCCTGTGACTACTGGTGTTCTGGAACAGTTTCATTGGTCCTTGTTTCTGGCAGGTCCTGTAGCTGTTACTATAAAAGGGTGGCATGGCTGGGCCGCCATGCGCTAGTATCAATTGCATTATGTGCTTTGCGCCAGTGTGATCATGCACGCATGTGGTTAGGGCTCGGCTGAAATAAGCCCCAAGAATACCGGCACCTCCGGTGAGGAGATTTGAGTGCAAGTGGTTAGGGCTTGGCTGAAATAAGCCCCTAGAATACCGGCTTATCCGGTGAGGAGATTGCTTGATTGCGTTGCTGTCTTCGTGATCACGGACTGCTATCCACACAGCAGTTATCTGTGTATCCCTGTGGTGTTAACAGGACACAGTCTTTTTCTCAGCAGCTCTGTGACGCAACAGGGTTCGCTTTATAACGCTGGTTCAGCGCCCTAGCGTTTTACTTTGCGGCTCACTGAAGCTAAGTGAGTTCGCACCTATCGCCAGATAGCGCTGTGGCATTCCCATTAGCGGCTCTGGGGATTAACAGAGTTCGCACTTACTGCCACAGCGTGCTACGGCGTTTATTTTAGCGACTCTGCGGGATAACAGAATTCGCTACTTTCGCCATCTTACTAGCAGCGGGCTTCGCCTGCACGGTGGACCCCGAGCTGCGAACGCACCTCTCTAATATATCTATTTGGTGCGTTCCGCAGACCCTAACATAATACTAGCGCCAGGGTCTGGCTAGTAAAATGACGGATGACCAGCGTCTACTGCGGGACATCCAGCAGCTGGAGGGTAGGTTGGCGGCTCTTGAGCGCACAAACTCAGCTGTGGATGTTACCGCAGTCGCTGTTCAGGCTGCTAGAGTGGCTGCAGCCAGTGTGTCCTCTGCCCCCACAATATCCCACCTCTCACTTCCAGACAAGTTTGCTGGTGACAGCAAGCAATGTCGGGGATTCGTGAGTCAGTGCTCTATACAACTCGAGCTTCTGGCTGCACGTTTCCCCACGGATCGGGCACAGGTGGGCTAATTAAATATCTCTTCTGTCGGGCAGAGCGTTGGAGTGGGCCACCCCGCTGTGGGAGCGTGACGACCGTGTGGTGCGGAGTGCTCCTCGTTTTCTGGAGGCTCTAAAAAAGGTCTTTATAGGACCTCAGGTTACCCACGATGCGGTGCTCCAAACTTCTGGCAAGTTCACAGGGTTCGTCCTTGGTGAGCTGTTTTGCTGTCCAATTTCGGACTCTGTCCTCGGAGTTGGACTGGCCGGATAAAGTCCTCATTCCCGTGTTTTGGAGAGGACTAGCGAGCCATGTGAAAGACGCCTTGGCTACCAGGGAGATTCCCGCCACACTGGAGAAGCTTATCGCCATATCTACCCGCATCGACCTCCGTTTTCACGAGCGGAGGTTGGAGCGGTCCCAGTGTAGGCAGAGGTTTCGGCTGGCTCCCACCTTCGCCAGACCTCTAGAATCTTCCAGCCAGGAGCCCGACTCCCATGAGGCCATGGAGGTTTCTCGAGCAGGACCTAAGTCCCAGGCCGCTCGAGTACCCGTGGTCTGTAACATCTGCCAGCAGTTAGGACATTATGCCAACAAATGTCCACAGCGGTCGGGAAAACGGTCGCGTCTAGTGACCTTGGGAGGAGGTTCACTAGACACTGCGGCATTTTCCACCAAGTTGTCCTTTAAGGGGACAATTACTGTAGGTCCATCCACGCTCACCGCCGAGCTCTGTGTGGATTCTGGAGCCGAGGGGAATTTCATGTCCTCTGCATTTGCTCTCCGCCACACTATACCTCTGGTGATGATCGCCAAACCGGTGACTGTGCGAGTAGTGAATGGATCAACTCTGCCCTCACAAATCATCCACCAGACTATCCCTCTCACTTTATCTATGTCCCCTTCCCATCAGGAGAGTATTTCTTTTCTTGTCCTGCCCGAGGGAATAGACGTGGTGTTGCTGGGAGTACCTTGGCTCCGTTACCACTCTCCCCATATTGAGTGGTCCTCTGGGAGGATACTGGGTTGGGGTGATTCATGTAGAGGCAGGTGTGTCAGGGAGTGCTTTCGGGTCACCACCACAGAGATACCCATAGATCTCACTTCTCTTCCTCAGTGTTATTGGTCATATGCAGACATTTTCTCCAAGAAGGCGGCGGAGACTCTTCCACCTCATCGCCCCTACGACTGTCCTATTGATCGTTTGCCTGGAGCAGAACCTCCTCGGGGGAGAGTCTACCCCCTCTTGCTTCCTGAGACGGAGGTCATGTCCCAGTATATTCAGGAGAATCTGGCAAGAGGGTTCATTAGGAAGTCGGTGTCACCAGCAGGGGCGGGGTTCTTCTTTGTGCAAAAGATGAACGGAGAATTATGTCCATGTATTGACTACAGGGGTCTTAACGCCATCACCGTCAAGAATAAGTACCCGTTGCCCCTAATCTCTGAGCTCTTTGATAGGCTCAGAGGAGCAAGAGTATTTACCAAGCTTGATCTACGTGGTGCCTATAACCTAATTCGCATCCGTGAGGGGGACGAGTGGAAGACAGCTTTTAATACCAGGGATGAGCATTATGAATACCTGGTGATGCCCTTCGGGCTCTGTAATGCTCCCGCTGTTTTCCAAGACTATGTCAATGATATCTTCCGGGATACGCTCTCCACCTCTGTAGTAGTCTATCTGGATGATGTTCTCATCTTTTCACCAGATATAGACTCTCACCGGAGGGATGTCAACAAAGTCTTCGACCTCTTAAGGGCAAACTCCCTCTATGCTAAGCTGGAGAAATGTGTGTTTGAGCAGGAGTCCTTACCTTTCCTGGGTTATATCATCTCTGCCCAGGGATTGGCTATGGATCCTGCCAAACTACAGGCTGTAATGGACTGGCAAGAACCCCATTCTCTTAAAGCGTGTGCAGCGCTTTATGGGGTTCATTAATTATTATCGCCAGTTCATTCCCCATTTCTCGACTTTGGTAACTCCCTTGGTAGCCCTCACCAAGAAGGGAGCAAATCCCAAGTCGTGGTCTGAGGAGGTCTCCAAGGCGTTCTCTTCCATCAAGTCGCATTTTGCCAGTGCTCCCATATTACATCGCCCTGATGTTGATAAGCCGTTTATTTTAGAGGTGGACGCCTCTTCTGTTGGTGCTGGAGCAGTCCTTTATCAAAAGGATGCTCAAGGTCGGAAGCATCGCATCCCTGCTTCTTCTTTTCTAAGAACTTTACACCAGCAGAGAGGAATTATTCCATCGGGGACAGGGAGTTGCTGGCTATGAAGTTGGCCTTCTCTGAGTGGAGACATCTTCTGGAGGGGGCTCGTTTTCCCTTCCAAGTCTTCACCGACCACAAAAACTTGGTATATTTGCAAACGGCTCAGCGGCTAAATTTTCGCCAGGCCAGATGGTCCCTATTCTTCTCTCGGTTCCACTTCGCTCTCCATTTTCTCTCCTGTGAGAAGAATGTTCGGGCCGACGCTCTCTCTCGCTCCTTAGTGTCATCAGAGGAGGAGGATGAGGAGCCTCGGCTTATTGTCCCCGAAGAGAGCCTGAGAACTGTAGCCGCAGTTTTGCTAGAGTCTGTGCCTCCGGACAAGACTTTTGTGCCCACTAATTTGCGACCGGAGGTACTCTCTTGGGCACACTCGTCCAGGGTGGGTGGACACTTTGGGGCAAAGAGGACAACTGAGTTATTGGCAAGGATATACTGGTGTCCACATATGGTCCGTTGTTATGAATGTTTTAGAAATGAATTCTGAGCAGTGGCTCTCTCTGGTGGTTACAAACAGTACTGAACCATTCAATGGGGATTGGCAATCGGGAATCGCGGACTGGCTGGATATAAGGGAGGTTTCCCCCCATCATGGTTGCTGGTGATCAATTGTTCTTGTCTCAACGTTGTTTCCTGGTTCACTTGGAAGCTTGCTGAGTCTTGCCTCTTCTCCTGCTCTCAGATAAGATATTTTCTGTTTTTTGTTTTTGTGCTTGCCATTTGCATATTTCTCTGCATTTCTGTGAGGTTGGCCAGGTTCCCCTCCCGGGGGGCTTGGGCTTCTTTCGGTTCCTCTGGAGCCACTGTTGTTTGTTCATTTGTCTTTTCCAGTTTTTTCTGTGGCTGCGGCTTAGTTTTGTTACACCAGAGAACTAATTTAGGTGGTAGAGGTCGTGTGATCTCAGGTGTTTTTGCAATTAGTAGCGTTGGCTTTTTTTTAGGGTTTTTTTTGATTGCAGTAAGTATCCTTCCTATCCTTTTCTGTCTAGGCAGAATGGGCCCCAGCGTTTGCTCATACTATTTTCTGTCTGTGTCTGTATTTCCTCTTGTCTAACCGCCATTACATGTTTGTGGGCTTCCTATGTTCTTTGGGGATCTGCTCCGGGGCAGATAGCTTTCCTCTTTCTATCTTTAGGTGTAGTTAGCCTCTCAGGCTGTGACGAGGCGTCTAGGACCAACGTAGGAACGCTCCACGGCTGCCTTTAGTTGTGGTGGTTAGTCAGGGTACTGCAATCCAGTAGATTCCAACCTCTCTGGTGTATTGCCGTTTTTGCCTGCTCTCCTCAGCTACCAAAATATAACAGTCCATGACGTCAGGGAGTATGTTCAGGCGTGTGTCTCCTGCGCCAGGAACAAGTCCCCTCGACAACGGCCAGCTGGGTTACTTTTTCCTTTGCCGGTGGCAGACAGGCCCTGGGAGATGGTCAGGATGGACTTTGTGGTGGGCTTACCCAAGTCTCGGGGTTGCACTATCATTTGGGTGATCACCGACCACTTCTTCAAAATGGTGCACTTAGTGCCGCTACCACGGTTACCTTCTGCACGGGCCTTGGCAGCATTATATATTAGACACATCTTCCGTCTACACGGTATGCCAGACAAGATTGTCAGCGATCGAGGTCCCCAATTTGCGTCTCGGTTCTGGAGAGAGTTGTCTCATCTACTCTGCATTGAGTTGAACCTCTCCTCTGCATATCATCCCGAGACGAATGGGTTGGTAGAGAGGGCCAACCAGACCTTGGTCACCTACTTGCGACATTTTGTCTCTGCCATGCAGGATGACTGGGCATCCTTGCTCCCGTGGGCGGAGTTCGCGCTAAACAATACTGTGGCTGATTCCACCGGACAGACCCCATTCCTCTTAAATTACGGCCAGCATCCGAGGGTACCGGTGCCCATGCCCGTGGCTTCCGCCGGCTCCAGGGTGGCAGACTGGGCTGTGGAGGCACGGGACATATGGGACCGCACCCAGGATGCCATTCAGGCTTCCAAGGAAAGGATGAGGTCTTCTGCCGATGCCCTTCGGTGTCCCGCTCCCACATTTGCTCCTGGCGACCTAGTGTGGCTCTCCGCCCGAAACATCAGGCTACGGGTGGAATCCACTAAGTTGGCACCCCACTATTTGGGTCCCTTCAAGGTTCTCGAGCAGGTGAACAATATGGTTTACCGTTTGGCCCTTCCGCCTCGCCTTGGTATCTCCGACACCTTCCATGTGTCCCTCCTAAAACCCGTGGTCATCTCCCGGTTGCATGAGTCATCTGCCGGGACGTCGGGTTCGTCTTCGGATGACTACGAGGTGAACGCCATTGTAGGGTGCAAGGTGGTACGGGGCAAAAAAATTTTTTTGGTGGATTGGAGGGGTTATGGGCCTGAGGATAGGTCCTGGGAGCCTGCCAAGCATGTTCATGCTCCGCAGCTCATCGCTGCCTTTGAGCGTAGCGAGGCCCAGAGAAGGGGGGGGCCCTAGGAGAGGGGTAATGCTAGGGGTCGAGGTCCCGCTTCTGCACAAGGGGAATCTCGAGCCATTCTGGCTGCGGTCTCCTATTTGTCTCCGGCCGCAGTGGACTCTGCTCAGCTTAAATGTCAGTCCCAGCGTCTCGCCCAGTCTAACAGTGTGCAGAGGATTATTGCTGCCTCTCCAGGCTCTGCTATTGTGGCCAGTACTGGTTTGCGGCGAGCAGACGTCTTTAGGACAAAGTCCTTGTTTTCCCCTTCTGAGCATGCCCAGCGTGAGATCTCTCATTGGAGATCAGGGGTCACATGCTCAGGTACTGCAGCAGTTCCTATTGGTCCGCCAGGAAGGTCCTGTGACTACTGGTGTTCTGGAACAGTTTCATTGGTCCTTGTTTCTGGCAGGTCCTGTAGCTGTTACTATAAAAGGGTGGCATGGCTGGGCCGCCATGCGCTAGTATCAATTGCATTATGTGCTTTGCGCCAGTGTGATCATGCACGCATGTGGTTAGGGCTTGGCTGAAATAAGCCCCTAGAATACCGGCACCTCCGGTGAGGAGATTTGAGTGCAAGTGGTTAGGGCTTGGCTGAAATAAGCCCCTAGAATACCGGCTTCTCCGGTGAGGAGATTGCTTGATTGCGTTGCTGTCTGCGTGATCACGGACTGCTATCCGCACAGCAGTTATCTGTGTATCCCTGTGGTGTTAACAGGACACAGTCTTTTTCTCAGCGGCTGTGACGCAACAGGGTTCGCTTTATAACGCTGGTTCAGCGCCCTAGCGTTTTACTTTGCGGCTCACTGAAGCTAAGTGAGTTCGCACCTATCGCCATATAGCACTGTGACATTCCCGTTAGTGGCTCTGGGGATTAACAGAGTTCGCACTTACTGCCACAGCGTGCTACGGCGTTTATTTTAGTGACTCTGCGGGATAACAGAGTTCACTACTTTCGCCATCTTACTAGCAGCGGGCTTCCCCTGCACGGTGGACCCGGGCGGCGAACGCACCTCTCTTATATATCTATTAGGTGCGTTCCGCAGACCCTAACAATGGGGGCTTCATTATACTTTGAGGGGGCTACATTATATTCTATGGGGGCTGCATTATACTAATATGAGGGGGGTTACATTGTATTTTATGGAGGGGCTACATTATACTATATAAGGGGGCTCAATTATATTCTATGGGGGGTTTACATTATACTCTGTGGGGTGGTTGCATTATACTCTGCGGGGTGGTTGCATTATACTCTGTGGGGTGGCTGCATTATGCTCTATAGGGTGACTGCATTATACTATATGTGGGCTGCATTATACTGTATCGAGGACTATGGGGAATACATTATACCATATGAAGAACTATGGGGTGCATTATACTATGGGAAGCACTATGAGGAGTGTATTATACTATATGGATGACTGAGAGTATTTTAACATATTGAGGGCTATTAGGAGTGTATTATACTATATGGAGGACTATGGATACATTATATTATATGGAGGACTATGGGGTGTGCACTTTACAATATGGAGGACTGTGGTGCACATTATAATATATGGAGGACTATGGGGTGCAGGGCCGGCTCCAGGTTTTTATGGGCCCCGGGCGAAGGAGCCTCAGTGGGCCCCTTTAACACAGACCACGATTCATGATGCACAGATACAGCAGAGAAATATGGGTACAGTACAATGCCAAATACTTCTCTTCTTACATTACATGAGTGATATCTATTGTAAATTGTACAATAGCTCAAAAACCGCCAAATCCTCACAGCGCACAGTACAGACTGGACAGTACAGTCCTCCATACAATATTATGGGCACCACAGTCTCCCCCTCATCACCCATATAATACCCCATGCAGGATGTCACCCCCCATATAATACTCCATACAGAATACTGGACCCAATATAATGCTCCATACAGGATACTGGCCCCCATATAATGCTCCATACAGGATACTGGTCCCCATATAATGCTCCATACAAAATATGGAGCTCTCCTCTGCGCTGTACTGCGTTCTGCACTGTTACGGCTCAGGAAAGGGCGCTGTGGAAAGACTCCCCATTATCATCATGATTGCCTCCCCATCATCATCATTGTCTCCTTATCATCATCATTGCCTCCCCATCATCATCATGGCCTCCCCATTATCATCAATGCCTGCCCATCATCATCATCTCCTCCCCATCATCATCAATGCCTGCCCATCATCATCTTCTCCCCATCATCAATGCCTGCCCATTATCATCAATGCCTGCCCATTATCATCATCTTCTCCCCATCATCATCAATGCCTCCCCATTATCAGCAATGCCTGCCCATCATCATCTCCTCCCCATCATCATCAATGCCTGCCCATCATCATCTTCTCCCCATCATCAATGCCTGCCCATTATCATTATCTTCTCCCCATCATCATCAATGGCTCCCCATTATCAGCAATGCCTGCCCATCATCATCTTCTCCCCATCATCAATGCCTGCCCATTATCATCATCTTCTCCCCATCATCATCAATGCCTCCCCATTATCAATGCCTGCCCATTATCATCATCTTCTCCCCATCATCATCAATGCCTCCCCATTATCAGCAATGCCTGCCCATCATCATCTTCTCCCCATCATCAATGCCTGCCATTATCATCACTGCCTGCCCATTATCATCATCTTCTCCCCATCATCATCAATGCCTCCCCATTATCAGCAATGCCTGCCCATCATCATCTTCTCCCCATCATCAATGCCTGCCCATTATCATCATCTTCTCCCCATCATCATCATCAATGCCTCCCCATTATCAGCAATGCCTGCCCATCATCACACACAGACAGCACACAAGCACTCTCTCACATACTTATACACACACATACATACATACACACACAAAGCACCGCACTACATACACACAGACACACACAGAGACACACACAGAGACACACACACACACACACACGTCTTACCCGTCCGACGTCCGCGCGCTCTCTGCCACAGCCGGCCGCTGAATGATGACGTCATTCAGCAGCGCTGCTGTGAGAGGAAGCGCCGGCGCCCCCTGGAGCCCGGAGCTGCGGCAGCGGAGGCACGGGAGAGGTAAGTATTGTGCCAGCTGATGCCGGGGCCCTGAGCAAGCGGGGGGGGGGGCCCAGTGGCGGCGCTGACACCGCTCTCCTCCGCTAACGGGCGCGGGGTTGCCAGACGGCGAGTGGGCCCCCCCGCCTGCTCAGGGCCCCGGCACTTGCCCGGGTGTGCCAGGTGCTGACGCCGGCCCTGATGGGGTGTATTATACTAAACAAGCAAAATGCTGCATATTCATCGAGTGATTGGTGTTAATGTGTCATTGGTGAGGGCATGGTGCTGAAGTGAAGTTTTTCCATGAAAAGGCGGAGGGATTTTGGAAGGTTTGCGTGGTGGAGGAGGAGCTAGGGTGGATACAGAACTGGGGGGTAGAGCCTGGGCGGAGTCTCAAGGGGGGCCCCATAAATTTTGCCAGTATGGGGGCCCAAAATTCCTAGTGGCAGTCCTGGTCAGATCTATATACTCACATACAGTGCCTGCATATCTTGCACTGTTGTGGATATGCGCACATAGACTCCACAGCCTACCTAGCACTGCAACCTATATACCCCCTTATTAGCCCTTAAAATGACAGTTCGTTTATCTGTATTGTGGTTTGAACAATGGTAGACCCACACTAACTAATACAAGCCTAAATCTCTCCCTATCTCATCAGCAACTCTCCCTACACTGTCTGAATCCGGAGCTGAATGCGTAGAGCAGGACGGCGTCCGGTCTCTTATATACCTGATGATGCTGTGCGGCCAGCCAATCACTGCACGACCACAACAAAGATGGCTGCATCATTATAGTGCATGGCAGACAATCCCTGCATGTTCATTGGTGCTCTCTGGCTATGTGCACGTTGCGGAATTGCCGTGGAAATTTCCGCGGCAATTCCGCACCTCCCTGACGCGGGAAATACGCATATTATAGGTATGAGTATTACCGCTAAAAACTAGCGTTTTGCAAGCGTAATTAGCTTGCAGAATGCTAGCATTTTCCAAGCGATCTGTAGCATCGCTTGGAAAACAGGTTGGTCACACGAGTCAAACAAGTGTTTGACAACTGTGACCAACTTTTTACTATTGATGCCGCCTATGCCGCATCAATAGTAAAAAGATCTAATGTTAAAAATAATAAAAAAAAAAAATAAATCGTGATATTCTCACCTTCCGGCGGCCCCCGCAGCTTTCCCGCCTCTCAGCGACGCTCCCGGCCAATCCCGTTCCCAAGGATGCATTGCGAGAATCACCCCAGATGACGTAGCATCATGCGAGACCGCTACGTCATCTGGGTGATTCTTGCAATGCATTACTGGGAACAGGATTGGCCAGGAGCGTCGCTGACAGGCGGGAAAGCTGCGGGGGCCGCCGGAAGGTGAGAATATCACGATTTTTTATTTTAATTATTGTTTTTACATGGATATGGTACCCAGGGCCTGGAGGAGAGTCTCCTCTCCTCCAGACCCTGGGTACCATCCGCACTTGAACTGCTTACTTTGCGCATGGTGGGCACAGCCACATGCGGAAAGTAAGCGGTTCAATGCATTCCTATGGCGGCGGAATTCTCCAGCGATGCGATTCTGCCGCGGAAAAACACGCAGCATGTGCACAGCATTGCGGAATCCCATAGGATATAATGAATTGTGTTGTGTAAGCGTTTTTGCCGCGAAAAACCGCGGCAAAACCGCTAAGAATCCGCAACGTGTGCACAGACCCTAAGGAGCGCCAAAATTGCAGGGCAGAGACCCGAGCTCCAGCCGAATAAAACCGGAAATGCTAGGTGCTCACCGAGTACAGTGTTACTTGGGCGAGTAACGAGTAGTGGTGAGCACAAACTACTGTTTAACTTTTAACCCTTACAACTTCCTGAAAAATTTTTTGTCTCCAAAATTGTGCTGATGTAAAATAAACATGTGGGAAATGTTACTTATTAAGTATTTTGTGTGACGTATCTGTGTGATTTAAGGGCATAAAAATTCAAAGTTGGAAAATTGCGAAATGTTCAAAATTTTCGCCAAATTTCTCCAGTTACCCTTGGGAAAATTAAAAAATTGGACCTGAAATATTTTTTTTTTGTGCCAAAAAGTTAAATGTTCATTTTTTTTTGAACATTCAAAAAATTCCTGTGAAGCACCTGAAGGGTTAATAAACTTCTTGAATGTGGTTTTGAGCACCTTGAGGGGTGCAGTTTTTAGAATGGTGTCGCTTTTGGGTATTTTCTATCATATAGATCCCTCAAAGTGACTTCAAATGTGATGTGATCCCTAAAAAAAAAATGGTGTTGTAAAAATGAGAAATCGATGGTCAACTTTTAACTCTTATAACAAAAAAAAAATTTTGGTTACAAAATTGTGCTGATGTAAAGTAGACATGTGGGAAATGCTACTTAATAAGCATTTTGTGCGACATAGCTGTGTGATTTAGGGGCATGAAAATTCAAAGTTGAAAAACTGCGAAATTTTCAAAATTTTCGCCAAATTTCCATTTTTTTCACAAATAAACACAAGTCATATCAAATAAATTTTACCACTATCATGAAGTACAATATGTCACGACGAGAAAACAATGTCAGAATCACCAGGATCCATGGAAGCATTGCAGAGTTATAACCTCATAAGGGGACAGTGGTCAGAATTGTAAATATTGGCCCGGTCATTAATGTGCAAACCACCCTTGGGGGTTAATTATAGGGGGACCTCACGTCATTTGTTTTCGGGCCCTCCTATCTTAAAGGGAATCTGTCACCCCATTTTTGGACTATGAGATAGGGTCACCGCCATCAGGGGCTTATCTACAGCATTCTGTAATGCTGTAGATAAGACCCCGATGTCACCTGAAAGAGAAGAAAAACGAGTTATATTATACTCACCCAGGGGCGGTCCGCCGTCCGGTCCGGTGCCTCCCATCGTCTAATGAAGCCGGCCTCCTCTTTGCGTCCCGTCGCGGCGCCTGCACACTGTAGTACTCTGCCCTCACCAGGGCAGATCAGTGCGCCTGCGCAGGAGACGGGACGCAGAGAAGATGGGAGGCACCGGACCGGACGGCGGACCGCCCCCGGGTGAGTTTAATGTAACGCGTTTTTCTCCTCTTTCAGGTGACATCGGGGGCTTATCTACACCATTAGAGTGCTGGGTATTGAGCTGCGAGTTTCTCGCGACTGTGACCCCGGCCTAACGCAGATTTTTTCTATCTATAGTCTGTTAGATTTGTGTGTGCACATGGTATGTGATATGGTATTCAATGGGGGATGTAATACAAGATGTTGGACAAAGAAATGATGTCACAATTTTTTGTTAAATAACAGATTTTTATTTAAGCTTACAAAAACGCATACAACTCCGCATAAAAAAACACGGATTTTTACCTGCGTTTTCTGCAGAGTGGAAGAATCTGCGCAGAGAATTCCACAAGCAATGTACTGTACAACGTAGCGGTTCGGAGGCAGAACGCGGCCTAACGCCATTCAGTCCCACACTGAGGAGCCATTCTCCCAGCAGAGGGCGCTCCAGCAATCGGAAAGGCTGACTGTGTGCATGAGGCGGGACCCGCAGCCTCCTCACCAGTGAGCAGGTAGTTCGTGTGGCCCCGTGTTCTGTCACTAGTAGCCTGCTGGGAGAAGCCGCCTGGCCGTCATTAGCAGCGCGGCTCGGGACTGGGATGCAGCGCCTCCCCAGCTCACTGACAGGGCAGGGGAGCAGCATGCCGGGTGACTCATCCTGCCGTTTCTATGGACACGCTGGCGGCCTACTCCCGCTTACTAGGCCTGCTTCCGAGTAAGCCCCAGGGTGACACAGTGAGGGGACCCTGCTGGTGGCCGTCAGGGTGCAGGGTCCCTGACAGCACAGCTGTATACAGGTGAGAAGCTTAGCATTGTCTGATGTGTGGCCGCACGTCATACTCCGTGTGAATGATGTACATCTGCCATAGAGGAAAGTGAATACATTTTTTGCGATACAGCACGTTATTCCTGTTACTGGCCAGAGGATGTATGAGTGTTATGGAGAGGGGTCCACATTTCCCTGCACCAGTCAGTGTGGGGGTCCACATTTCCCTGCACCAGTCAGTGTGGGGGTCCACATTTCCGTGCACCAGTCAGTGTGGGGGTCCACATTTCCCTGCACCAGTCAGTGTGGGGGGTCCACATTTCCGTGCACCAGTCAGTGTGGGGGTCCACATTTCCCTGCACCAGTCAGTGTGGGGGGTCCACATTTCCCTGCACCAGTCAGTGTTGGGGGTCCACATTTCCCTGCACCAGTCAGTGTGGGGGTCCACATTTCCTGCACCAGTCAGTGTGGGGGTCCACATTTCCGTGCACCAGTCAGTGTGGGGGTCCACATTTCCGTGCACCAGTCAGTGTGGGGGTCCACATTTCCTGCACCAGTCAGTGTGGGGGTCCACATTTCCTGCACCAGTCAGTGTGGGGGTCCACATTTCCTGCACCAGTCAGTGTGGGGGTCCACATTTCCCTGCACCAGTCAGTGTGGGGGTCCACATTTCCGTGCACCAGTCAGTGTGGGGGTCCACATTTCCGTGCACCAGTCAGTGTGGGGGTCCACATTTCCGTGCACCAGTCAGTGTGGGGGTCCACATTTCCGTGCACCAGTCAGTGTGGGGGTCCACATTTCCGTGCACCAGTCAGTGTGGGGGTCCACATTTCCCTGCACCAGTCAGTGTGGGGGTCCACATTTCCGTGCACCAGTCAGTGTGGGGGTCCACATTTCCTGCACCAGTCAGTGTGGGGGTCCACATTTCCGTGCACCAGTCAGTGTGGGGGTCCACATTTCCGTGCACCAGTCAGTGTGGGGGTCCACATTTCCGTGCACCAGTCAGTGTGGGGGTCCACATTTCCGTGCACCAGTCAGTGTGGGGGTCCACATTTCCGTGCACCAGTCAGTGTGGGGGTCCACATTTCCCTGCACCAGTCAGTGTTGGGGGTCCACATTTCCCTGCACCAGTCAGTGTGGGGGTCCACATTTCCGTGCACCAGTCAGTGTGGGGGTCCACATTTCCTCGCACCAGTCAAGTGTGGGGGTCCACATTTCCGTGCACCAGTCAGTGTGGGGGTCCACATTTCCGTGCACCAGTCAGTGTGGGGGTCCACATTTCCGTGCACCAGTCAGTGTGGGGGTCCACATTTCCCTGCACCAGTCAGTGTGGGGGTCCACATTTCCCTGCACCAGTCAGTGTGGGGGTCCACATTTCCCCGCACCAGTCAGTGTGGGGGTCCACATTTCCCCGCACCAGTCAGTGTTGGGGGTCCACATTTCCCCGCACCAATAAGTGTTGGGGGTCCACATTTCCCCGCACCAGTCAGTGTTGGGGGTCCACATTTCCCCGCACCAGTCAATGTGGGGGTCCACATTTCCCCGCACCAGTCAATGTGGGGGTCCACATTTCCCCGAACCAGTCAGTGTGGGGGTCCACATTTCCCCACACCAGTCAATGTGGGGGTCCACATTTCCCCGCACCAGTCAGTGTTGGGGGTCCACATTTCCCCGCACCAATCAGTGTTGGGGGTCCACATTTCCCCGCACCAGTCAATGTGGGGTTCCGCGCCTCCCCGCACCAGTAAGTGTGGGGGTCCACATTTCCCCGCACCAGTCAATGTGGGGGTCCACATTTCCCCGCACCAGTCAATGTGGGGGTCCACATTTCCCCACAGCAGTCAATGTGGAGGTCCACATTTCCCCGCACCAGTCAATGTGGGGGTCCACATTTCCCCGCACCAGTCAGTGTTGGGGGTCCACACTTTCCCGCATCAGTCAGTGTTGGGGTCCATATTTCCCCGCACCAGTCAATGTGGGGGTCCACATTTCCCCGCACCAGTCAATGTGGGGGTCCACATTTCCCCGCACCAGTCAGTGTTGGGGTCCACATTTTCCCGCATCAGTCAGTGTTGGGGTCCACATTTCCCCGCACCAGTCAATGTGAGGGTCCACATTTCCCCGCACCAGTCAGTGTTGGGTGTCCACATTTCCCCGCACCATTCAATGTGGGGGTCCATATTTCCCCGCACCATTCAATGTGGGGGTCCACATTTCCCCGCACCATTCAATGTGGGGGTCCACATTTCCCCGCACCAGTCAATGTGGGGGTCCACATTTCCCCGCACCAGTCAATGTGGGTGTCCACATTTCCCCGCTCCAGTCAATGTGGGGTCCACATTTCCCCGCCCCAGTCAGTGTTGGGGGTCCACATATCCCCGCCCCAGTCAGTGTTGGGGGCCCACATATCCCCGCACCAGTCAGTGTTGGGGGCCCACATTTCCCCGCACCAGTCAGTGTTGGGGTCCACATATCCCCGCACCAGTCAGTGTTGGGGGTCCACATTTCCTCGCACCAGTCAGTGTTGGGGGTCAACATTTTCCCGCACCAGTCAGTGTTGGTGGTCCACATTTTCCCGCACCAGTCAGTGTTGAGGGTCCACATTTCCCCGCACCAGTCAGTGTTGGAGTCCACATTTCCCCGCACCAGTCAGTGTGGGGGTCCACATTTTGCCGTACCAGTCAGTGTTGGGGGTCCCAATTTGCCCGCACCAGTCAGTGTGGGGGTCCACATTTCCCCGCACCAGTCAGTGTGGGGGGTCCACATTTCCCCGCACCAGTCAGTGTGGGGGGTCCACATTTCCCCGCACCAGTCAGTGTGGGGGGTCCACATTTCCCCGCACCAGTCAGTGTGGGGGTCCGCACCTGTCATTGTGGGGGTCTGCACCTCCCCGCACCAGTCAATGGGGGGGTCCACATTTCCCCGCACCAGTCAATGTGGGGGTCCACACTTCCCCGCACCAGTCAATGTGGGGGTCCACATTTCCCCGCACCAGTCATTGTGGGGGTCTACATTTCCCCGCACCAGTCAATGTGGGGGTCCACATTTCCCCGCACTAGTCAATGTGGGGGTCCACATTTCCCCGCACCAGTCAATGTGGGGGTCCACATTTCCCCACACCAGTCAGTGTTGGGGGTCCACATTTCCCCGCACCAGTCAGTGTTGGGGGTCCACATTTCCCCGCACCAGTCAGTGTTGGGGGTCCACATATCCCCGCATCAGTCAGTGTTGGGGGTCCACATTTCCCCGCACCAGTCAGTGTGGGGGTCCACATTTCCCCGCACCAGTCAGTGTGGGGGTCCACATTTCCCCGCACCAGTCAGTGTGGGGGTCCACATTTCCCCGCACCAGTCAGTGTGGGGGTCCACATTTCCCCGCACCAGTCAGTGTGGGGGTCCAAATTTCCCCGCACCTGTCAGTGTGAGGTCCACATTTCCCCGCACCAATCAGTGTGAGGTCCACATTTCCCCGCACCAGTCATTGTGGGGGTCCACATTTCCCCGCACCTGTCAGTGTGGGGGGTCCACATTTCCCCGCACCTGTCAGTGTGGGGGGTCCGCGCCTCACCGCACCAGTCAGTGTGGGGGTCCGTGCCTCGCCGCACCAGTCACAGTGGATTTACTATTTTGCATAAAGACTACAAAAATCCTGATCTGTATGCAGCATGTGAATACAGGCTTTCCCCCTCAGCAGCCGACACAGACAGTGCTGTGCCTGTACGTTAGATCTTAGATTGGAGGGTATTACTATATATAATTTTTTTTTTCTCCTCAGTATAGAGTCAGACTGATCTTTCGTTGCCCGATGTCAGACACCTGGAAGAACTAAGGGTATGTGCGCACGTTGCAGATTATCCTGCGGAATTTTCTGCAGAGAATCCGCATCTCTTGGCAGAAAACGCAGGGCAAAACGCTTGTAAATTTCATGCGTAATTGATGCAGATTCCCTCCGGATTATAATGCATCAAAAGCCGCAACGTGTGCACATACCCTAAGGGTTTTCCTTTAGCTCCATGACCCCCTGTCCGCTGATAATGTGTACGCTGTCATACACAGCTGTATAGGCTGAAGTGACATTCTGGGAATGGGGGAGGCTCACAGGTTGTGTTGCAAATCTTACATATCAATGACTACAGTTGGGGTCACACACCCTTATGTTCTCCACCCGAGACTAACAGTCCCATTATACTAATTACTCTGATCAAAGTTTGATTAGAATGTGGAGAGTAAAAAACAAAACAACCTTCCATCTTCTCCATTCTGTCAGTCTGTGAAAATCAATCTCCTAGACTTGAATGAGAGAGTGCAATCCTATTAAGGCTAGTTTCACACTAGCGTTTGGAGGCGCTGCGGACTTCCTCCTTGAAGCTCCGCACACCGCCGCTCCTCCTCCAGTCAGCTCCGCCTATGTCTACATGCGGCCTGAGTACCTGTATTTAACATTAGGTACGCAGGCCGTGCGGATGTATGCGGATGCCGCCGCATGCGTCGTTTTGACGGTGTGGCGACCTGCGCCGAACGTAACATGTTGCATTTTGTTGCGGTCGCCGCACCGTTAAAACGACGCATGCGGCGGGATCATCATACATCTGCATGGCCTGTGTACCTAATGTTAAATATAGGTACTCAGGCCGTTTGCAGACTTAGGCGGAGCTGACCGGAAGAGGTGCGGCGGTGGGCGGAGCTTCAAGGAGGAAGTCCGCAGCGCATCCATACGCTAGTGTGAAACTAGCCTAACAGAGGCAAATCATGCTGTTTTTTTTTTTTTTTTTATTCAGGCAAATCGGACATGTGCATGGCCTCATTGAATAACATTGGTCCGAGTGTGATCCGATGTTTTCATGGATAACACTTGGACCGAAACTACAGCCGTCTGTACGAGCCCTAAGGATAATCCCTGATTCTTAATCTTTCATACTTAATTTGAAGAACTTGAGTTTCACTGGTCAGAGAAATTCTAAGGTTTGCATGTGACTTTTTCACCACTATAGATATTAAAGGGAACCTGTCACCAGTTTTTTGCCCATCACCCTTAAGATCATAAGAATGGGGTTCCTGCAATAGCTTTATATCCTCAGACGTGCCTCTGGATACTTCAGAAAAAGTGTTTTATACTTGTCCGGCACTGTGGTCCAATCCTATGGGTGTCTCCACATTATCATCGCCGCCTGAGTGGGCTACATGAGTGCATGTAAGTGGATGATGTCTCTCTATCATTTCATATAGTGCCCTCAGTCTTGTGCCTGTGCAGTGCTCGGGCTCGTGCTTCAGGTGACGTGAAGGCTGAAAATGAAGCGAGCTTTCATCGCTATAGTACTGACAAATTTGGACTCTTAAGGCCTCTTTCACACATTAGTTTTTTGCCATCAATCACAATCCGTCGTTTAGTGAAAAAAAGCGGATCCGGCAATTGATGCTGCAGGATCCGTTGTTTTCTCATAATCTTGTATTAACGACGGATGGTCGTTTGTTTCATCCGTCGGAAATTTTGTGTCCAGCAGCCGGAGACGACGCACAAAGCAACGTTTTTTGTCCCCATCGGAAAGTCGGACAGTGACGGATCCGTCGCTGTCCGTCATTTTTATAATGGAAGCCTATGGGCGCCGGATCCGTTGTCATCCGTCAAGTGACGGATACCGGCGACAGATCCGTTTTTTTTAACAGATCGTGCTCGTGACAGGTTTAAAAAAAATAAATAGATATATACACATCCTTCAGCATGACAAGTTTGGCAGTGGGTCAGTAATGGTGTGAGGTGGCATTTCTTTGGAGGGCCACACAGCCCTCCATATGCTCACCAGAGGTAGTCTTACTGCCATTAGGTACCGAGATGAGATCCTCAGACCCCTTGTGAGACCATATGCTGATGTGGTTGGCCCTGGGTTCCTCCTAATGCAGGACAATTCCAGACCTCATGTGGCTGGAGTGTGTCAGCAGTTCCTGCAAGATGAAGGCATTGAAGCTATGGACTGGCCTGCCCGTTCACCAGACCTGAATCCGATTGAGCACATCTGGGACAGCATGTCTCCCTCCATCCATCAACTTCACGTTGCACCACAGACTGTCCAAGAGTTGACGGATGCTTTAGTCCAGGTCTGGGAGGAGATCCATCAGGAGAACATCCGCAACCTCATCAGGAGCATGCCCAGGCGTTGTAGGGAGGTCATACAGGCTCTTGGAGGCCACACATAATACTGAGCATCATTTTGACTTGTTTCCACTTTAATTTTGTCTTGCTTTGATTTTCATTTTGACTCTCCAAATCCAGGCCTCCATTGGTTCAAAAATTTGATTTCCATTGATGATTTTTGTGTGATTATGTTGACAGCACATTCAACTTTGTACAGAACAAAGTATTCAATGAGAATATTTCATTCATTTAGATCTATGATGTGTTATTTGAGTATTCCCTTTATTTTTTTGAGCAGTGTGTATGTGTATATATGTATATAAGTGGAACAGCACAATACCATTAGGCGGGTGCTCAGTCCTCCTCAGCAATATCCCATACTTGCCAATTCCAGAACTTGCCTTTATCGGTGGCTCATGGGTTAATTAGGGTTAATGTCACCTTGCTGTTGAAAGGTGACATTAATCCGGGTTAATAATGGAGAAGTGTCAATTAGACAACTATTCATTATTAATCCTATTGTAGTAAAGGGTTAAAAAAAACCACATTAATTAAAAATTATTTTATTGAAATAATTACACACAGTTTTTGACCGAATTTTATTATACTGCTAATCCATCTGAATCCCTTGTTCTCCTATAATAAAAATAAAATAAAAAAGCAACAATATCCATACGTCTCCGCCATTCAGTCAGGTGCCCCGCTGCAATCCATCACAAGGGGTTAAATAGTTTACAGCAGGGACCGGTGCTAATGCTACCAGCCCGGCTGTAAACCACTTCAGAATGAATGAATTCATGTCTGCGCAGGCTCCCCGGCTGACCGGAGATGAACTGATTAGCGTTGGAAAGTTTCTTAATTTTTTCCCACGCTTTCAGATCACCTCAGGTCAGCCGGGGACTTCGCAGAGCCTCACTGACGTCAGCGGTAGTCAGTGAGGCTGCGCCGAGTCCCCGACTAACCAGAAGTGAACTTGATGGCGTGGGAAAAAATTAAAGGGAATCTGTCATCCCATTTTTGTGATATCAGGTAAAGATATCACTGAATTGTGCGTCCCTTAAGTAATCTATTGGTACCTATCATATCCCCTGATATGGATATTGTTGCTTTTTTATTTTATTTTTATTATAGGAGAACAAGGGATTCAGATGGATTAGCAGTATAATAAAATTTGGTCAAAAACTATGTGTAATTATTTCATTAAAATAATTTTTAATTAATGTGTGTTTTTTTAACCCTTTACTGCACTAGGATTAATAATAGATAGTTGTCTAATTGACACCTCTCCATTGTTAACCCAGATTAATATCACCTTTCAATAGCAAGGTGACATTAACCCTGGGCCGGCTCCAGGTTTTTATGGGCCCCGGCGAAAGAGTCTCAGTGGGCCCCCTTAACACAGACCACGATTCATGATGCACAGATACTGCAGAGAAATATGGGTATAGTACAATGCCAAACACTTCTCTTCTTCCATTACATGACTGATACCTATTGTAAATTGTACAATAGCTCAAAAACCACCAAATCCTCACAGCGCACATAACAGACTGGACAGTACAGTCCTCCATACAATATTATGGGAACCACAGTCTCCCCCTCATCACCCATATAATACCCCATGCAGGATGTCACCCCGCCATCCCCCATATAATGCTCCATACAGAATACTGGACCCAATATAATGCTCCATGCAGAATACTGGACCACATAAAATGCTCAATACAAAATATGGAGCTCTCCTCTACACTGTGCTGCGTTCTGCACTGTTACGGCTCAGGAAAGGGCGCTGTGGAGAGACTCCCCATTATCATCATGATTGCCTGCCCATTATCATCATCATCATTGCCTCCCCTCATCATCATTGCCTGCCCATTATCATCATCATTGTCTCCCTTCATCATCATTGCCTGCCCATTATCATCATCATTGCCTCCCCATTAATATCATCATCATCATTGCCTTCCCATTATCATTACCTCCCCATCATCATTATCATTGCCTCCCCATTAATATCATCATTATCATTGCCTTCCCATTATCATTTCCTCCCCATCATCATTATCATTGCCTCCTCATTAATATCATCATCATTGCCTTCCCATTATCATTGCCTCCCCATCATCATCATTATCATTGCCTCCCCATTAATATCAGCATCATCATTGCCTTCCCATTATCATTGCCTCCCTATCATCATCATTGCCTTCCCATTAATATCATCATCATCATTATTGCCTTCCCATTATCATTGCCTCCCCATCATCATTATCATTGCCTCCCCATTAATATCATTATCATCATCGCCTTCCCATTATCATTGCCTCCCCATCATCATCATCATCGCCTTCTCACCACCATCACTGCCTGCCCCCACCACCATCACACATACAGCACCGCAGGCAGCACTTTCTCACATACACATAGGCAGACACACACACGCGCAGGCACACAACACACACACACACACACACACACACACTGATACACACACACCTCACCTGTCCGGCATCCGCGCTCTCTGCCACAGCCGGCCGCTGAATGATGACGTCATTCAGCGGCGCTGCTGTGAGAGAGGAAGCGCCGGCGCCCCCTGGAGCTCGGAGCTGCGGCAACGGTGGCACGGGAGAGGTAAGTATTGCTCCGGCTTCTGCCGGGGCCCTGAGCAAGCGGGGGGGGGCCCAGTAGCGGCGCTGACACCGCTATCGGGCGCCGGGGTGCCCGACGGCGAGTGGGCCCCCCCGCCTGATCAGGGCCCCGGCACTTGCCCGGGTGTGCCGGGTGCAGACGCCGACCCTGCATTAACCCATGAGCCACCACTAAAGGCAATGGGAATAGAGAGGCTAAGTGCCAGAAAAGGCGCCTCTAATAATAGATGTGCCTTTTCTGGGGTAGCTGGGGCCAGATGTTTCTAGTCAGGGGGGACCCTGAAAACAATGGTCCCTTTCAAGGCTAGTAATATCTGTCCTCACTCACTAGCTTTCCCTCTCTGACGGAGAAAATACAGCGGGAGTCCACACATTTTTTTTTTTTTACAACAAATTTACCCGTTGAATTAACACCTAAATGTCCCAAATTTGGCACACATACACTAATCTAATTATTAGTCAAAACATATATCAAACTAAATGAAATGAAATTGTTTGCTGTATGTAAACCATGTGTCATTTCATGTCGGGTTCTGTATGATTTTACAGAAGCCGGCAATTGATTTAGCGGCTATTATGCTATGTAGAAGTGTATAAACTAATATATATAGATATATAATGTGAGTGTATTCTTTGTGTATATATGTACATGTCAGTGTGATTTTACTGTACAGCGCACTGAATTGCCGGCTTTTCAACAACGGATCGGACAAAAACCGTAAGAAACGGATGAAAAAACTGATGCGACGGATCCGTTTTTTTTCCAACGTCGGATCCATCGAAAAAATGGATCAGTCGCATCAGTTTTTCACAATTTGCGACGGATCCGTCAATCTGTCAAAACAACGGATTGTGACTGACTGCAAAAAACTGATGTGTGAAAGAGGCCTAAGGCTGTGGTTCCACGATCCGGAACCACAGCGCTTTGGACGGAGCGGAAAGTCCGCCCCGCCCCCTTGTGAACGTGCGGAATCGCCGCAGCGCTGCATAGCCCTGTGTTATTTCCCTTGCGGCGACGGAACGTCGCTTCAAGGGAATAGGACATGCTGCGATCTGAAAAGACGCGCAGCATGTCCGTTAACGCAGGTCTTCCGCCTGCGTGTTTTTAGTCATAGTGGAGACGGGATTTCTTGAAATCCCCTCCACTATGCTGTAACATCTGGACGCTGCGTGTTTGACGCTGCGCCAGCGCACAGCGTCAAGCACACAGCAATTACTGAAGAAATCCGGATCGTGGAAACATACCCTAAATGTGCTTTAGGCACATTGTGTTGCTTAGAAGGATGAGGGCATGTGGATTACCTTTGGTGGGATCCTTTTCATTTTTCCAGAGCCTTTGTGTTACCAGTAATGTGGAAGCCCCTTATATTTCTACTAGATGGAGGCCCGATACTATCTCATCGGGAGGGCGGTAATTTCACGATAGGGACAGGCTTTGCAGCGTTGAGAATCTCTCCCCCCATGTGCTCACCCACCTATCCACTCTCTCTTTCCCCATGTGCTGACTTCTCCCGTCTGTGCTCTCTTCTTTGACCTATCTACCCCATGTGCTATCCCCCTTGTCTGCTGTCTCTCTCCTTCCTGTGCTGTGTTCTCCCCTCATGTGCTATCCCACTTGAGCTGTCTCCCCCTGTGCTCTGTCTCTCTCACCCCTGTCCGCTTTCTCTCTCCCCCATCTGCTGTCTTCTCTCATGTCATCTCTTCTTTGACCTATGTACCCCATGTGCTCTCCCAGTGTGTGTGTGTGTGTGTGGTGCGTACGGCGTATACAGTGTGTGTGTGTGTGGTGCGACGGTGTTCCGCTGGTCGTACCGCGCAAGAGGCTGGTACCACCAGCAGTTACCATATTGAGACACCCATCACCTGCGTGTCCCAATATGGCGGTCGGTGAACTTCCGCCGCTTGGAATTCTGGGATCCGGACACATCTGGAAGGAACAGGATGTGAAGACATTACAAGGTAAGTATATATTTGATTGACAGATGACGAACCTGAGTGGGGACTTAACATATTTTTTGGACAATAAGACGCACTTCTTTTAGCCGCAAACTTGGGAGGAAAGTATTGGTGCGTCTTAGGCTATGTGCACACGTTGCGGTTTTGCCGCGGGTTTGGCGGAAATGCCGCGAAACCGCGGCAAAACCGCTTACACAATACAACTCATTAAGGCCTATGGGATTCCGCAATGCTGTGCACATGCTGCGGGTTTTTCCGCGGCGGAATCGCATCGCAGCATGCTCATTCTTTTTTGCGGAACTGCGGCGATTCCGCCGCCATAGGAATGCATTGAACCAATTACTTTCCGCATGTGGCTGTGCCCACCATGCGGAAAGTAAGCGGTTCAAGTGCGGATGGTACCCGGGGTCTGGAGGTGAGGAACTCTCCTCCAAGCCCTGGGTACCATATCCATGTAAAAACAATTAAAATAAAAAATAATGATAGTCTCACCTTCCGGCGTCCCACGCAGCTTTCCCGCCTTTCAGCGACGCTCCCGGCCAATCCCGGTCCCAGTAATGCATTGATCACCCAGATGACGTAGCGGTCTCGCGAGATGCTACGTCATCGTGATGATTGTCGCAAAGGACTCCTGGGAACGGAACTTGCCGGGAGCGTCGCTGAGAGGCGGGAAAGCTGCAGGGGGCCCCCGGAAGGTGAGAATATCATTATTTATTATTTTTTTTATTTTTACATTAGATCTTTTTACTATTGATGCGACATAGGCGGCATCAATAGTAAAAAGTTGGTCACACGAGTCAAACACTTGTTTGACTTGTGTGACCAACCTGTCAGATCGCTTGTAAAACGCTAGCATTCTGCAAGCTAATTCCGCTTGCAAAACGCTAGTTTTTATCGGAATACGCATACCTATAATATGCGTATTTCCCGCGGCAGGGAGGTGCGGAATTGCCGCGGAAATTTCCATGGCAATTCCGCAACGTGTGCACATAGCCTTATAGTCCGAATGTAGTTTACCGGGCCCTGTGCTGGGAGGAGTGAGTGTTCCAGTAGTGTAAGGCTGCGGGCCCTTGGCTTTAAGAAAATGTCAGCGCTGAGACGAGCAGAGAGCCCTCACTCTGTACATTGATTTCCTGGCAGTAGGCTTCAGGAAAATAACCACCAGAGACGGCGCATGGTCAGATTTAGATCTCAATTCGTCATTGAGCCAATATTAAGCCGTGTTGTGCCGATCGGAGCAGAGAGGGAGCTGTCACTATCGGTATAAGGTTGAATGTTCGCAATCCGCTCTAGATCAATTGTCGACATTTCTTCATGGTGTTATCTATGAAATATAGCGGATTCCCACTGAAAATCACATCGGTTCTGCGAGTGTGCTAACGCAATCTTTGCGCTGTATATATACGGCAGTTTGCGGGAACACAACCCACACGGCGCCGTACATGTATGTCGGAAGTCGTGAAGGGGTTAAAAAAGCCTTTTTAGGGTCTGTGCACACTTTGCGGATTCTGCTGCGGATCTGCAGCGGATTTGGCCCTGCGGATCCGCAGCAGATTCTGCGTTGTACAGTTCTAATCTATGTAAAACAAAAAACGCTGTGCACATGCTGCGCAGCGGTTTTACACCAGCTCCATTATAGAAATCCATAATAGAATAATAGAAATCCGCAGGTGTAAAAACGCAGGGGAAATCCGCAGTAAATCTGCACTAAATCCGCAGGTAAAACGCAGGACGTTTTACCTGCGGATGTAGCAAAATCCGCAGCACAATCTGCAACGTGTCCACATACCCTTAATGTACTAAACTACAGTAAATGCACTTGCATTTTTTTCCCAGCCTTCACATAGAAGCCTATAGATAAAAAACCCAAGACGCACAGTAGGCAGAGTTTTCTTAATGTCTCATCCAGTTTGCTTGGACAGTTACATGCTGCATATTTTGAACGTTAGAACGTGGTCTAACGGTATTTACACAGCATCAGAACGGCTTAATAAACCTTTCATTGTGTCCTGACAAAGTTGGCTTTGAATCGCAGGACCCACTGGACTGCCTTTCCCTATGTTGTACATGTGTTTTATTTAGGGTACAATTACCCATTACATAAATGGTAGCCAAACCTGTCAATCTTATCAGGAGTGACTATAGACCTAATATATTTGCTGAAATTCTGAATTTTCCTTCACGGATGATTAGGATAATGCTGTGTGCATAAGAATGAACAGTATGACAAAAAGCCAAGAACACAACCTGCAGTTTGAGGCCATACACTAGCCAAAAAAGATTGACTCTTCAGAGCTTGCTGTCGATCTAAGTGCTGGGGACCGAATACAGTCAGCCACGCTAACGGTACTATAACCGCTCCTAGCACCACCCCATTGACTGAAAGCAGCTGCAGGGAGAACAAAACTTTACCTGCTGATGACCTCTGTATCTGCATGAAATAGCATTTCTCTAGGTGACAGGTTACCTTTAAGCTTCCTTCTACTTTTGAGCAGGGGCTCTGTCATGGTTTGCTGAGTTTGTGGGAAAAGGTAGGATAAGGGTTAATTTGGATGGCCTCACTCTGGGATTCTGGGAGGCTTCTTATAGCCTCATTGTGGGGGCCAATTCCTTGTCGCTTATACTTTGACCCTTGGCCGAGTGTGTGTGACCTTGTGCTTTGTGCTTGTGATTCTTTATGCTTGCTTGGTTTTGACTTGGTTCTGCTCCTGTTACGAGTTCTGCCTGCCCCTCCTGTACTACGTTGCTATCTCGTGTATGACCCCTTGCCTTTGTCCTGACAATTCTCTGTTTACCCCTCCAGTACTGCGTTGCTATCTCGTGTATGACTCCTGGCTTATGTTCTGACTATTCTCTGCTCGCCCCTTCTGTACTGCGCCGTCCTCTCCGTGTATGACCCCCGTTTGTCTGACCTGATGTCATGTGTGCATCGCCACGAAGATCGTCGCGGTTGCACAGTCTGACTTCTCACAGCTGAGTTGCTGTTTCTTTGTGTTTGGCAGTTAGGGAGTTAATTCTGTCTGTGCTCAGTTCTGGGACTGGGTGCAGTTTTCTCCCGGCTGCAATTAATTATTTGTTGATTGGTTTCCTTTAAATCTCTGGTTGTCTGTGTTGGGAGTTGCCAGTGAAATTCTTCATGCAGACCACAGATAGGATTGTATCTGTATAGACTTAAGTTAAAGAGCTCCTTAGTTGTTTTTAAGCTCACCTTGCTTAGAGTTTAATATCCCAGATCATTTATGTTCCTTCTGTGTTTGAGTGTGTATGCAAGTCTGTGTTTTCTCCAGTCTGTCTTTTATGTTTAATCTGTGTATTTAGCAGAGATCAGCCCATATCCCTCTGGTGTTAATCAGAATCCTTCTTAGGACTGATTACAGGGTTCAGGGACTGATAGGAGACAGGGTTAGGCTGGAGACTTGGACCTCTGAACCATTATCAGTACCTCCAAGGTGAGGGATTAGTTAGGACCCCAGTTTAGGGTAAGGTTAGACCCCTGGTCCTCCTCTTTCCTGTGACAGTGTATCAAGTCCTCAAGATTAACCCTGAGTTCAACGGATATCGTGTCAGGTAAATCTATTCTATATTTATATGCTGATGTTGCTAATCTATATGTTGTATAGAGTGTGGTTCTTTTAAGAATAGTTTACTGACATCGTACACATATCATAAGACCGCGTGACATTTTCACTGGCCCATAAAATTATTCCCAGTTGCCATGGATCCAGTAGCCCAGCTGGCTCTGCAGTTGCAGGGATTATCCATGGAGCTGACGGACATTAAGTCCAAAGTTTTGTCTCCCTCGGAGCAAACCAGATTTGAACCTAAAGTAGCTCTCCCGGACAGGTTCACTGGAGGGCGAGACAAATTTTTTACCTTCAGGGAAGCATGTAAATTGTATTTTCGGCTTCGGCCTCGATCATCAGGGAGTGAAGAGCAGAGAGTGGGAATTGTTATCTCGCTCCTACAAGGGGACCCTCAATCCTGGGCCTTCTCCCTTCCTCCGGGATCACCGGCTCTACAGTCAGTAGATCGATTTTTTACTGCTCTGGGTTTGGTATATGATCACCCAGATCGGGTCTCTCTTGCTGAGACAAAATTACGTAAGATACAGCAGGGAGATCGTCCGGCGGAGGAATTTGCTTCTGAGTTCCGTAGATGGGCCACAGATACTCAGTGGAATGACCCAGCTCTTAGGAGCCAGTTTTGTCATGGGCTTTCTGACAAATTAAAGGACGTTTTGGCTCAGTATGATTCTCCTCCATCACTGGAGGCTGCTATGGCCCTAGCTATCCGTACTGATAGACGGCTCCGGGAGAGGTGCGAGGTAACTCCGCCCCCTGTTGTTACTCCACCTACTACTAAAGTCCCTTATGTTGAGGTTCCCCTTGTCTGTTCGGAGGAGCCTATGCAGTTGGGAGGGACATCATTTCGTAGGAGGGGATTGGCTGTACGCCGCAGGACTAGAAGGTGTTTCTTCTGCGGGAAAGAGGGACATTTTGTTGGGGGATGTCCATCCCGTGCCTTGTTGAGCAAAAAGTCGCCGGAAAACTGTTAATCCCAGGTTGTGTGGTGGACGACAACCTGGGAGTATGTATTTCGTCCGCTAGTTCTTCTCAGTTCCTTGTACCAGTGGAGGTGGTGGTTGGTACGAGAGTGGAGAGATTTTCTGTTCTTCTTGATAGTGGGTCCGGGGCTAATCTGGTTGACGCTCAGTTTGCTCAGGCTCAAGGTATGCATCTGAGTGTATTGGTCAAACCGATCCCTATATTCTCCATTGACGCCAGGCCTCTCGGCCAAGGTAGCTTTGTTCATGAGGTTCATAACATTGACCTTCGGGTAGGGGCAATACATAGGGAACTATTATCTTGTTTTGTGTTGGAGGGTCTACCTACTCCTATTGTGTTGGGACTTCCTTGGTTGGTTAAACATAACCCTGTGATTAATTGGCAGTCCAGAGATATAAGCCAATGGGGGGAGTTTTGCAAAAGTAACTGCATGAACACAGTCATCAGTGCGGTCGTGCCTAGTACTTTGCCTCCTTTTTTGGAGGACTTTGGGGATGTGTTCTCTGAGGAGGGGTGTCAGGAGTTGCCTCCTCATCGCGTATATGACTGCTCTATTAATTTACTTCCTGATGCTAAGTTACCTAAAGCTAGGTTATATAACCTTTCTGGTCCTGAGAGGCAGGCTATGAAAGATTATATTTCGGAAAGTCTGGCCAAAGGGCATATTAGACCTTCATCTTCCCCAGTGGCCGCGGGGTTCTTCTTTGTGAAGAAAAAAGATGGAGGCCTACGCCCTTGCTTGGATTTCCGCGAACTTAATCGGATTACTGTTCGAGATCCGTATCCACTCCCTCTGATTCCTGATCTTTTCAATCAAATTGTTGGCGCCAAATGGTTCTCTAAATTGGATCTCAGGGGGGCGTATAATCTGATTAGGATAAAAGAGGGGGATGAGTGGAAAACGGCGTTTAACACGCCGGAGGGACATTATGAGAACCTTGTCATGCCTTTTGGTCTGACTACTGCACCAGCAGTATTCCAACATTTTGTTAATGACATTTTTCGTCATCTGGTGGGGCTGTTTGTGGTCGTATATTTGGATGACATTTTAATTTACTCACCAGATCTTGTGTCTCACCAGGAGCATGTGAGACAGGTGTTGCAGATCTTGCGAGACAATAAACTATACGCCAAACTGGAAAAGTGTGTATTCGCCGTACAGGAACTTCAGTTTTTGGGTTTCTTGGTGTCAGCCTCCGGTTTCCGTATGGACCCTGAAAAGGTGAGAGCAGTGCTTGAATGGGATCAGCCAGAGGATCTTAAGGCTCTGCAGCGTTTTCTGGGTTTGCTAACTACTACCGGAAATTTATTTGTAATTTCTCATCTGTTGTCAAACCTCTCACTGACATGACAAGAAAAGGGACGGATTTTTCTAAATGGTCGGACAAAGCTTGCCAAGCTTTTTCCTCTTTGAAAAAATGTTTTGCTTCGGCACCCGTTCTCATCCAACCAGATGCATCACAGCCGTTCGTTGTGGAGGTGGACGCGTCTGACGTAGGGGTGGGTGCAATATTGTCCCAGGGTCCGTCCCCTGGTAAATGGCATCCGTGCGCTTTCTTTTCTAAAAAATTGTCGTCCGCCGAAAGGAATTATGATATCGGCAATAGGGAACTTTTGGCCATTAAGTTGGCTTTTGAAGAATGGCGTCACTTTTTGGAGGGGGCAGTCCACCCGGTCACCGTCATTACTGATCACAAGAACCTGCTGTATTTGGAATCTGCTAAGCGTCTGAATTCCAGACAAGCTCGATGGTCGTTGTTTTTTACCAGGTTTAATTTTGTTGTCACTTATCGCCCTGGATCTAAGAATGTTAAGGCGGATGCCTTGTCTCGCAGTTTCCCAGGGGCTGGGAAAATGGATGACCCGATTCCTATCCTTCAGGAGGGGGTGGTAGTGTCGGCTGTATGTTCTGAGCTTGAGGAGGAGGTGTTAGAGGCTCAGGGGGACGCCCCTGCAGGACCTCCAGGGAGACTGTTTGTCCCAAATCAGTTGAGACAAAAGGTTATTGAGGCACATCATAATTCTGCTTTAGCAGGACATCCAGGGAGTAAGGCTACTTTAGATCTCCTTTCTCGCCGGTTTTGGTGGCCTAACGTTAATAAAGATGTTTTAACTTTTGTCGCGTCCTGTGGGGTTTGTGCTCGTTCTAAGACCCCTCATACCCGTCCGTCTGGGACCCTCTTACCCTTGAAACTTCCGGAGCGTCCATGGACTCATTTGTCTATGGACTTCATCACGGACCTTCCTCAGTCGTCAGGGAAGACTGTCATACTGGTGGTTGTTGACAGGTTCAGTAAGATGGCACATTTCATTGCTCTTCCTGCCCTCCCTAATGCTAAAACTCTGGCGCAGGTGTTCATTGGGGAGATTGTGAGACTTCATGGGTTGCCTTCTGATGTGGTGTCAGATAGGGGGTCTCAGTTTGTGTCCAAGTTTTGGAGGGCATTTTGTTTACGTCGGGGGATGCAATTGTCATTTTCCTCGGCTTTTCATCCGCAGACCAATGGTCAGACAGAGCGTCTGAATCAAAGCCTAGAGACTTATCTTCGGTGTTTTGTCTCAGAGAACCAGGAGGACTGGTCTTCTTTCTTGCCTCTGGCAGAGTTCGCTCTTAACAACAGGCGGAGCGAGTCCACTGGTAAGTCCCCGTTTTTTGGGGCATATGGTTTTCATCCCCAGTTTTGTACATTCAATGGGGGGGGCCCTTCTGGGGTTCCTGAGGAGGAGCGTTTCTCGTCGTCACTTGCTTCAGTGTGGAGAGGTGTATTGAATAATCTGAGTGCTATGGGGAACCGTTATAAACGTATGGCTGATAGGAGGAGAGTTTCTGGTCCAGATCTTAATGTGAACGATCTGGTATGGTTGTCTACCAGGAATATAAAACTTAAAGTTCCCTCCTGGAAGCTGGGCCCCAGATTCATCGGGCCGTACAGGATCAGTTCCATAATTAATCCTGTGGCATTTCGTCTGGACCTCCCTCCTACGTTTAAAATCCACAATGTGTTCCACAAGTCATTACTTAAGAGGTACGTGGCACCAGTCATACCATCACCTCTACCTCCTCCTCCAGTGGTGGTCAATGGTAACTTGGAGTTTCAAGTGTCAAAGATCATTGACTCACGTCTGAATCGCCGGTCCCTTCAGTACTTGGTGCATTGGAAGGGGTATGGTCCAGAGGAGAGGACGTGGGTTCCTGCGTCTGACATTAACGCAGATCGTTTGGTGCGGACCTTCCACAGAACTCACCCGGGCAAACCTGGCCCTGAGGGTCCGGAGGCCCCTCGTAGAAGGGGGGGTACTGTCATGTGTGCATCGCCACGAAGATCGTCGCGGTTGCACAGTCTGACTTCTCACAGCTGAGTTGCTGTTTCTTTGTGTTTGGCAGTTAGGGAGTTAATTCTGTCTGTGCTCAGTTCTGGGACTGGGTGCAGTTTTCTCCCGGCTGCAATTAATTATTTGTTGATTGGTTTCCTTTAAATCTCTGGTTGTCTGTGTTGGGAGTTGCCAGTGAAATTCTTCATGCAGACCACAGATAGGATTGTATCTGTATAGACTTAAGTTAAAGAGCTCCTTAGTTGTTTTTAAGCTCACCTTGCTTAGAGTTTAATATCCCAGATCATTTATGTTCCTTCTGTGTTTGAGTGTGTATGCAAGTCTGTGTTTTCTCCAGTCTGTCTTTTATGTTTAATCTGTGTATTTAGCAGAGATCAGCCCATATCCCTCTGGTGTTAATCAGAATCCTTCTTAGGACTGATTACAGGGTTCAGGGACTGATAGGAGACAGGGTTAGGCTGGAGACTTGGACCTCTGAACCATTATCAGTACCTCCAAGGTGAGGGATTAGTTAGGACCCCAGTTTAGGGTAAGGTTAGACCCCTGGTCCTCCTCTTTCCTGTGACAGTGTATCAAGTCCTCAAGATTAACCCTGAGTTCAACGGATATCGTGTCAGGTAAATCTATTCTATATTTATATGCTGATGTTGCTAATCTATATGTTGTATAGAGTGTGGTTCTTTTAAGAATAGTTTACTGACATCGTACACATATCATAAGACCGCGTGACACCTGAGTTTCCCTATTCACTAATCCAGGGTCCCTGTAGAGTCCTGCACTCACCTCCAGTAGCAGAACGCTAGGCTCCGCCCCCTGTGGTCACATGATCGCAGGTCTTTTTGCTTACTGCTACTCTCACCACGCTGCTTTGGTCCCGTCTGCCTGAGCCTCCCCTGTGGCATCTGACCCCGGGCCCTTCCACAGTGTGGGTGAGTCACCCTGCTCAGCCGTAGCAGTTCGCTGGCGCTGACAGGGTCGTTACAGGCTCTTGATATTTTGAGCATTGTAATAGCTACATTTTTGGGGGTACATGGGCACGAAGTCTCACGTGTGATTGGTGTGGAATTTGTGGTGAATATGGTCCTATACTTCAGGGAATATTCAGAAAAATCATTTGTGTGCTTATGATTTGACCCTCAAGCATCTTCTATCTCTTTTAGTGCTTATTCAGCCGAGTGTGTAAGTCGGACGTGTGCAGACTAATGTTTGATTAGATGGCAACACACTGACCCATGTTATTCAATAGAGCTGTTAAAATGAACGATTTTTCTCTGTCCGACTGTCCGTGAGCGATATTGCAGTTATACACTATTTTCTTCCATGTCTCCGATTAGACTCGCCTATTCAAGTCTATGTGTGCATAAAGGAAAAAAACAAAAAATCTGATCCAGCACAGAACATCAGAGTGGCATGTGATTTTTACGGATACATTTCAATTGTAGGAATAGGAAATAGTGATGAGCAAGTATACTTGTTGCTCGGATTTTCCTGAGCACGCTCTGGTGGTCTACAAGTATTTGGAAGTGTTCGGAGATCTAGTTTCTGTTGCTGCAGCTGCATGATTTGCGGCTATTTGACAGCCTGAATACATGTGGGGAATGCCTGTTTGTTAGGAATGCCCACATGTATTCAGGCTGTCTAGCAGTCTCAAATCATGCAGCAGTGGCGACATAAACTAAATCTCCGAGCACGCCAAAACACTCGGAGGACTGCCGAGCGTGCTCAGGAAAACTCGAGCAACGAGTATACTCGCTCATCACTAATAGGAAACTATTTAATCATGTACATCTTTTAATATACTGTATATACTAGAGTATAAGCCGAGATTTTCAGCCCATTTTTTAGGGCTGAAAGTCCCCCTCTCGGCTTAAACTCGAGTCATATACAGGGGGGAGGCGGAGCGCAGCTGTTCTATATACTCACCCCTCCGCCGGCGCGGTCTCTGCAGCCCTGGCTCTTCTCCCACAGTCTCCTGTGCCAGTGTTCAGCGGTCAGGTGGTACCACTCATTAAAGTCATGAATATGCACATATTCACTATCTGCTCCCCTCCTCCGTGCCTCCGCTCCCCCGCCTTTCGTTCCCCCCTTACCTTCCGGCCCCCCCGACTCACCTCTCCCGGTCCTCGGATGTCCCTGGGTCCGTCCCGGCGTGCGCCCGGGATTCTTCATGGGCGCCGCCATCTTGGAAAATGGCGGGCGCATGCGCAGTGCGTCCTCCAGAGTCCAGAAATTTATTTTGATCACTGTGATAATTTTTTTTTTTCCTATTAGGCCCTGTGCACATGTTGCGGATTTTGCTGCGGATCCAGAAACCATGTACAGTACAATTTGAATAAATGGTAAAAAAAAACCCGCTGTGCACATGCTGAGGACTTTTCTGCACGGATTTGCTGCGGTTTTAAATCCGCAGCATGTCAATTCTTTGTGCGGATTCCGCAGCGGTTTTACACCTATTCCATTATAGGTGTAAAACCGCAAGGCAAAACCGCAATAAATCCGCGCTAAATACGCAGGTAAAACGCAGGTAATTTTACCTGCGGATTTAGCAAAATCGGCGTGGAAAAATCTGCAAGTGAATCCGCAACGTGTGCACGGGGCCTTAGGGTTAGGGTTAGTCTGGGTTCATATTGCATTATGACAGTCCTTTAGACGGACTGCATTACACCGTGGTATAACGCGGTGTAACGCAGTCCGTTAACGCTGCCATTCACCCCTATTTGTGTGCGCATCGCGACGCATGCCGTAAAGCGGCATGCGTTCGCAACTTGCCGTCATTCAGTGACGGAGCCTCGGACGCGGGCTGCAGCGTCTGGGCTCCGTCACCGCTAGCACAGATGAATCATCTGCTGATTCATCTGCGCTAGCGGGTATAGCATAACGCGACCACGTTATGCTACACCGTTACCAGCCGGTTAGGGTTATGGTTAGGGTTTGTATTAGGGTTAGGGGTGTGTAGGGGTTAGGGTTGGGGTTAGGGTTGTGTTGGGGTTAGGGTTGGAGTTAGAATTGAGGGGTTTCCACTATTTACGCACATCAGGGGTTCTCCATACGCGACATGGCGCCACCATTGATTCCTGCAAATTTTGCGCTCAAAAAGTCAAACAGTTCTCCCTTTATTCTGAGCCCCGACGTGTGCCCAAACAGTGGTTTACCCCCACATGTGGGGTATCAGCGTACTCGGGAAAAATTGCACAACTTTGGGGGTCTAATTTCTCCTGTTAACATTGGGGAAAAAAATTGGGGACTAAAAATATTATTTTTGTGGAAAAAAAATGATTTTTTATTTTCTCGGCTCTTCGTTATAAACTTCTGTGAAGAACTTGGAGATTCAAAGTGCTTACCACACATCTAGAGGAGTTCCTTGGGGGATCTAGTTTCCAAAATGGGGTCACTTGGGGGGGTTTCTACTGTTTAGGCACATCATGGGTTCTGCAAACGTAACATGACGCCCACAGACCATTCCATCAAGTCGGCATTTCAAAACGTCACTACTTCCCTTCCGAGCCTCGATGTGTGCCCATACAGTAGTTTTCTCCCACATATGGGATATCGGCGTACTCAGGACAAATTGGACAACAACTTTTGGGGTCTAATTTCTCCTGTTACCCTTGAGAAAATAAAAAAATTGGGGACTAAAAGATCATGTTTGTGGAAAAAATATGATTTTTTTTTGTTTTCATGCCCGGGCGTTATAAACTTCTATGTAGCCCTTGGGGGTTCAAAGTGCTCACCACACATCTAGATAAGTTCCTTGCGGGGTCTAGTTTCCAAAATGGGGTCACTTGTGGGGAGTTTCTACTGTTTAGGCACATCAGGGGCTCTGCAAACGTAACAAGATGCCCGCAGACCATTCCATCAAGTCGGCATTTCAAAGCGTCACTACTAGGGTTGAGCATTCTGATACCGAAACCCGAGTCCGATACCTGAAATCCAATGCAAGTCTATGGGAACAAAATATCGGAATTTAAAATATTCCGATATTTTGTTCCCATAGACTTACATTGGATTTCAGGTATCGGACTCGGGTTTCGGTATCGGAATGCTCAACCCTAGTCACTACATCCCTTCCGAGCCCGACGTGTGCCCATACAGTCGTTTTCTCCCACATATGGGATATCAGCGTACTCAGGACAAATTGGAAAACAACTTTTGGGGTCTAATTTCTCCTATTACCCTTGGGAAAATAAAAAATTGCGGGTTAAAAAAATCAGTTTTTGAGGAAAAAAAAAATTTTTTATTTTCTCGGCTCTGCATTATAAACTTCTGTGAAGCACGTGGGGGTTCAAGGTGCTCACCACACATCTGGATAAGTTCCTTGGGTGGGTCTAGTTTACAAAATGTGTCACTTGTGGGGGGTTTCTACTGTTTAGGCACATCAGGGGCTCTGCAAACGTAACAAGATGCCCGCAGACCATTCCATCAAGTCGGCATTTCAAAGCGTCACTACAACCCTTCCGAGCCCTGACGTGTGCCCGAACAGTGGTTCCCCCCACATATGGGGTACTAGCGTACTCAGGACAAACTGGAAAACAACTGTTGGGGTCCAGTTTCTCCTGTAACCATTGTGAAAATAAAAAATAGTGGGCTACAAAATCATTTTTTGAGAAAAAAAAAATATTTTTTATTTTCACGGCTCTGCGTTATAAATTCTGTGAAGCACCTGGGGGTTCAAAGTGCTCACTGTGCATCTAGATAAGTTCCTTAGGGGTCTAGTTTCCAAAATGGGGTCATTTCTGAGGGAGCTCCAAAGCATAGGCACACAGGGGCTCTCCAAATACGACATGGTGTCCGCTAACGATTGGCGCTAATTTTCCATTAAAAAAGTCAAATGGCGCTCCTTCCCTTCTGAGCCCTGCTGTGCGCTCAAACAGTGGTTCCCCCCACATATGGGGCACCAGCGTATTTAGGAAAAACTGGACAACAACTTTTGGGGTCCAATTTATCCTGTTACCCTTGGGAAAATAAAAAAATAGGTGGCTAAAAATGATTTTTGAGAAACAAAAATGATTTTTTTATTTTCACTCCTCTGCGTTTATAAGCTTCTGTGAAGCACTTGAGGGTTCAAAGTGCTCACTGCACATCTAGATAAGCTCCTTGGGGGGTCTAGTTTCCAAAATGGGGTCACTTTTGTGGGGTTTCTACTGTTTAGGCACATCATGGGCTCTGCAAATGCAACATGACGCCCGCAGAACATTCCATCAAGTCTGCATTCCAAAATGGCGCTCCTTCCCTTCTGAGCTCTCCCATGCGCCAAAACAGTGGTTCCCCCCCATGTATGGGGTACCAGTGTACTCAGTACAAATTGCACAACAACTTTTGTGGTCCAATTTCTCCTGTTTACCTTGTTGAAAATAAAAAATAGCGGGCTAAAAAATAATTTTTGAGGAAAAAAATGATTTTTTTATTTTCACTGCTCTGCGTTATAAACTTCTGTGAAGCACTTGGGGGTTCAGAGTGCTCACAACACATCTAGATAAGTTCCATAAGGGGTCTAGTTTCCAAAATGGTGTCACATGTGGTTTTTTTTCACTGTTTAGGCACACTGGGGTTCTCCAAACTCGTCATGGTGTCCGCTAAAGATTGGAGCTAATTTTCCATTCAAAAAGTCAAATGGCGCTGCTTCCCTTCTGGGCCCAGCTGTGCGCCCAAACAGTGGTTTATGACCACTTATGAGGTATCTGTGTACTCAGGAGAAATTGCCCAACAAATTTTAGGATCCAATTTATACCGTTGACCATGTGAAAATGAAAAAACTGAGACTAAAAGAAAATTTTTGTAAAAAAAAGTACTTTTTTTTTTTTACGGATCGATTTGTGAAGCACCTGGGGGTTCAAAGTGCTGACTATGCATCTAGATAAGTTCCTTGGGGGGTCTAGTTTCCAAAATGGGGTCACTTGTGGGGGAGCTCCAATGTTTAGGCACACAGGGACTCTCCAAATGCTACATGGCAACCGCTAAATATTCCAGCATATTTTCCATTCAAAAAGTCAAATGGCGCTCCTTCCCTTCTGAGCCCTGCCGTGCGCCCAAACAGTGGTTTATGACCACATATGAGGTATCTGTGTACTCAGGAGAAATTGCCCAACAAATTTTAGGATCCATTTTATCCTGTAGCCCATGTAAAAATGAAAAAAATTGATGCTAAAAGAAAATTTTTGTTGGAAAAATTAAAATGTCCATTTTTTCCTTCCACGTTGCTTTAGTTCCTGTGAAGCACCTGAAGGGTTAATAATCTTCTTAAATGTAGTATTGAGTAGCTTGAGGGGTGCAGTTTTTATAATGGTGTCACTTTTGGGTATTTTCTGTCATATAGACCCCTCAAAGTGACTTCAAATGTGAGGTGGTCCCTTAAAAAAATGGTTTTGTAAATTTTGCTGTAAAAATGAGAAATCGCTGGTCAACTTTTAACCCTTATAACTTCCTAACAAAAAAAAATTTTGTTCCCAAAATTGTGCTGATGTAAAGTAGACATGTGGGAAATGTTATTTATTAACTGCTTTGTGTCACATAATTCTCTGGTTTAACAGAATAAAATATAAAAATTTTAAAATTGCAAAATTTTCAAAATTTTCGCCAAATTTCCATTTTTTTCACAAATAAACTCAAAAATGATCGACCTAAATTTACCACTAACATGAAGCCCAATATGTCATGAAAAAACAGTCTCAGAATCGCTACGATCTATTGAAGCATTCCTGAATTATTACCTCATAATGGGACACTGGTCAGAATTGCAAAAAATGGCAAGGTCTTTAAGGTCAAAATAGGCTGGGTCATGAAGGGGTTAATGGAACCTGTGTGTTTGGTAAGGGGAATCAGTACTGGCTAGGTTGAGCCAGTGGAAGGAGGTCTGGGAAGAAACCTCCGGAGCGTATTGCAAGGAAGAGAAGTAGCTTGGCTGGAGCCAGCCTGTAGCCATGGTTTTTGGTACAGTGTGTCAGCAAGCAGATTCCAGACCACCCGGGGAATGGCACCTGTTGTGAATGGGTTTGAGATGAGTTCTGAGCAGAGGCTCCCTCTGGTGGTTACAAGCGGTACTAGTGAGGATTGGGAATCAGGTGTTACTGATTGGTCTTATTTAAGGGAATCATTTTCCCATCAGGGTTGCCGGTGATCAATTGTTCTGGTCTGAATCCTTCTTTCCAGTTTCCCTTGTAGCCTGCTGTGTCGTGTCTGCATCTCCTGCTATCAGATAAGACAATTTCTTATTTTGTGTTTTTGCTATATTTTTGCATTTTGTCCTGCACTTCTGTGGGGGCCTTCTGGGTCCCCTCCGGGGGCTTTTTGCCCTCTCAGTTTAGTCCAGCCACTGTGTTTTGTACTTTTGCTTTTTGCAGTTTTTTCAGTGGCTGCTGTTTTTGTTACACCAGAGAACTAATTTAGGTGGTAGAGGTCGTGTGATCTCAGGTGATTTTGAAATTAGTATGTTGGTGTTTTTCAGGGTTTTCTGGGATTGCAGTAAGTACCCTTCCTGTCCTTTTCTGTTTAGATAGTTTGGGCCCCAGCGTTTGCTCATGCTATTTTCTTTCTGTGTCAGTATTTCCTCTTGTCTAACCGCCATTATATGTTTAGGGGCTTTCTATTGTCTTTGGGGTTCTGCTCCGGGGCAGACAGCTTTCCTATTTCTATCTTTAGGTGTAGTTAGTTTCTCAGGCTGTGACGAGGCATCTAGGACCATCGTAGGAACGCTCCACGGCTGCCTCTAGTTGTGGTGGTTAGTCAGGGTACTGCAATCTCATAGATTCCAACTGCTCTGGTGTATTGCCTTTTTTACCTGCACTCCTCAGCTACCGTAACATAACAGTATCACCGGCCATAAAAATTGTATGGTACTCACAGAAGGGAAAAAAAAAAAAAAATAAATATTTTGAAGGAAGAAAAGTTGTCAGAGATATTTTTCTGTTTGTTGCATTTTTTTTTTTTTTTTTTTCCCTCTGTATCTCTGGGTGCTGGGGAGGATCTTTTCTCCCAATGGAGTTTGCACAGTTGTCTGGCCGTGTGGATCAGCTTGCCACTGAGGTTCAGAGTATTGCGGCATATCTTGCTAGGTTGCCTGTTGTGGAACCTAGGATCCCCATGCCAGATTTGTTTTCAGGGGATCGAGCTAAGTTTCAGAATTTCAAAAATAATTGTAAATTGTTTCTTGCCTTAAAATCTAAGTCCTCAGGAAACGCAGCGCAGCAGGTTCAAATTGTCATCTCTCTCCTGCGCGGCGATCCTCAGGATTGGGCTTTTTCCCTGACACCTGGGGATCCTGTTTTGAGTGATGTTGATGTATTTTTTCAGGCTTTGGGGTTATTGTACGATGAGCCTAATATCACTGATCAAGCTGAAAAAGCCTTGTTGGCATTAAATCAGGGGCTTGATGACGCTGAGTTATACTGTCAGAGATTCCGTAGGTGGGCAGTCCTGACCAAATGGAATGACGACGCTTTGGCGGCCCTTTTCCGGAAGGGTCTGTTGGATAATGTAAAGGATGTTATGGTGGGATTCCCTGTCCCCTCTGGTCTCAATGATTCTATGTCATTAGCGATTCAAATTGACAGACGTTTGCGTGAGCGGAGAAGTATGCGTGGAGTGGTGTTGCCTTGTGAGCCAGCTGCTGAGCCTATGCAGTGTGATGGAGTAGTGTCTGGGGCACAGCGTCATGAGTTTCGAAAGCGCAATGGGTTATGTTTCTACTGTGGTGATGCCTCTCATGCTATTTCAGTCTGCCCTAAGCGGGGAAGACGTTTTGCACGCTCAGTTGTCTTGGGTAGTGTTCAGACTAAGTTTTTATTAACTGTCACTCTGATATGCTCTCTGTCCTCATTTTCTGCTCAGGCTTTCGTTGATTCTGGAGCAGCTATTAACCTGATGGATTGTGATTTTGCTAAACGTTGTGGATTTCCCTTGAAACCCCTACAGAAGTCTATTCCCTACTGGGGATCGATTCTACCCCTTTGGCTGAGAATAAGCCCCAGTTTTCTACTCAGGTGATAATGAGGGTTGAACCTGATCACCAGGAGTGTTGCAAATTTTTGGTTCTATATAATCTGCATGACATTATCGTGCTGGGTTTCCCTTGGTTACAGTCTCATAATCCTGTTTTGGATTGGAAATCTGTGTCTGTAACCAGTTGGGGCTGCCAATGTGTTAATACCAACACTCCTGTTTTTTCTGCCTCCCCCCAGGCTGAGGATGTTCCTGACTTTTTGTTTGATTTTTCTGATGTGTTTATCGAAAGTAAATCTGCATCCTTGCCCCCCCATAGGAGCTATGACTGCGCTATTGAATTAGTGCCAGGTAGTAAATTCCCTAAGGGTCGCCTCTTTAACTTGTCTATACCTGAACATGACGCTATGCGGTCTTATATCAAGGAATCATTGGAGAAGGGTCATATCAGACCATCCTCTTCACCCTTAGGTGCCGGTTTTTTCTTTGTGGCCAAAAAAGATGGTTCATTAAGGCCGTGTATTGATTATCGTCTCTTGAACAATATTACTGTGAAATATCAATACCCGTTACCCTTGATTTCTGACCTGTTTTCCAGGGTGAAAAACGCTACTTGGTTTACCAAGCTTGACCTCAGGGGGGCGTATAACCTTATTCGCATTAAGCACGGGGATGAATGGAAGACGGCATTTAACACCCCTGAAGGGCATTTTGAGTACCTTGTGATGCCCTTTGGGCTCACTAATGCTCCTTCCGTCTTCCAGTCCTTCATGAATGACATTTTCAGGGATTTTGTGGACAAGTTTCTGATTGTTTATTTGGATGATATCTTGATTTTTTCTAATGACTGGGACTCTCATGTGAAACATGTTCGAACTGTATTCCAGATTTTGAGAGAGAATGCTCTGTATGTGAAGGGATCAAAGTGTCTTTTTGGCGTACAGAAGATCTCATTTCTGGGATTCATTTTGTCCCCATCTGTTATTGAAATGGACCCGGTCAAGGTTCAGGCCATCTGTGATTGGGTCCAACCTACTTCATTAAAGGCTCTTCAGAGATTTTTGGGTTTTGCCAATTTTTATCGCAAATTTATTGGTAATTTCTCTGTTATTGTTAAACCATTAACTGATTTGACCAGAAAGGGTTCTGATGTGGTGAATTGGCCTCCTGAGGCAGTCTCTGCGTTTCAGGAACTTAAGCAGAGATTCACTTCTGCTCCTGTTCTACGGCAGCCTGATGTTTCTCTGCCATTTCAGGTGGAGGTTGATGCCTCTGAAATTGGGGCAGGTGCCGTTTTGTCCCAAAAAGATCCAGAGACCTCTAAAAGTAACCCTTGTGCCTTTTTCTCTCGAAAATTTTCTCCTACTGAACGTAATTATGACGTGGGTAATCGGGAGTTATTGGCCATGAAGTGGGCTTTTGAAGAGTGGAGACATTGGCTGGAGGGAGCCAAACATCAGGTGGTGGTCCTTATGGACCATAAGAATCTGGTCTATCTGGAATCTGCCAAGCGACTCAATCCTAGACAGGCCAGGTGGGCTTGTTTTTCACACGTTTTAATTTTGTGGTTTCCTTTCTTCCTGGCACTAAGAATGTTAAGGCGGATGCCCTCTCGAGGAGTTTCCTTGCGGACTCTCCTGAGCTATCTGATCCCTCTGTTATTTTGAAGGAGGGTGTAGTTCTTTCCGCCATCTCGCCTAATTTGAGACTTGCTCTGGAGGGGTGTCAGGAGGATAGGCCCGAGCGCTGCCCTGTTGGAAAATTGTTTGTCCCGGACCAATGGAAAAAGAGTGTGATGTCTGAGATTCATTGTTCCGCATTGGCTGGGCATCCCGGAATTTTTGGTACCAGAGACTTGGTTAGTCGGTCCTTTTGGTGGCCTACCTTGTCTCGCGATGTCAGGGAATTTGTGCAGTCCTGCGAGACTTGCTCTCGCTCCAAGCCTTGCTCTCGCTCTAGTGGTTTGTTGATGCCATTGCCTGTGCCCAAGAGACCATGGACCCATATCTCTATGGATTTCATTTCCGATCTTCCTGTTTCTCAGAGAATGACCACCATCTGGGTAATTTGTGATAGGTTTTCCAAAATGATACATCTTGTGCCATTACCTAAGTTGCCTTCCTCCTCTGAATTGGTGCCGTTGTTCCTTCAGCACGTGGTTCGTTTACACGGCATTCCTGAGAACATTGTGTCTGACAGAGGAGTCCAGTTTGTTTCCAGATTTTGGAGGACTTTTTGTTCTAAACTGGGTGTTCAATTGTCTTTCTCCTCGGCATTTCATCCTCAGACCAATGGTCAAACTGAGAGAACAAACCAGACATTGGAGACTTATCTAAGATGCTTTGTGTCTGCTGATCAGGATGACTGGGTCTCTTTTTTTGCCTTTGGCTGAGTTTGCTCTTAATAATAGGGCTAGCTCTGCCACTTTGATGTCTCCGTTTTTCTGTAATTCTGGGTTTCACCCTCGATTTTCTTCAGGACAGACGGAGGCTTCTGTCTGTCCAGGTGTTGACTCTGTTGTTGAGCGTATGCAGCAGATTTGGGACCAGGTAGTGGAGAGGTTGTCCCTCTCTCAGGAGAAGGCCCAGCGGTTTGCTAACCGGCATAGGACTGATGGTCCTCGGTTTAAAGTGGGGGACTTGGTCTGGTTGTCCTCAAAGAATATTCCTATGAGAGTAGCATCTCCTAAATTTAAGCCTAGGTTCATTGGACCTTATAAGATCATGGAGATTCTTAATCCTGTTTCTTTTCGTTTGCTTCTTCCAGGGACATTTAAGATCCATAACGTGTTCCACAAGTCCTTGTTGAAGAGGTTTGTTGAGCCAGTGGTTCCTGCTGCTGTGCCTCCTGACCCTGTTTTGGTTGAGGGCAATCTGGAGTATGTGGTTGAGAAAATATTGGATTCTCGTTTTTCTAGACGAAGACTCCAGTATTTGGTTAAATGGAGAGGTTATGGTCAGGAAGATAATTCTTGGGTGTTTGCTTCGGACATCCATGCTAGGAGACTTATCCGTGCGTATCATAGAACTCATCCTGACCGACCTGGTTGCTCAAATGAGGGTTCGGTGACCCCTCCTCAAGGGGGGGGTACTGTTGTGAATGGGTTTGAGATGAGTTCTGAGCAGAGGCTCCCTCTGGTGGTTACAAGCGGTACTAGTGAGGATTGGGAATCAGGTGTTACTGATTGGTCTTATTTAAGGGAATCATTTTCCCATCAGGGTTGCCGGTGATCAATTGTTCTGGTCTGAATCCTTCTTTCCAGTTTCCCTTGTAGCCTGCTGTGTCGTGTCTGCATCTCCTGCTATCAGATAAGACAATTTCTTATTTTGTGTTTTTGCTATATTTTTGCATTTTGTCCTGCACTTCTGTGGGGGCCTTCTGGGTCCCCTCCGGGGGCTTTTTGCCCTCTCAGTTTAGTCCAGCCACTGTGTTTTGTACTTTTGCTTTTTGCAGTTTTTTCAGTGGCTGCTGTTTTTGTTACACCAGAGAACTAATTTAGGTGGTAGAGGTCGTGTGATCTCAGGTGATTTTGAAATTAGTATGTTGGTGTTTTTCAGGGTTTTCTGGGATTGCAGTAAGTACCCTTCCTGTCCTTTTCTGTTTAGATAGTTTGGGCCCCAGCGTTTGCTCATGCTATTTTCTTTCTGTGTCAGTATTTCCTCTTGTCTAACCGCCATTATATGTTTAGGGGCTTTCTATTGTCTTTGGGGTTCTGCTCCGGGCAGACAGCTTTCCTATTTCTATCTTTAGGTGTAGTTAGTTTCTCAGGCTGTGACGAGGCGTCTAGGACCATCGTAGGAACGCTCCACGGCTGCCTCTAGTTGTGGTGGTTAGTCAGGGTACTGCAATCCCAGAAAACCCTGAAAAACACCAACATACTAATTTCAAAATCACCTGAGATCACACGACCTCTACCACCTAAATTAGTTCTCTGGTGTAACAAAAACAGCAGCCACTGAAAAAACTGCAAAAAGCAAAAGTACAAAACACAGTGGCTGGACTAAACTGAGAGGGCAAAAAGCCCCCGGAGGGGACCCAGAAGGCCCCCACAGAAGTGCAGGACAAAATGCAAAAATATAGCAAAAACACAAAATAAGAAATTGTCTTATCTGATAGCAGGAGATGCAGACACGACACAGCAGGCTACAAGGGAAACTGGAAAGAAGGATTCAGACCAGAACAATTGATCACCGGCAACCCTGATGGGAAAATGATTCCCTTAAATAAGACCAATCAGTAACACCTGATTCCCAATCCTCACTAGTACCGCTTGTAACCACCAGAGGGAGCCTCTGCTCAGAACTCATCTCAAACCCATTCACAACAGGCACCTGGCGGTCACTGCTGACCTGCAGCCGCTTAGTTAAGCCCGTCCTATGCAAGGGTGAGTCTGGGAACAGTGATTGTCCCAACTGGAGTGCATTTATGTTTTATGTTTCTGTTGCCTGGTGTTTAAAGTGACAGTAAACCAGTGATTTTTGGACTAGAAGCCTGTGTGTTGCCTCGTTACTGCGGCCCGGCCACTGCCTGCCAAAGCAAATCATTACATTTGGTGGAGAATGCGGGCACACGCAGTGAGGTCAGGCTGTTTTTCGAATGGTTTTGTTTTTTCCTGCATGACAGTTGATGTCCTGAGTGAAAAAGTGACAAATAACCAGGTGAAGACGTCTGGCTGTCACTCGGCGGGGTTACCAAAGTGACAAGCGTCTGGCTGTAACTCGGCGGGGTTACGAAGGTTGCTGTGTATCGGAGGGTCCACGAAGACTGCGCAGCAGAAGCGTGCAGAGACTTGTGGTAGCGGGAGCTACAGGGACACTTGCAGTAAGAGGTTCTGCGGCAGCAGGAACTGTAGTGGCTGCGGCAGGAGCTGTGACAGTGCCAGCAGGAGCTGCTGTGGTAAGAAGGACAGTGTGAACCGAGGCACACAAACTCTTAAAGGGCCAGTACACGCCCCCCCAAAAAAAAACTTTACAGGTAATGTGTGAACTGGGTCCTGAGAGAGCCGTGGGGGAGTCCACGTGATGGTTGCCAAAAAGAGGGCGGGGTCTCAAAAAAGTACAGTGACCCAAACTGTGATGGTTGCCAAAAAGAGGGTGGAGTCCCAAAAAGGGGCGGTAACCCAAACAGGAGTGGTTTCCCAAAAAGGGGTGGAAACCCAGAGCAGGGTGGTGTCCCACAGTGGGGCAGTGACCCGAAGAGGGGTGGTGGCCCAAAAAGAGGCAGAGCTGGCAAAAAGCACGGCCGCAAAGGTACCATCGGGTTGTTGCCCGGGGCAATGATGGTGTGTCTGTCCAGTCTGTCAGTTGAGTTATCCTCCAGGTGAGAGGATACGTGGTTGTGCCCTACGGATTGAATGGTGAGGAGGAGGTGTACGGACTGGTCGATTCTGGGAGCTCGGTGACCCTAGTGAGGGCTGTACCCGATAAAATTATAGACACAAGAAAGATAGAGGTCATCTGTCAGCGTGTCAGTCTGTGAACAAGGCCGTGTTGAAAGATATAGAGGTGCTCAGAGAGGCCCAAGAGAAGCATAAGCAGGAGCTTCTCCGGAGGATAGATGAGTGTCGCTGCTTGACAGAGGAGCGGGATAAAGTTCTCCAAGAGCTCAAGTTAGAAAAGGAGGCTAATGTCGAGCTCCAGAAATATACAAATAACCGACAACTCGAACTCTCACGCTCTGCTGATAGGATTGCAATGAAGGAGAGCGAACATGAGAGGTTGACCGGAGAAGGGGCCTCGACGGAGAAAGAAATCCAGCAAGGGAAATGCCACGCAGCTGGCCACCCAATAAGTGTCGGTGTCTTGGAAAACGGCGCTGACGCTCAGGACGTTGAGGTCCAACAATCTGTCCAAGAAGGTGAGACTTTGGTTTTCAAGTACGTGATAGAGGTACCCGAAGACATGCGAGAAGCTTGCAACAGTGAGGGTGTGCATGAGGCCTTTGAAAAAGTAGTGGAAGCATGTAGTGTGCACTGGGCACCTGAGACGAACCAGTTGGTGATACTGTCGACTAGGGAAGTCACAGAGAAGCGGGTGGCTGTCTTGAAGGATATGCATCTTCAATGTCTCCACATAAAACAGAGGATCATGATGGAGAATAGGAAAGCCGCTCGACACCTGGAGCTGAAGAGGGAAGCTCATAATTGTCTGGGCTTGATGGAAGACATCATTCTGGTACCCAGAAATTTGGTGGGGAAAAGTGATGCAAGAAATGGTGAATAGATCCGGTGTGAAGAGACTGAGGATTCCGGCTGATGACGTAGCCCAGGTCAGAAGTGAAGATGGGATGGTTCCATTCCTGGTTGTCGGTTCCAGGGAGAGTCTTGAGAATATCCGGATGCTCCTGGGGTATCACGTGGTGTACCTGAAGGTAATCGAGCAGCTAGGACGTGAGAGGGAGCAGATCCATAAAGAGCTGCAGGAAATAGAGAGAAATGGCCAGCAGAGAGAGTACTGGAAAAGGCCTGATGAAAGACGTATAAGTAGCTCAGGGCTGAGTGACCAAAGTGGGAGACCCTGTAGTGAACGGAATGACCCAGAGTCAGACTCAGATCGGCCAGTAGGCTTTACAGGACGGTAAACCCATGACCGCAACAACCGTAGGAAGCGGCCATGTAAGGAAAGGTCGGATAAAGGGTCACACTTGGAAAGGGGGTTGACTAGAAATGGTCTGGTGACACAGACAGATGGTGACTCCAGGGCTGAAGCCCAAGGCCGACATACTGACGGCTGGGGGCGGGGGAGGCCTAACAAATGTGAGATGTATGACGACCAAACCCAACTGAGACAGCCATCTCGACTGGTGGAACAAGGTGACATGGACGCCCGGTCGCGGGGGTACCGGGTTAATGACATGTGTCCACCCCATAGGGTTGAACAAAGGGGGGAGGTATGTTATACACCAAAAGGGGTCTTGCTGGATGGGAGATATATTTCTCCCAGCAGGCTAAAGTTTGGCTGGGATTTTCCCTGAAGACAATGACCTGTGATGAGGTCATAGTCGCGTGAGCAGCTCAGGTGATGTGTAATGCACCTATGGGTGTGGTTGAGGGATATTTAATGGAACCTGTGTGTTTGGTAAGGGGAATCAGTACTGGCTAGGTTGAGCCAGAGGAAGGAGGTCTGGGAAGACACCTCCGGAGCGTATTGCAAGGATGAGAAGGAGCTTGGCTGGAGCCAGCCTGTAGCCATGGTTTTTGGTACAGTGTGTCAGCAAGCTCAAGCAAGCAGATTCCAGACCACCCGGGGAATGGCACCTGGCGGTCACTGCTGACCTGCAGCCGCTTAGTTAAGCCCGTCCCATGCAAGGGTGAGTCTGGGAACTGTGATTGTCCAAGCTGGAGTGCATTTATGTTTTGTTATGTTTCTGTTGCCTGGTGTTTAAAGTGACAGTAAACCAGTGATTTTTGGACTAGAAGCCTGTGTGTTGCCTCGTTACTGCGGCCCGGCCACTGCCTACCAGAGCAAATCATTACAGGGCATAATACATGGGGCATCTGTGGGGGCATAATCTATGGCGCATCTATGGGGGCATAATACATGGAGCATCTATGGGGCATAATCTAAGGAGCATCTATGGGGGCATAATCTATGGAGCATCTATGGGGACATAATACATGGGTCATCTATGGGGGCATAATCTGTGGAGCATCTATGGGGGCATAATCTGTGGAGCATCTATGGGGCATAATCTGTGGAGCATCTATGGGGGCATAATACATGGAGCATCTATGGGGGCATAATCTAAGGAGCATCTATCGGGGCATAATCTAAGGAGCATCTATGGGGCACAATCTATGGAGCGTCTATGGGGCAAAATACATGGGCAGCATATGGGGCACAATACATGGGCAGCATATGGGGCACAATCTATGGAGCATCTTGTGGGGCATAATACATGGGGCAGCATATGGGGCACAATACATGGAGCATCTTGTGGGGCATAATATATGGGGCAGCATATGGGGCATAATCTCATTTTCCACCCTAGGCTTATACTTGAGTTGATAAGTTTTCCCAGTTTTTTGTGGCAAAATTAGGGGGGTCGGCTTATACTCGGGTCGGCTTATACTCGAGTATATACGGTAATTAGAAAACAGATTGTACATGAATGTAAAAAAATGGACACATGGATGTTATGAACGAGCATATGGCTGAAAATCAGATGAAAATTGTCCTATTATTTTTTTTTGTATGCTCTTCTACAGCCGGCATATGGCTCCGTCACTAGTTTTCTTTTTTCCCTTTAAAATAACTGGAAACGTAATAAATTCTACACATACCTTATACAGTCAGTGAGCTCTGTCTGGCGCTTGTGTCAGTTGTTGGACAAGTCTTTTTTTCCTCAAGGGTTTTGGCTTTCTCTTGCTATAAAGAAGCAAACTAATGGCGCGCTAAACATTAGTGGGGGCTTGTACACCTACCAATAATCTGTAGAGGAACCAAGAATGAACCTCTGCTCAGATGATTGAAGATGTAATGCAGTGTTTCATTTATGTCCAAAGGCCATTCTCCACCCTGGGTTCACAAACAACGAACCCTGTGGTAGCCATCTATCCAACTTTGTGAACATTTCACTTAGTAGTCGTAAAACAGCGGAACATCTCCAGCAGCAAATGTTTGGACTTTGTGTGACAGATTATTTTGTATGTTTTGCAGCAGGGGTTGCATTTCTCCAGATTAATTTTGGAGATAATACTTGGCATAATATAAATGCGTGATAACCGTAATGATGATAATCAATACTTTGTGTAATATAAGCTCATGATCGCAGTAATGATAATACTTGGTGTAATATAAGTGCATGATGGCAGTAATGATGATAATACTTGGTGTAATATAAGCGCATGATCGCAGTAATGATGATAATGCTTGGTGTAATATAAGCGCATCATTGCAGTAACGATAATACTTGGTGTAATATAAGCGCATGATGGCAGTAATGATGATAATGCTTGGTGTAATATAAGCGCATCATTGCAGTAACGATAATACTTGGTGTAATATAAGCGCATGATGGCAGTAATGATGATAATACTTGGTGTAATATAAGCGCATGATCGCAGTAATGATGATAATGCTTGGTGTAATACAAGTGCATCATCGCAGTAATGATAATACTTGGTGTAATATAAGCGCATGATGACAGTAATGATGATAATACTTGGTGTAATATAAGTGCATGATCACAGTAGTGATCATACTTGGTGTAATATAAGCGCATAATTGCAGTAATGATGATAATACTTGGTGTAATATAAGCGCATGATGGCAGTAATGATGATAATACTTGGTGTAATATAAGCGCTTGATCGCAGTAATAATCGCATGATCGCACTAAGTTAATACTTGGTGTAATATAAGCGCATGATGGCAGTAATGATGATAATACTTGGTGTAATATAAGCGCATGATCGCAGTAATGATGATAATACTTGGTGTAATATAAGCGCATGATCGCAGTAATGATGATAATACTTGGTGCAATATAAGCGCTTGATCGCAGTAATAAGCGCATGATGGCAGTAATGATAATACTTGGTGTAATATAACCGCATGATGGCAGTAATGATGATAATACTTGGTGTAATATAAGCGCATGATGGCAGTAATGATGATAATACTTGGTGTAATATGAGCGCATGATGGCAGTAATGATGATAATACTTGGTGTAATATAAGTGCATGATGGTAGTAATGATGATAATACTTGGTGTAATATAAGCGCATGATGGCAGTAATGATGATAATACTTGGTGTAATATAAGTGCATGATGGTAGTAATGATGATAATACTTGGTGTAATATAAGCGCATGATGGCAGTAATGATGATAATACTTGGTGTAATATAAGCGCATGATCGCAGTAATGATGATAATACTTGGTGTAATATAAGCGCATGATCGCAGTAATGATGATAATACTTGGTGCAATATAAGCGCTTGATCGCAGTAATAAGCGCATGATGGCAGTAATGATAATACTTGGTGTAATATAACCGCATGATGGCAGTAATGATGATAATACTTGGTGTAATATAAGCGCATGATGGCAGTAATGATGATAATACTTGGTGTAATATGAGCGCATGATGGCAGTAATGATGATAATACTTGGTGTAATATAAGTGCATGATGGTAGTAATGATGATAATACTTGGTGTAATATAAGCGCATGATGGCAGTAATGATGATAATACTTGGTGTAATATAAGCGCATGATCGCAGTAATGATGATAATACTTGGTGTAATATAAGCGCATGATCGCAGTAATGATGATAATACTTGGTGCAATATAAGCGCTTGATCGCAGTAATAAGCGCATGATGGCAGTAATGATAATACTTGGTGTAATATAAGCGCATGATGGCAGTAATGATGATAATACTTGGTGTAATATAAGCGCATGATGGCAGTAATGATGATAATACTTGGTGTAATATGAGCGCATGATGGCAGTAATGATGATAATACTTGGTGTAATATAAGTGCATGATGGTAGTAATGATGATAATACTTGGTGTAATATAAGCGCATGATGGCAGTAATGATGATAATACTTGGTGTAATATAAGCGCATGATCGCAGTAATGATGATAATACTTGGTGTAATATAAGCGCATGATCGCAGTAATGATGATACTTGGTGTCATATAAGTGCATGATCGCAGTAATGATGATAATGCTTGGTGTAATATAAGCGCATGATGGCAGTAATGATGATAATTGGTGTAATAAAAGTGCATGATCGCAGTAATGATGATATTACTTGATGTAATATAAGCGCATGATGGCAGTAATGATGATAATACTTGGTGTAATATAAGCGCATCATCGCAGTAATGATAATACTTGGTGTAATATAAGCGCATGATGGCAGTAATGATGATAATACTTGGTATAATATAAGCGCATGATCACAGTAATGATGATAATACTTAGTGTAATATAAGCGCATGATGGCATATAATGATGATAATACTTGGTGTAATATAAGCGCATGATCGCAGTAATGATGATACTTAGTGTAATATAAGCTCATGATGGCATATAATGATGATAATACTTGGTGTAATATAAGCGCATGACCGCAGTAATGATGATACTTGATGTAATGTAAGCGCATGATCGCAGTAATGATGATAATACTTGGTGTAATATAAGCGCTTGATCGCAGTAATAAGCGCAAGATCGCAGTAATGATAATACTTGGGGTAATATAAGCGCATGATGGCAGTAATGATGATAATACTTGGTGTAATATGAGCGCATGATGGCAGTAATGATGATAATACTTGGTGTAATATAAGCGCATGATGGTAGTAATGATAATAATACTTGGTGTAATATAAGCGCATGATGGCAGTAATGATGATAATACTTGGTGTAATATAAGCACATGATCGCAGTAATGATGATAATACTTGGTGTAATATAAGCGCATGATCGCAGTAATGATGATAATACTTGGTGTCATAAGTGCATGATCGCAGTAATGATGATCATGCTTGGTGTAATATAAGCGCATGATGGCAGTAATGATGATAATATTTGGTGTAATAAGTGCATGATCGCAGTAATGATGATATTACTTGATGTAATATAAGCGCATGATGGCAGTAATGATGATAATACTTGGTGTAATATAAGCGCATCATCGCAGTAATGATGATAATGCTTGGAGTAATATAAGCGCATCATTGCAGTAACGATAATACTTGGTGTAATATAAGCGCATGATGGCAGTAATGATGATAATACTTGGTGTAATATAAGCGCATGATTGCAGTAATGATGATAATGCTTGGTGTAATACAAGTGCATCATCGCAGTAATGATAATACTTGGTGTAATATAAGCGCATGATGACAGTAATGATAATACTTGGTGTAATATAAGTGCATGATCACAGTAGTGATCATACTTGGTGTAATATAAGCGCATGATTGCAGTAATGATGATAATACTTTGTGTAATATAAGCGCATGATGGCAGTAATGATGATAATGCTTGTGTAATGTATGTAGTACAGTTCATATAGCGTCTTGTGCTTGGGTGCGATGAAAACACAGGAGTCACAGGTTTGATATAGAAAAGTCCTGTATTACTTCATACAAGTTGGCAGAAATAGTCACACAGTTTGCAGACACAGAAACAGGAGACACAGCAGGCCAGAGTAATCCAAGCTCAGCAATCACTCTCCAATACAGATTCAGGATCTTCTTCTCTGTTACCGTAAGTCCATGCAAACGTGGGTCTTTCAAAGAGCAGGGTTCAGAGTCCACAAGTGCTTCAGAGTTCCTCAGTAGGAATAGCTGGAGTACAAGGTCCAAGGCTTACAGGAGTCAAGTCACAGGTTCACTGCAGGCTAGATTCTGAAGCACTGATTGCTCAGCTGTGGCTGCTTAAGAAGCAAAGGAGAGAATCAGGGCGGGAACATGCAAGCTGGAAACTCCATTTTGACTGAGGGCAAGATAGCTGCAGCAAGACAGAAAGTAAAATGGCTGACGAACAAACTGAGTTTCAGGAATATATACATAGAACCTTACATTACTCCCCCTTAAGGACAACCTCCGGATGACCTCAGACCAGGCTTGTGTGGGTACCTCTGATGAAACTGACGGAGCAAGCGAGGAGCATTAACGTTATTGACCGGTTCCCATGAGTTGTCCTCCACTGGGCAGCCCTGCCATTTAATCAGATATTGTAACTGATTTCTATACAACCTGGAATCTAAAATCCTTTCCACCACAAATTCTTCCTGACCATCGACTAGCACTGGGTCAGGGCAAGGAGAGGAACGTCCAGGAAACGTATTGGGTGTCGCAGCCTTTAGTAGGGATACATGAAAGACAGGGTGGATTCTCATAGTTCTGGGCAGTTGAAGACGACAAGCAACGGCACTTATAATTTTACTGATTTTATAGGGTCCAATGTACTTATGTCCCAACTTAGACGATGGAATCCTTAACTTAAGATTTCTGGTTGACAGCCAGACCAAGTCTCCTACCTTGAAAGCTGGTGCAGGTTTACGAAATTTATCTGCTGCTTTCTTGTACCTTTCTTGAGCCGATTCCAGATTTTCCTTTAGAAGATCCATATTCTTCTGTAAAGACGTGATTCTTTCAGCCACAGCTGGTAAAGGCGTTTCTATGGGAAATCGTGGTAGAATGTTAGGATGATAACCTAGATTAGAGTAAAAAGGAGACTGTTTAGTGGAGGCACTCTGAGAGTTGTTATACGAGAACTCAGCTAATGGAAGTAGATCCACCCAATCATCCTGTAGGTGGCAGATAAAGCAGCGGAGATACTGCTCCAGGGTTTGATTGGTTCGTTCGGTCTGTCCATTAGTCTGGGGATGAAAAGCAGAAGAAAGGTTTACTTTAATGTCCAATGCTGCACAGAAATTTTGCCAAAACCTAGAAGTGAATTGCACCCCTCGATCCGAAATAACCTCATCCTGTACTCCATGTAAGCGAAACACATCTTTAATCATCAAATCTGATGTCTGTTTTGCAGTGGGTAAGCCGACACAAGGGATAAAATGAGCTGCCTTTGTTAGACGGTCAACCACCACTAGAATGGTGTTCTTCCCCTGAGAGGTTGGTAACTCCACAATGAAGTCCATAGAAATGGATCCCCACGGCGGGACGGGGTGAGAAGAGGCTGTAACAGACCAGTTGGTGAGGAGCGAGGTGTTTTGCATCTTGCACAGACCTCACATGAAGTGACATAATTCAAAACATCCTTCCTGCAAGTGGGCCACCAAAAGAAACGAGAAAGAAATTCCTGTGTCTTTAGAATTCCTCTATGCCCAGCTATCTTGGAATCGTGAATGAGTTGCAATACTCTTAATCTGACTGTTTCAGGAATATACAGACATTGTCCCTGAATCCACACACCATTCTTAAAGACAAGACTTACGTCCCTTGGGGGTTGTGCCAAAAAGGAATCCGCATGGTATGCTTCCTTGATGTCCTTAAGTAGGTCTTGATTATGAATTACTCCTAGGAATCTAGAGTCAGGAAGAATAGTCTTAGGAGGAGTAATTGGACGTGTCTCTGCTGAGTAAATCCTAGAGAGTGCATCAGTCTTTCCATTGCGGGATCCTGGTCTATAAGAGATGATAAAATTAAATTGGTTTAAGAAAAGATTCCAGCGAGCCTGGCGAGGAGTCAGGCACTTAGCCGACCTGATAAACTCAAGGTTACGATGGTCTGTCAGGACGACTATTTGCTGTGCAGCTCCCTGAAGAAGGTGTCTCCATTCTTTGAAGGCGGCAATAATGGCCAACAACTCTCTATTGCCCACATCGTAGTTCCTCTCAGCCGAAGACAACTGCTGGGAAAAGAAGGCACAGGGATGCAAGACATTCTTCTCACCTGTTCTCTGAGAGAGTATAGCTCCAACGGCACAGTCTGAAGCATCCACCTCTATTATGAAGGCAAGCTCGGGGTTGGGATGTACTAGGATAGGTGCAGTGGTAAATTTATCTTTTAGACGGGAAAATGCTTCCTGGGCTTGGGGAGTCCAGGAAAACCTAGACTCTTTCCGGGTAAGTTGAGTGATAGGTGACACTACCTCAGAGAAATTTCTAATGAAACGTCTATAGAAGTTGGCAAACCCGATGAAGCGCTGTACCTCCTTCACATTTCTAGGACTTGGCCAATCCTTGATGGCTTGGGTTTTGCTTCCATCCATACTAATTCCTTGTGTAGACAGTACATACCCCAGAAATTGAATTTCGGTCCTATGGAATTCACACTTTTCAAGTTTGATGTAAAGATGATTTTGTCTTAGACGTTCCAAGACCATTCTCACATGTCCATGATGTTCCTCTGTGGAGTTAGAAAAAATTAGAATATCATCCAAATAAATTACCACGAATGTATCTAGGAGATCCCTGAAGATGTCATTCACCAAGTGTTGGAAAGTGGCTGGGGCGGTACTCAGACCAAAAGGCATAACTAGATATTCAAAGTGTCCATAGCGTGACCTGAATGCAGTCTTCCATTCATCCCCAGGTCTAATACGGACTAAGTTATAGGCCCCACGAAGATCTAGTTTAGAAAAAATTTTGGCATGTCGCACTCTCTCCAATAGCTCAGGGATTAAAGGCAATGGATAACGGTTTCTAATAGTAACCTTATTGAGTTCCCTATAGTCTACGCATGGTCTCAGAGATCAATCTTTCTTCTTTACAAAGAAGATGGGTGCACCTGCAGGAGATGAAGAGGGGCGTATGAAGCCCTTGGCTAGATTTTCATCTATGTAATCCTTTAAAGCCTTTAGCTCGGGCCCCGCCAGGGGGTAGATCTTACCAAAAGGTATCTCTGCTCCAGGCAATAATTCAATTGGACAATCATATGGACGGTGAGGAGGAAGCTGGTCAGCGTTCTTCTTGTCACATAAATCCACATAGTCCTGGTATACAGCTGGTAGTTCAGGGACTGACATGATTCCTTTAGGAACAGAGCAAGCTGAAACTTTTGGACTCATCTGTTTCTCTGGAAAGTGTAATTCCTTGGTCTCCCAGTTAATGGTAGGATTCTGAGCCTGCAGCCATGGTAGCCCTAGAATAATGGGAAAGTGGGGAGAAGAGATAAGCATAAAGGACAGTTTCTCTTGATGATCTTTACCCATAAGAACCCTCAAAGGCTCTGTTTCCTGATCCACTGGTCCAGAGGTCAGCAGGGAGCCATCCACAGTTTCTATCTGTACTGGAGTAGCCTTCTTCACTGAACGTATTCCCTGTTTCAGAGCAAAGGAGACATCCATAAAATTTCCACTTGCCCCTGAGTCGATCATAGCAGAGCTAGACACCCAAGCTGAGTCAACCCAGAGTTTGATGGAAAGAAAGCAATGAGAATTGTTTTTCTTACAACTCAGCTGGGACACCGCTGAGGAAACTTGAAAAATGGCAGCGTTTACACAGTCAACGTCCTCAGAGGTAACGGAGTTTAAGTCCGAGAGAATCAAGATCTGTTGCTGCAGATCTCTCTGGAGCCTGAGGCTCGGACCTGACAGATCCCCTCTCGCAACACTCACAATGAATGAGTGCTGCAGTAGTCTTACGAGAACGGCTGGGGCAGTTTATAATGAAGTGCCCTGACTTACCACAATAGAAACATAGATTCTCCTTAAAACGATGTTCCTTGCGTGCATCACTAACCCGTCGTTGTAAAGAGTCTACCTGCATGGGTTCAGGTTCAGATTCCCGTGTAATCCTACTCAAAGGTTCCTTAGCTGGAGAGGAAGGTAGGAAAAGGTTAGTACGATTGCTTTCGAACCATCTCTCTTGCCTGCGTTCTGTCAGACGAGTATCAATACGGATGCAGTAGTTAATAAAGTCACCTAACGCAGTGGGAGGGTCGGCACGAGCAAGTTCATCCTTAATCAGTGGAGATAACCCTTTTCAAAAAATAGATTTTTTGGCGGAACTGTCCCAGGTGGTATCAAGGGCCCATCTCCTGAAATCCAAGGCATATTCAGCTACCGAGTGCTTACCTTGGCGCAAAGCTAACATGGCTGCTTCAGCTGTTGCACCTCGATTGGGGTCATCAAACACCTGCCCCATGGCTGAAATAAAATCATCAAGGTGATTCAAACAATCATCCTCAGTCTCAATCAGAGGGTTTGCCCACATTAAAGCCTTGTTGGTAAGCAACATAATTATAGTAAGCACCTTAGATCGTTCAGTGGGAAATTGTGAAGCATGTGCAGAAAAAAAAAGATTGCATTGATTAATAAATCCCCTGAATTTCTCACGTTCACCGCCAAAACGAAAAGGGGCAACTTGGGAATCCCAGCACTCGGGGCTACGGCAGGAGCCTGGACTCGCCCCTCTAGAACCTCAATCCTGGCTCGCAAATCCTGGGTAGTCTGTCCAACCACTTGCAAATTGTGATTATTGAGGTCCTGTAGATTTGTAAAACGGGTCTTTATATTCTGCAAATCTGCAAGGATATTATCAGTCACTCCGCAAAGTTCCTTTATGCGGGCCTCCATTTTCCAGATCTTTTAAGACAGGATTACTGGAAGAAGAGGAGAGAAAAAAAACAATAGTGTTCACCTGTGGCAACACTGCAGAGAGAAAAAAAAAATTAAGGGAACTGCTCACCTGGAATGGTTGTGAGAAGTCACAACCACTATCATCACAGAAAGTTTCAACCAGACATCTGATATCCAGAGTTACAGCAGACAAAAAAGAGAAAAGAAAGGAAAAAAAAAAAAAAACAATAGTGTTTACCTGTGGTAACACTGCAAAAGAAAAAAACTTAAGGGAATTGCTCACCTGGAATGGTTGTGAGAAGTCACAACCACTGTCATCACAGAAAGTACAACCGGACGTCTGATATCCACAGTACAGCAGACACAGCCTTCCAGACCCAGCAGACACTAACGTTTTGGCTTCAGAATCTTGTAATGTATGTAGTACAGTTCATATAGCGTCTTGTGCTTGGGTGCGATGAAAACACAGGAGTCACAGGTTTGATATAGAAAAGTCCTGTATTACTTCATACAAGTTGGCAGAAATAGTCACACAGTTTGCAGACACAGAAACAGGAGACACAGCAGGCCAGAGTAATCCAAGCTCAGCAATCACTCTCCAATACAGATTCAGGATCTTCTTCTCTGTTACCGTAAGTCCATGCAAACGTGGGTCTTTCAAAGAGCAGGGTTCAGAGTCCACAAGTGCTTCAGAGTTCCTCAGTAGGAATAGCTGGAGTACAAGGTCCAAGGCTTACAGGAGTCAAGTCACAGGTTCACTGCAGGCTAGATTCTGAAGCACTGATTGCTCAGCTGTGGCTGCTTAAGAAGCAAAGGAGAGAATCAGGGCGGGAACATGCAAGCTGGAAACTCCATTTTGACTGAGGGCAAGATAGCTGCAGCAAGACAGAAAGTAAAATGGCTGACGAACAAACTGAGTTTCAGGAATATATACATAGAACCTTACAGCTTGGTGTAATATAAGCGCATGATGGCAGTAATGATGATAATGCTTGGTGTAATATAAGCGCATCATTGCAGTAATGATAATACTTGGTGTAATATAAGCGCATGATGGCAGTAATGATGATAATGCATGATGTAATATAAGCGCATGATCGCAGTAATGATAATACTTGATGTAATATAAGCGCATCATCGCAGTAATGATGATAATGCATGATGTAATATAAGCGCATGATCGCAGTAATGATAATACTTGGTGTAATATAAGCGCATGATCGCAGTAATGATGATAATGCTTGGTGTAATATAAGCGCATGATTGCAGTAATGATAATACTTGGTGGAATATAAGAGCATGATGGCAGTAATGATGATAATACTTGGTGTAATATAAGCGCATGATCGCAGTAATGATAAGCGCATGATCGCAGTAATGATAAGCGCATGATTGCAGTAATGATGATTATACTTGGTGTAATATAAGCGCATGATGGCAGTAATGATGATAATACTTGGTGTAATATAAGCGCATCATCGCAGTAATGATGATAATGCTTGGTGTAATACAAGCGCATCATCGCAGTAATGATAATACTTGGTGTAATATAAGCGCATGATGACAGTAATGATGATAATACTTGGTGTAATATAAGTGCATGATCGCAGTAGTGATAATACTTGGTGTAATATAAGCGCATGATGGCAGTAATGATGATAATGCTTGGTGTAATATAAGCGCATCATTGCAGTAATGATAATACTTGGTGTAATATAAGCGCATGATGGCAGTAATGATGATAATGCATGATGTAATATAAGCGCATGATCGCAGTAATGATAATACTTGGTGTAATATAAGCGCATCATCGCAGTAATGATGATAATGCATGATGTAATATAAGCGCATGATCGCAGTAATGATAATACTTGGTGTAATATAAGCGCATGATGACAGTAATGATGATAATACTTGGTGTAATATAAGCGCATGATGGCAGTAATGATGATAATACTTGGTGTAATATAAGCGCATGATGGCAGTAATGATGATAATACTTGGTGTAATATAAGCGCTTGATCGCAGTAATAATCGCATGATCGCACTAATGTTAATACTTGGTGTAATATAAGCGCATGATGGCAGTAATGATGATAATACTTGGTGTAATATAAGCGCATGATGGCAGTAATGATGATAATACTTGGTGTAATATGAGCGCATGATGGCAGTAATGATGATAATACTTGGTGTAATATAAGCACATGATGGCAGTAATGATGATAATACTTGGTGTCATATAAGTGGATGATCGCAGTAATGATGATAATACTTGGTATAATATAAGTGCATGATCGCAGTAATGATGATAATACTTGGTGTAATATAAGCGCATGATGACAGTAATGATGATAATACTTAGTGTAATATAAGCGCTCTAGATGCATTGAGTATTCTATTTTCTCCCACCCTCCCATCCTTGTATGCATGGCTCTGCTCCCACCCTCCCATCCTATATACATGGCTCCGCTCCCACCCTCCCATGCTATGTACACTGCTCCTCTCCCACTCTCCCATCCTATATACACGGCTCCTCTTCCACCCTCCCATCCTGTATACACGGCTCCGCTCCCACCCTCCCATCCTATATACACGGCTCCTCTCCCACCCTCCCATCCTATATACACGGCTCCTCTCCCACCCTCCCATGCTATATACACGGCTCCGCTCCCACCCTCCCATCCTGTATACCCGGCTCCGCTCCCACCCTCCCATCCTGTATACACGGCTCCTCTCCCACCCTCTCATCCTGTATACACGGCTCCGCTCCCACCCTCCCATCATATATACACGGCTCCGCTCCCACCCTCCCATCATATATACACGGCTCCTCTGCCACCCTCCCATCGTGTATGCACGGCTCGGCTCCCACCCTCCCATCCTGTATACACGGCTCCGCTTCCATCCTGTATACACGGCTCCGCTTCCATCCTGTATACACGGCTCCGCTTCCATTCTGTATACACGGCTCCGCTTCCATCCTGTATACACGGCTCCGCTTCCATCCTGTATACACGGCTCCGCTCCCATCCTGTATACACGGCTCCGCTCCCATCCTGTATACACGGCTACACTCCCACCCTCCCATCCTGTATACATGGCTCCGCTCCCACCCTCCCATCCTTGTAAACATGGCTCCGTTCCCACCCTCCCATCCTTGTATACATGGCTCCGCTCCCACCCTCCAATTCTGTATACATGGCTCCGCTCCCACCCTCCAATTCTATATACATGGCTCCGCTCCCACCCTCCAATTCTATATACATGGCTCCGCTCCCAGCCTGTATACATGGCTCCGCTCCCACCCTCCCATCCTATATACATGGCTCCTCTCCCACCCTCCAATTCTATATACATGGCTCCGCTCCCACCCTGTATACATGGCTCCGCTCCCACCCTCCCATTCTATATACATGGCTCCGCTCCCACCCTCCCATCCTATATACATGGCTCCTCTCCCACCCTCCAATTCTATATACACGGCTCCGCTCCCACCCTCTCATCCTGTATACATGGCTCCGCTCCCACCCTCCCATCCTTGTATGCATGGTTCCGCTCCCACCCTCCCATCCTATATACATAGCTCCGCTCCCACCCTCCAATTCTATATACATGGCTCCGCTCCCACCCTCCAATTCTATATACATGGCTCCGCTCCCACCCTCTCATCCTGTATACATGGCTCCGCTCCCACCCTCCCATCCTTGTATGCATTGCTCCGCTCCCCCCTCCCATCCTATACACATGGCTCCGCTCCCACCCTCCAATCCTATATACATGGCTCCGCTCCCACCCTCCAATTCTATATACATGGCTCCGCTCCCACCCTGTATACATGGCTCCGCTCCCACCCTGTATACATGGCTCCGCTCCCACCCTGTATACATGGCTCCACCCTCCGCTGGTCTCCCCATCATACTTACCCTCCTCGCTCCGTCGCTGCACGTCCCTGCATCTCTATCCAGTCGCGTCAGCTTCTTCCTCTGTGGTGTGGTCACGTGGTACAGCTCATTAAGGTCATGAATATGGACGCCACGCCTATGGGAGTGGAGTCGTGTCCATATTCATGACCTTAATGAGCTGTTGTGAATGGGTTTGAGATGAGTTCTGAGCAGAGGCTCCCTCTGGTGGTTACAAGCGGTACTAGTGAGGATTGGGAATCAGGTGTTACTGATTGGTCTTATTTAAGGGAATCATTTTCCCATCAGGGTTGCCGGTGATCAATTGTTCTGGTCTGAATCCTTCTTTCCAGTTTCCCTTGTAGCCTGCTGTGTCGTGTCTGCATCTCCTGCTATCAGATAAGACAATTTCTTATTTTGTGTTTTTGCTATATTTTTGCATTTTGTCCTGCACTTCTGTGGGGGCCTTCTGGGTCCCCTCCGGGGGCTTTTGCCCTCTCAGTTTAGTCCAGCCACTGTGTTTTGTACTTTTGCTTTTTGCAGTTTTTTCAGTGGCTGCTGTTTTTGTTACACCAGAGAACTAATTTAGGTGGTAGAGGTCGTGTGATCTCAGGTGTTTTTGAAATTAGTAGAGTTGGTGCCTTTCAGGGTTTTCTGGGATTGCAGTAAGTACCCTTCCTATCCTTTTCTATTTAGTTAGTTTGGGCCCCAGCGTTTGCTCATACTATTTTCTTTCTGTGTCAGTATTTCCTCTTGTCTAACCGCCATTACATGTTTGGGGGCTTTCTATTATCTTTGGGGTTCTGCTCCGGGGCAGATAGCTTTCCTATTTCTATCTTTAGGTGTAGTTAGTTTCTCAGGCTGTGACGAGGCGTCTAGGACCATCGTAGGAACGCTCCACGGCTGCCTCTAGTTGCGGTGGTTAGTCAGGGTACTGCAATCTCATAGATTCCAACTGCTCTGGTGTATTTCCTTTTTTACCTGCACTCCTCAGCTACCGTAACATAACATGAGCGGTACTAAGTGACCACACAGCACAGGATAGAAGCAGACGCGCCGGGACAGGGACGGAAGGTGAGTATGTTCTGAAGATGACCTGCGGCTACCATTGGGAGACCAGCGGCTAGCTCCGCTGATCTCCCGACGATAGCTGTGGCGTGGGCTGGATGTGCCTGTCGCTGACTGGTCGCGTCCGGCCGGGCGCGAGAAATCAGCGACTCAGGATTTCCGTTTCAGACGGAAGTGAAAAGTTAGACAATTATATAGTAGATGATGGCAGTAATGATGATAATACTTAGTGTAATATAAGCTCATGATCGCAGTAATGATGATAATACTTGTGTAATATAAGTGCATGAACGCAGTAATGATGATAATACTTGTGTAATATAAGTGCATGATGGCAGTAATGATAATACTTGGTGTAATATAAGTGCATGATCGCAGTAATGATGATAATACTTGTGAATTATATAAGTGCATGAACGCAGTAATGATGATAATACTTGTGTAATATAAGTGCATGATCGCAGTAATAATAATACTTGTGTAATATAAGTGCATGATCGCAGTAATGATGATACTTGTGTAATATAAGTGCATGATCGCAGTAATGATAATACTTGTGTAATATAAGTGCATGATCGCAGTAATGATAATACTTGTGTAATATAAGTGCATGATCGCAGTAATGATAATAATACTTGTGTAATATAAGTGCATGATCGCAGTAATGATGATAATACTTGTGTAATATAAGTGCATGATGGCATATAATGATGATAATACTTGTGTAATATAAGTGCATGATCGCAGTAATGATAATACTTGTGTAATATAAGTGCATGATCGCAGTAATGATGATAATACTTGTGTAATATAAGTGCATGATGGCATATAATGATGATAATACTTGTGTAATATAAGTACATGATCGCAGTAATGATAATACTTGTGTAATATAAGTGCATGATCGCAGTAATGATAATACTTGTGTAATATAAGTGCATGATCGCAGTAATGATAATAATACTTGTGTAATATAAGTGCATGATCGCAGTAATGATGATAATACTTGTGTAATATAAGTGCATGATGGCATATAATGATGATAATACTTGTGTAATATAAGTGCATGATCGCAGTAATGATAATACTTGTGTAATATAAGTGCATGATCGCAGTAATGATGATAATACTTGTGTAATATAAGTGCATGATGGCATATAATGATGATAATACTTGTGTAATATAAGTACATGATCGCAGTAATGATAATACTTGTGTAATATAAGTGCATGATCGCAGTAATGATAATAATACTTGTGTAATATAAGTGCATGATCGCAGTAATGATGATAATACTTGTGTAATATAAGCTCATGATCGCAGTAATGATGATAATACTTGTGTAATATAAGTGCATGATCGCAGTAATGATAATACTTGTGTAATATAAGTGCATGATCGATAATGATGATAATACTTGTGTAATATAAGTGCATGATGGCATATAATGATGATAATACTTGTGTAATATAAGTGCATGATCGCAGTAATGATAATACTTGTGTAATATAAGTGCATGATGGCATATAATGATGATAACTTGTGTAATATAAGTGCATGATCGCAGTAATGATAATACTTGTGTAATATAAGCTCATGATCGCAGTAATATGATAATACTTGTGTAATATAAGTGCATGATCACAGTAATGATGATGATACTTGTGTAATATAAGTGCATGATCGTAATAATGATGATAATACTTGTGTAATATTAGTGCATGATGGCAGTAATGATAATACTTGTGTAATATAAGCGCATAATCGCAGTAATGATAATACTTGTGTAATATAAGTGCATGATGGCATATAATGATGATAATTGTGTAATATAAGTGCATGATGCAGTAATGATAATACTTGTGTAATATAAGCGCATGATCGCAGTAATGATAATACTTGTGTATATAAGTGCATGATCGCAGTAATGATGATAATACTTGTGTAATATAAGTGCATGATCGCAGTAATGATGATGATACTTGTGTAATATAAGTGCATGATCGCAGTAATGATATAATACTTGTGTAATATAAGTGCATGATAGCATATAATGATGATAATACTTGTGTAATATAAGTGCATGATAGCATAATGATGATAATACTTAGTAATATAAGTGCATGATGGCAGTAATGATAATACTTGTGTAATATAAGCGCTGATCGCAGTAATGATAATACTTGTGTAATATAAGTGCATGATCGCAGTAATGATGATAATACTTGTGTAATATAAGTGCATGATCGCAGTAATGATAATACTTGTGTAATATAAGCGCATGATCGCAGTAATGATAATACTTGTGTAATATAAGTGCATGATCGCAGTAATGATGATAATACTTGTGTAATATAAGTGCATGATCGCAGTAATGAATAATACTTAGTAATATAAGTGCATGATCGCAGTAATGATAATACTTGTGTAATATAAGTGCATGATCGCAGTAATGATAATACTTGTGTAATATAAGTGCATGATCGCAGTAATGATAATACTTGTGTAATATAAGGCATGATCGCAGTAATGATAATACTTGTGTAATATAAGCGCATGATCGCAGTAATGATAATACTTGTGTAATATAAGTGCATGATCGCAGTAATGATGATAATACTTGTGTAATATAAGGCATGATCGCAGTAATGATAATACTTGTGTAATATAAGTGCATGATCGCAGTAATGATAATACTTGTGTAATATAAGTGCATGATCGCAGTAATGATGATAATACTTGTGTAATATAAGTGCATGATCGCAGTAATGATATAATACTTGTGTAATATAAGTGCATGATCGCAGTAATGATAATACTTGTGTAATATAAGCGCATGATCGCAGTAATGATAATACTTGTGTAATATAAGCGCATGATCGCAGTAATGATAATACTTGTGTAATATAAGTGCATGATCGCAGTAATGATGATAATACTTGTGTAATATAAGCGCATGATCGCAGTAATGATGATAATACTTGTGTAATATAAGTGCATGATCGCAGTAATGATAATACTTAATATAAGTGCATGATCGCAGTAATGATAATACTTGTGTAATATAAGCGCATGATCGTAGTAATGATAATACTTGTGTAATATAAGTGCATGATCGCAGTAATGATGATAATACTTGTGTAATATAAGCGCATGATCGCAGTAATGATAATACTTGTGTAATATAAGTGCATGATCGCAGTAATGATAATACTTGTGTAATATAAGCGCATGATCGCAGTAATGATAATACTTGTATAATATAAGTGCATGATCGCAGTAATGATGATAATACTTGTGTAATATAAGTGCATGATCGCAGTAATGATGATACTTGTGTAATATAAGTGCATGATCGCAGTAATGATGATAATACTTGTGTAATATAAGTGCATGATCGCAGTAATGATAATACTTAATATAAGTGCATGATCGCAGTAATGATAATACTGTGTAATATAAGCGCATGATCGCAGTAATGATAATACTTGTGTAATATAAGTGCATGATCGCAGTAATGATGATAATACTTGTGTAATATAAGCGCATGATCGCAGTAATGATGATAATACTTGTGTAATATAAGTGCATGATCGCAGTAATGATGATAATACTTGTGTAATATAAGTGCATGATCGCAGTAATGATGATAATACTTGTGTAATATAAGCGCATGATCGCAGTAATGATACTTGTGTAATATAAGTGCATGATCGCAGTAATGATAATACTTAATATAAGTGCATGATCGCAGTGATGATAATACTTGTGTAATATAAGCGCATGATCGCAGTAATGATACTTGTGTAATATAAGTGCATGATCGCAGTAATGATGATAATACTTGTGTAATATAAGCGAATGATCGCAGTAATGATAATACTTGTGTAATATAAGTGCATGATCGCAGTAATGATGATAATACTTGTGTAATATAAGTGCATGATCGCAGTAATGATAATACTTGTGTAATATAAGTGCATGATCGCAGTAATGATAATACTTGTGTAATATAAGTGCATGATCGCAGTAATGATGATAATACTTGTGTAATATAAGCGCATGATCGCAGTAATGATACTTGTGTAATATAAGTGCATGATCGCAGTAATGATAATACTTAATATAAGTGCATGATCGCAGTAATGATAATACTTGTGTAATATAAGCGCATGATCGCAGTAATGATAATACTTGTGTAATATAAGTGCATGATCGCAGTAATGATGATAATACTTGTGTAATATAAGCGCATGATCGCAGTAATGATAATACTTGTGTAATATAAGTGCATGAACGCAGTAAGGAGGATAATACTTGTGTAATATAAGTGCATGATCGCAGTAATTATGATAATGCTTGTATAATATAAGTGCATGATCTCAGTAATGATGATAATACTTGGTGTAATATAAGCGCGTGATCGCAGTAATGATAATCAACAGCTATGTATCTTGCTACATGATGTCATCTGAACATGCTCCCTATGTAAGAGCAGCATCCAGTAACTGACAGGCTGCTGTGCATTACATCACACAGCCACTTTTATTAGCATTGCTGCGGTAACGCCTAAATGCAATTCATATGCCTAAAGCCTTTATAAAAGGATTAGGTGCCTATTTACAACAGGATTAAATAATTATTACTTAATTATTAACATATCTTAAGATGTCACTACTTGGTATGTTCTGCTTTACAGGCTACCTTCTCCTTAGTCAGCTGCAGAGGTATATAAACAGTGGTAATGTGTTACTCCACCATTTAACTACAACCTTCAGTTTTTTCTTTTATGTAATCTTTTTTTATTTACGATGTATTATGTTTTTGTGATGGCCTTTTTTTATTCTGGTGTTTTTACTGTCATGTCATTTTTTTGTAAAAAAAAAAAAAAAGTCTTCTGATTAGTCTGTGGAGTACAATGGGAACCTCAATGTCTCCATTACCATGCCAAACTGCAAAACAAGTCAGCTTCTGTTTGATCAAACACGATGTAAGTTCACACGCGCGTATAAAAATCATTCAGTTTCATCCAGAAAAATGAGATTTTTTTTTTCTCTTTTGTCATCTGTGTGCTGTCCATGTACAATCCGTTTTTTACAGCATAAACTATTAATCATTTACAAGACCATTTACATTTGCAATGTATCCGTAAAAAGCATATGTTATACTGTGACTCCATATGGCATCTGATTATTATTTTATTTTCTCAAGTCTCATTGATTTTCAGAGGAAAATGGTGTTTACAGCAAAATGTATTCATTTATTTTTTTCCCATGTTGATTCATTCAGTGAAAAATCGTTGTTTTAACGCTCAGCCCAGTGTTATTAGATGGGGCAGTGCATTATTACGGTAATTATTTTCTGTAATGAGCCATTACATAATTTTGTTTCTTTGCAACCAAAAATGTGATGTTTTAGCTCTGGCTGGTACAGGAGAACCCCCATTCTGACACTGAATTGAACTTGTGGACATAGCCTTAGGTGTCCCATTTAGATAACCTATGTGCACCCAATGCTGCATAAGTGCCCTATGATGAACATAATGCACAGCAATGTCAAAGGAGATTGTGCACATTTTTAGTCTTATGTCATGTTTTTACCTGCATCAGGGTTTGAAAACAATGAAATGAGAAAAAGTGACATACTTATTATTCGGGCCAGGGATGTGGAGTTGGTAAGCCTTACCTCCAACGCCGACATTTCCCTCACTCCGACTACACACCACTGCCTCACTACTGAACATGTACAGTACAGACCAAAAGTTTGGACACACCTTCTCATTCAATGATTTTTCTGTATTTTCATGACTATGAAAATTGTAGAATCACACTGAAGGCATCAAAACTATGAAGTAACACATGTGGAATTATACAATACACTTTACAAAAAAGTGTTAAACAACTGAAAATATGTCTTATATTCTAGGTTCTTCAAAGTAACCACCTTTTGCTTTGATTACTGCTAATTCACAGTTTTGATGCCTTCAGTGTGAGTTTACAATATTCATAGTCATGAAAATACAGAAAAATCTTTGAATGAGAAGGTGTGTCCAAACTTATGGTCTGTACTGTACATAAAGTGCAGTACAGATTTATCTCAACTAAAAGCCGAGATCAGGGACAGAACAGACATTTATAGGATATTTCCGACTCCTGACCCCACAGGACTGCTAATTCACAGTTTTGATGCCTTCAGTGTGAGTTTACAATATTCATAGTCATGAAAATACAGAAAAATCTTTGAATGAGAAGGTGTGTCCAAACTTATGGTCTGTACTGTACATAAAGTGCAGTACAGATTTATCTCAACTAAAAGCCGAGATCAGGAACAGAACAGACATTTATAGGACATTTCATAACGTTCCCAAATTCTTATGACATTTACATCACATCCTGCATTGTACTACTGTACCCAATCTTCTATCCTATTATTTCTAAACACTGTTTTTCGGTGATTACTTTGTATCTCCGTTAATACTGCACCCACACACACAAATGATACACCATTTGAAAGGTAAACTTGCCCCCTTCAGCAAGAAAATAGCCAAACAAACCACACATCCACGATTTGATCACAAAATACAGGTTAAACATTAATTTTCATAAACCTGCAGTAAGGAAGAATGACCTGCAGGTGGCACCACAGTACCCCAAAGCACACTACCACAAAACTGCTTACAGACATCACAAACAAATCCAAACATTTGCCTTGGGGGCTTTCCAGCTTGTTGAACTGCTTGCCCAGCCCATTTTAGCCAAATTGGAGGATTGCACACTTCAATGCAGGTGAGGCACATATGCAAACACATTTGTAAACATGCCCTGCCTATTGAATTGCACACTTGCTCCGTTCGTACTCGACCCACACAAACAAATGATACACCATTTGAAAGGTCAAATGACCTGCAGGTGGCAGCACACTACCACAAAGCTGCTTACAGACATCAGAAACAAATCCAAACATTTGCCTTGGGGTGTAAAAGAACGGCCGAGGGGTGGACACACCAGCGGCATCTGTATTCTTCACACTGGCAGCTGCTACATTCCTGGGGTGATTCTCACCCGTTTCAGAGTATAAGGAATAATTAGAGTCAGAGTCCAGAATAATGTCAAACAGTTCAGCTTTATTCTCTTCCAGACACAGCACATCCAAGACACCATTAGCACGTCTGACACAGTACCAGCAATACATCTTCTACAACCCTGCTTCACTTCTTCTACTACACCAGAGTGGTCCACAAAGTAAAAACGGGACGAGGACCCTGGAGAAAACGGCACTTAGCTCTCTTTCCCTGGAGACACTTCAATCCAGTCACGGAAATACACATCTACTAGGTCGTCCACCCCCTTTTGGTTATTCTGCCTGCGTACTCGCTGGTGGCCCACTCGCTGCTTGCTCAAGTGCGCACACTTCTGCCGAGTGTTCCCACAGTGGTTCTACCACTGGCACTGCTGCTTCGTCAGCCCACAGATTCTGGCTAACTTTCCCACGGTGATTCCTTCACCGACTTCACTACAGTTGCTGGTACCCTTCAGAACACTCACTTCTTGTGTCGGTTGTACGGACCGGGATCATGGACGTCCTCACAGTAGCAGGGTCCACCCCCGACTAACTCTTTCTAGAAAGTCACGCAAAATCCCGACCGACGCTTCACCCACTTAACCCCCACCTTGGGTCCTACCACTGTGCTACACTCACTGACCGTCTAATAACTTTTTTAACTAGATCCACTAATATTCCCTCATCTAGTGATCCCTTGCAAAGCTATAATTACCCAACTGTAATTACTATATTACAAGTGCCCTCCTCTAATGTCCCGAAAGGATGCAGTACAGTACCTAAATCTATATGAAAGACACCGAAATACAACACTATACAGTACATGGCAATTGTATACAAATACATACACGTGGCAGCAAAATACATTTTAAGGGTTAAAACCTTGACCCTCCTTACAGGGGCTTTCCAGCTTGCCCAGCCTATTTCAGGCACATTGGAGGATTGCACACTTCGCTGCAGGTGAGTCACATGTGAAAACACATTTGTATACATGCACTGCATTTTCGCTGATTACTTCGACCCACACACACAAATGGAGAGTCACACATGCAAACACATTTGTAAACATGCACTGCTTTTTCGCTGATTACTTCGCCTCACACACACAAATGATACACCATTTGAAAGGTAAACTTGCTCCCTTCAGCAGGAAAAGAGCCAAACAAACCACACATTCACGATTTTATCACTAAATACAGTTTAACCCCTTTTTGACATCTGATGTACTATCCCGTCCAGGTGACCCTTGTGCGTATGACTGTGGACGGGATAGTACGTCATATGCGATCAGCTGCGATCACTGGGGGAGCGCAGCTGATGGCGGCTGGATGTCAGCTGATTATCACAGCTGACACCCTGCACTATGTGCCAGAGCGGTCACGGACCGCTCCTGTCACACTGCGATCAAACATGATCGCAGTGTTTAGGCGGCATAGGGAAGCATCGCGCAGGGAGGGGGGGCTCCCTGCGTGTTTCCCTGAGACCCTCAGAACAGTGCAATGTTGTGAATGGGCTTGAGATGAGTTCTGAGCAGAGGCTCCCTCTGGTGGTTACAAGCAGTGCTGGTCTGTCCAGTGAAGATTGTGAGGATTGGGAATCAGGTGTTACTGACTGGTCTTATATAAGGGAGTCACCTTCCCATCAGGGTTGCCGGTGATCAATTGTTCTGGTCTCAATCCTTGAATCCTGTTTACCTTGTAGCCTGCTGTGTCGTGTCTGCATCTCCTGCTATCAGATAAGACATTTTCTTCTTTTTGTTTTTGTGCTAGATTTTTGCATTTTGTCCTGCACTTCTGTGGGGGCCTTCAGGGTCCCCTCCGGGGCTTTTGCCCTCTCAGTTTAATTCAGCCACTGATGTTTGTACTTTTGCTTTTTCCAGTTTTTTCAGTGGCTGCTGTTTTGATTTTGTTACACCAGAGAACTAATTTAGGTGGTAGAGGTCGTGTGATCTCAGGTGTTTTTGAAATTAGTAGAGTTGGTGCTTTTCAGGGTTTTCTGGGATTGCAGTAAGTACCCTTCCTATCCTTTTCTATTTAGTTAGTTTGGGCCCCAGCGTTTGCTCATACTATTTTCTTTCTGTGTCAGTATTTCTTCTTGTCTAACCGCCATTACATGTTTGGGGGCTTTCTATTATCTTTGGGGTTCTGCTCCGGGGCAGATAGCTTTCCTATTTCTATCTTTAGGTGTAATTAGTTTCTCAGGCTGTGACGAGGCGTCTAGGACCAACGTAGGAACGCTCCACGGCTGCCTCTAGTTGTGGTGGTTAGTCAGGGTACTGCAATCTCATAGATTCCAACTGCTCTGGTGTATTGCCTTTTTACCTGCACTCCTCAGCTACCAAATCATAACAGTATCACCGGCCTAAAAAAATTAATATTGTATGGTACTCACAGAAGGGAAAAATATTGTGAAAGAAAAAAAAAAAAAAAAAAAAAAAAGGTTGTCAGAGTTGTCAGAGATATTTTTCTGTTTGTTGCATTTTTTTTTTTCCCTCTGTATCTCTGGGTGCTGGGGAGATTTTTTCTCTCAATGGAGTTTGCACAGTTGTCTGGCCGTGTGGATCAGCTTGCCACTGAGGTTCAGAGTATTGCTGCATATCTTGCTAGGTTGCCTGTTGTGGAAACTAGGATCCCCATGCCAGATTTGTTTTTAAGGGATCGAGCTAAGTTTCAGAATTTCAAAAATAATTGTAAATTGTTTTTTGCCTTAAAATCTAAGTCCTCAGGGAACGCAGCGCAGCAGGTTCAAATTGTCATCTCTCTACTGCGCGGCGATCCTCAGGATTGGGCTTTTTCCGTGACACCTGGGGATCCTGTTTTGAGTGATGTTGATACATTTTTTCAGGCCTTGGGGTTATTGTACGATGAGCCTAATGTCACTGATCAAGCTGAAAAAGCCTTGTTGGCATTAAATCAGGGGCTTGATGACGCTGAGTTATACTGTCAGAGATTCCGTAGGTGGGCAGTCCTGACCAAGTGGAATGACGACGCTTTGGCGGCCCTTTTCCGGAAGGGTCTGTCAGATAATGTAAAGGATGTTATGGTGGGATTCCCTGTCCCCTCTGGTCTCAATGATTCTATGTCATTAGCGATTCAGATTGACAGACGTTTGCATGAGCGGAGAAGTATGCGTGGAATAGTGTTGCCTTGTGAACCTGCTTCTGAATCCATGCAGTGTGATAGAGTGGTGTCTGGGGCACAGCGTCATGAGTTTCGAAAGCGCAATGGGTTATGTTTCTACTGTGGTGATGCCTCTCATGCTATTTCAGTCTGCCCTAAGCGGGGAAGACGTTTTGCACGCTCAGTTGTCTTGGGTAATGTTCAGATTAAGTTTTTATTAACTGTCACTCTGATATGCTCTCTGTCCTCATTTTCTGCTCAGGCTTTCGTTGATTCTGGAGCAGCTATTAACCTGATGGATTATGATTTTGCTAAACGTTGTGGGTTTCCCTTGATACCCCTACAGAAGTCTATTCCCCTACTGGGGATCGATTCTACCCCTTTGGCTGAGAATAAACCTCAGTTCTCTACTCAGGTGATAATGAGGGTTGAACCTGATCACCAGGAGTGCTGCAAATTTTTGGTTCTGTATAATCTGCATGATATTATCGTACTGGGTTTCCCTTGGTTACAGTCTCATAATCCTGTTTTGGATTGGAAATCTGTGTCTGTAACCAGTTGGGGCTGCCAATGTGTTAATACCAACAATTCTGTTTTTTCTGCCTCCCCCCAGGCTCAGGATGTTCCTGACTTTTTGATTGATTTTTCTGATGTGTTTAGCGAAAGTAAATCTGCATCCTTGCCTCCCCATAGGAGCTATGACTGCGCTATTGAATTAGTGCCGGGTAGTAAATTCCCTAAAGGTCGCCTTTTTAACTTGTCTGTACCTGAACATGACGCTATGCGGTCTTATATCAAGGAATCATTGGAGAAGGGTCATATCAGACCATCCTCTTCACCCTTAGGTGCCGGTTTTTTTTTGTGGCCAAAAAGGATGGTTCATTAAGGCCGTGTATTGATTATCGTCTTTTGAACAATATTACTGTGAAATATCAATATCCGTTACCCTTGATTTCTGACCTGTTTTCCAGGGTGAAAAACGCTACTTGGTTTACCAAGCTTGACCTCAGGGGGCGTATAACCTTATTCGCATTAAGCACGGGGATGAATGGAAGACGGCATTCAATACCCCTGAAGGGCATTTTGAGTACCTAGTGATGCCCTTTGGGCTCACTAATGCTCCTTCCGTCTTCCAGTCCTTCATGAATGACATTTTCAGGGATTTTGTGGACAAATTTCTGATTGTTTATTTGGATGATATCTTGATTTTTTCTAATGACTGGGACTCTCATGTGAAACATGTTCGAACTGTATTCCAGATTTTGAGAGAGAATGCTCTGTATGTGAAGGGATCAAAGTGTCTTTTTGGCGTACAGAGGATCTCATTTCTGGGATTCATTTTGTCCCCATCTGTTATTGAAATGGACCCGGTCAAGGTTCAGGCCATCTGTGATTGGGTCCAACCTACTTCATTAAAGGCTCTTCAAAGATTTTTGGGTTTTGCCAATTTTTATCGTAAATTTATTGGTAATTTCTCGGTTATTGTTAAACCATTAACTGATTTGACCAAAAAGGGTTCTGATGTGGTGAATTGGCCTCCTGAGGCAGTCTCTGCATTTCAGGAACTTAAGCAAAGATTCACTTCTGCTCCTGTTCTACGGCAGCCTGATGTTTCTCTGCCATTTCAGGTGGAGGTTGATGCCTCTGAAATTGGGGCAGGTGCCGTTTTGTCCCAAAAAGATCCAGAGACCTCTAAAAGTAACCCTTGTGCCTTTTTCTCTCAAATTTTCTCCTACTGAACGTAATTATGACGTGGGTAATCGGGAGTTATTGGCCATGAAGTGGGCTTTTGAAGAGTGGAGACATTGGCTGGAGGGAGCCAAACATCAGGTGGTGGTCCTTACGGACCATAAGAATCTGGTCTATCTGGAATCTGCCAAGCGACTCAATCCTAGACAGGCCAGGGGGCCTTGTTTTTCACACGTTTTAATTTTGTGGTTTCCTTTCTTCCTGCACTAAGAATGTTAAGGCGGATGCCCTCTCGAGGAGTTTCCTTGCGGACTCTCCTGAGTTATCTGATCCTTCTGTTATTTTGAAAGAGGGTGTAGTTCTTTCCGCCATCTCGCCCAATTTGAGACTGGCTCTGGAGGGGTGTCAGGAGGATAGGCCCGAGCGCTGCCCTGTTGGAAAATTGTTTGTCCCGGACCAGTGGAAAAAGAGTGTGATGTCTGAGATTCATTGTTCCGCATTGGCTGGGCATCCCGGAATTTTTGGTACCAGAGACTTGGTTAGTCGGTCCTTTTGGTGGCCTACCTTGTCTCGTGATGTCAGGGAATTTGTGCAGTCCTGCGGGACTTGCTCTCGCTCCAAGCCTTGCTCTCGCTCTAGTGGTTTGTTGATGCCATTGCCTGTGCCCAAGAGACCATGGACCCATATCTCTATGGATTTCATTTCCGACCTTCCTGTTCTCTCAGAGAATGACCGCCATCTGGGTAATTTGTGATAGGTTTTCCAAAATGATACATCTTGTGCCATTACCTAAGTTGCCTTCCTCCTCTGAATTGGTGCCGTTGTTCCTTCAGCACGTGGTTCGTTTACACTGCATTCCTGAGAACATTGTGTCTGACAGAGGAGTCCAGTTTGTTTTCCAGATTTTGGAGGACTTTTTGTTCTAAACTGGGTGTTCAATTGTCTTTCTCCTCGGCATTTCATCCTCAGACCAATGGTCAAACTGAGAGAACAAACCAGACATTGGAGACTTATCTAAGATGCTTTGTGTCTGCTGATCAGGATGACTGGGTCTCTTTTTTGCCTTTGGCTGAGTTTGCTCTTAATAATAGGGCTAGCTCTGCCACTTTGATGTCTCCGTTTTTCTGTAATTCTGGGTTTCACCCTCGATTTTCTTCAGGACAGACGGAGGCTTCTGTCTGTCCAGGTGTTGACTCTGTTGTGGAGCGTATGCAACAGATTTGGGACCAGGTAGTGGAGAGGTTGTCCCTCTCTCAGGAGAAGGCCCAGCGGTTTGCTAACCGGCATAGGACTGATGGTCCTCGGTTTAAAGTAGGGGACTTGGTCTGGTTGTCCTCAAAAAATATTCCTATGAGAGTAGCATCTCCTAAATTTAAGCCTAGGTTCATTGGACCTTATAAGATCATGGAGATTATTAATCTGTTTCTTTTCGTTTGCTTCTTCCAGGGACATTTAAGATCCATAACGTGTTCCACAAGTCCTTGTTGAAGAGGTTTGTTGAGCCAGTGGTTCCTGCTGCTGTGCCTCCTGACCCTGTTTTGGTTGAGGGCAATCTGGAGTATGTGGTTGAGAAAATATTAGATTCTCGTTTTTCTAGACGGAAACTCCAGTATTTGGTTAAATGGAGAGGTTATGGTCAGGAAGACAATTCTTGGGTGTTTGCTTCGGACATCCATGCTAGGAGACTTATCCGTGTGTATCATAGAACTCATCCTGACCGACCTGGTTGCTCAAATGAGGGTTCGGTGACCCCTCCTCAAGGGGGGGGTACTGTTGTGAATGGCTTGAGATGAGTTCTGAGCAGAGGCTCCCTCTGGTGGTTACAAGCATGCTGGTCTGTCCAGTGAAGATTGTGAGGATTGGGAATCAGGTGTTACGACTGGTCTTATATAAGGGAGTCACCTTCCCATCAGGGTTGCCGTGATCAATTGTTCTGGTCTCAATCCTTGAATCCTGTTTCTCTTGTAGCCTGCTGTGTCGTGTCTGCATCTCCTGCTATCAGATAAGACATTTTCTTCTTTTTGTGCTAGATTTTTGCATTTTGTCCTGCACTTCTGTGGGGGCCTTCAGGGTCCCCTCCGGGGGCTTTTGCCCTCTCAGTTTAGTTCAGCCACTGATGTTTGTACTTTTGCTTTTTCCAGTTTTTCAGTGGCTGCTGTTTTGATTTTGTTACACCAGAGAACTAATTTAGGTGGTAGAGGTCGTGTGATCTCAGGTGTTTTTGAAATTAGTAGAGTTGGTGCTTTTCAGGGTTTTCTGGGATTGCAGTAAGTACCCTTCCTATCCTTTTCTATTTATTTAGTTTGGGCCCCAGCGTTTGCTCATACTATTTTCTTTCTGTGTCAGTATTTCTTCTTGTCTAACCGCCATTACATGTTTGGGGGCTTTCTATTATATTTGGGGTTCTGCTCCGGGGCAGATAGCTTTCCTATTTCTATCTTTAGTGTAATTAGTTTCTCAGGCTGTGACGAGGCGTCTAGGACCAACGTAGGAACGCTCCACGGCTGCCTCTAGTTGTGGTGGTTAGTCAGGGTACTGCAATCTCAGATTCCAACTGCTCTGGTGTATTGCCTTTTTACCTGCACTCCTCAGCTACCAAATCATAACAGTGCAATGTGATTGCGCTGTTCCGAGTGCCTCCTCCCTGCAGGCCCCCGGATCCAAGATGGCTGCAGGGTTCTTCCAGCTCCTGCAGGGAGGTGGCTTCTCAGTGCCTGCGTAGAGCAGGCACTGAGAAGCCTCCTGCACTGCCTTTCAGATCTCTGATCTGACAGAGTGCTGTGCAAACTGTCAGATCAACGATCTGACACTATATAGTGATGTCCCACCCTGGGACAAAGTAAAAAACTATAAAAAAAAAAAAATAAATAAACATGTGTAAAAATAATCAATAAAGAAAAAAAAATATTCCCCAATAAATTCATTTCTTTATGTAAATAAAAAAAACCAATAAAAGTACACATATTTAGTATCGCCGTGTCTGTATCGACCCGCCCTATAAAACTGTCCCACTAGTTAACCCCCTTTTGTGAACCCCTTAAAAAAAGGCAAAAAAACAATGCTTTATCATCATACCGCAGAACAAAAAGTGGAATAACGCGATCAAAAAGATGGATATAAATAAACATGATACCGCTGAAAAGTATTCTTGTCCCATAAAAAACGAGCCGCCATACAGCATCATCAGCAAAAAACAGAAAAAAAAGTTATAGTTCGCAGAATAAAGCAATGCAAAAATAATTTTTTATGTAAAATTGTTTTTGTATAAAAGTGCCAAAACATAAAAAAAAATGATATAAATGAGGTATCGCTGTCATCGTATAACCCGAAGAATAAAGACCGCTTTATCAATTTTACCACACACGGAACGGTTATAAAGGCACCCCCCTCAAATGAAATTCATTAATTGCTGGTTTTGTTCATTCAGCCTCCCAAAAATTGTAATAAAAAGCGATAAAAAAAATTTCATGTGCCAGAAAATGGTACCAATAAAAACGTCATCTCGTCCCGCAAAAAATAAGACCCACATGACTCTGTGGGCCAAAATATGGAAAATTATATCTGTTAAAATGAGGTGATGCAAAAAATATTTTTTGCAATAAAAGCGTCTTTAGGTGTGACAACTGCCAATCATAAAAACCGCTATAAAACCTGCTATAAATAGTAAATCAAACCCCCCTTTTCACCTCCTTATGTTAGGGAAAAATAATAAAATTAAAAAAAATGTATTTATTTCCATTTTCGGTTAGGGTTGGGTTGGGATTAGGGTTAGGGCTAGGGTTAGGGGTGTGTTGGGGTTAGGGTTGGAGTTAGAATTGGGGGTTACAACTGTTTAGGCACATCAGGGGCTCTCCAAACGCACATGGTGGTCCTATCTCAATTCCAGCCAATTTTGCGTTGAAAAAGTCAAACGGAGCTCCTTCCCTTCCGTGCGCCGAAACAGTGGTTCCCCCCCACATATGGGGTATCAGCGTACTCGGGACAATTTGCACAATAACTTTTGAGGTCCAGCTCTCCTGTTCCCTTGGGAAAATAAAAAAATTGGACCTGAAATAATTTTTTTTGTGAAAAAAAGTTATATGTTCATTTTTTTTAAACTTTCAAAAAATTCATGTGAAGCACCTGAAGGGTTAATAAACTTCTTGAATGTGGTTTTGAGCACCTTAAGGGGTGCAGTTTTAGAATTGTCACTTTTGGGTGATTTTCTATTATATGACCCCTCAAAGTGACTTCAAATGTGATGTGGTCCCCCCAACAAAATGGTGTTGTAAAAATGAGAAATCGCTGGTTAACTTTTAACTCTTATAACTTCGTAACTTTGGGTTCCAAAATTGTGCTGATGTAAAGTAGACATGTGGGAAATTGTTACTTATTATGTATTTTGTGTGCCATATCTCTGTGATTTAAGGGCATGAAAATTCAAAGTTTTAAAATTGTGAAAGTTTAAAATTTTCCCCCAAATTTCAGTTTTTTTCACAAATAAAGCAAGTCATATCAAATAAATTTTAACTAACAGAATTAAATATGTCACGAGAAAACAATGTCAGCATCACGGGATCCCTGGAAGCGTTCCGAGTTACTACCTCATAAAGGTACAGTGGTCAGAATTGTAAATTTTTGCCCGGTCATTAATGTGCAAACCACCCTTGGGGGAAAGGGGTTAAACATTTATTTTCATAACCAACAAAAAGAACAATGACCTGCGGGGGGCACCTCAACCGGAAGACTTTTTTGCCTCTATTATCAAACCAATTTATTGTATTCCAATCTACTATTTAAAATACCTGTCTGTGTTCATCTCTCATAAAAAACATTTTATTTGCCAGTTGCTTTTTCTGAAATTGCCTGCTCCCCTGACGACCAATGTGCGAAGATTTTGCATGGGCAAATGTTTATTATATATTTTAGGAGAGTTTATTCTATACAGACTCCACCAAATGGAAACCAATGCCAGCCCTGCTTCAAGCTGCTCCGCCTCTGTGCACTGATATGTTGCAGATTTTTGTGTTACACAGGATAACACATCAACCCTTTACCGCCATTACTTATTCAAATCAGTAACAATTAGAAATTTGCTACTGTTATGCCAATTTTATGCCTAGAATTGTTTGGGACGATCGGAATTTTCCGTATATTTTTGAGTTAAGCCGACCGGTATAAGCCCAGGCCCCTAATTTTGCCACGGAAAACTGGGTAAGCTTATTGACTTGAGTATAAAGCCCGGGTGTAAAAAACCGCCGTCCTGCTGTGCTCCCCATCCAGCTCTGTGCCCCCCATTCTCCTCTGTGTCCCCCTCCTGCTCGTCCTCCTCTGTGCTCCCCCCCCTGCTCCGTCCTTCTGTGCCCCCCGCCTGCCCCGTGCCCCCTTTTTTCCTTCCACCCCCCCCTGCCCTGTCCATGCTCCTCTGTGTCTCCGTCCCCCCCCGCCCTGCCCCGTGCCTCTGTGCCCCCCACCCCCCCCGTCCTGCTCCGTTCCTCTGCCCCCCACCCCCCCTCGTCCGCCCGTGCCCCCCCCCCCCTCTCCCCGTGCCCTTTGTGTCTCCTCCCCCCCCCCCCTGCTCTTACCCTCTGTGCTCTCCGATCCCCCCATCTCCCCCGTGCTCCTTCCCCCCCCTGTCCCCCATCCTCCTCAACATATCACCCCCCCCGTGCCACTAAACCCCCGGAAACCCCTGCATTGTACCCGGTTCCGCATTCCCCTGTGCTGGCGGTGGTCATACGCCATTAAGGCCATGAATTTGGATGCCAGCAAAGGGATTTGCGCCGTCCCATTATAGCCTTAATGATGGTTTTACTCACCATCAGCAAGGAGAGCTGCAGGAAGCGGGTTAAAAAACAAGTTCCCGGGGGTTTTAGCGATTGAGGAAGGGTGAGTAGAGTCCCCCCACAAGCTCCGCCGGGGCCCCCTCCCCCGCTGGTTTTGCCCAATGACTGTGTTAACGAGGGGGGCTTTTTTGCACAGAAAAGGTGCTAAAAAACTGGGCTTATAATGGTATATACGGTAAGAAATTTTTTATGCAGGTCATATTCTTTGACTTTTTGGCAGTGTGGATCCATTTTCAAAAAAAAACCCCTTTGAAAAAACCTTGTATTCCTTTTTAATGTGAATCAGTCCAAAATTTTTTATCCTTTTAAAGGGGTTTGTTTCAAGTTGATGAAATTGGTTTTTTGACAGCTTTTTGATCAGAATGAACATGTCAAGAATGGTGGGTTTTGGAAGGGCCCCCTGGGTCATTGGCCCAACCCCCGTCAAAGCAGGATTCTCTAAATCACCCCAGACAGGGGGGTTTCAGCCCCTTTTTTTTAAGACTTCCTTGAAGGGAACCCCCCACTCTTGGGCGCCTGTTCACTCTTTTCCCCCCTAATGAAAAAAAATTTTTTCTAATATTAATCTGTGTCTCCCCCATTCTTTTTTATCCCATTGTTTCTAGTTTTCCTTGCGAAAATGGAATAAGTGACCCTTTCAAAAAATTGAACCTTGAGATATTTTGGCTTTTAAGTCCCTCTCGTTTTTTTTTTTGCAGCTAAACTTTCCCCCAATCTGAACCTTCCCTAAAGGGACTGGTTTGCAGCCGGTCACCATTTGGTGGTCTTCTTTGAACTTGCTCCATTTGTTGTGTTTTTTTAAAAGGGGGTCCCCAAAAAATGGAACAGTATTCAAGGGGGTTGACCAAAGATGAGTAGAGGCAATAAGACCTCACGTGATCTAGACTGTTGCTCTGTTGAAACCCTAGAATTGTTTGTTTTTTGTGTGCAACCTGTTCCATTTAAGTTGTGAAAAATTGTATACCCAAATCTTTTTCACATGTGCTGTTACTTGCCCTTTCCTCCCCTTTTTATGCTTTTTTCTTTTTTTTTCCCGATGGTCTTTGCATTTTTCCCTGTTAAAAACCTTCTGTTAGTTCTGCCCCTGCTCAGTTTTTGTATATCTTTTTAATCCCTCTTCTCTTTCTCAGTATTAGTACCCCCCCCAGCTTTGTGTATCAGCAAAATTTATCATTTTTCCCTAATTCCCCCTTAAAAAATTTAAAGATGTTGAAAATACGGGCCCCCAAAAAGAGCCTTGTGGTACCCCACTTGAGAATTTTTCAACTGGATGTGCAGCCTTTCAACCCCCCTTTGGGTCCGATCACTAAGCCAGTTATGAATCCCTAACAGTTGCCTTGTCCCCTTTCCCAATTAGCATTTTTTCAATAAGGTTTTGGAGATTTTGTCAAAGATATTGGATTCTTTATTTTTTTAATGGGAAACAGTGAAGATCGTTGATGTTACTTTTCCTTTCTGAGAGAAAACAGAAAAAAAATTTTGGGAAATTTTAAAAAAATTCAGCCTTCTCAACTCCTGACTTACCATTTATCATTTTCATCCTGAAAAAAAACCCATAGCACTTGATTTTTTTTTTTTTTGACGTACCCCCAAAAAATTTTTTTTTTTTTTCTTTTTGATGTCACTTGCAACCCCTTTAAATTTATTGTCGTTTTGTAATTTGATTTTTTCCCCCGCGGTTTGAAAGACGGGATTTTTTCCCTTCTTTAGATATCCCCCCCCTTTTTTCCCTTTATTAAATTTTTTTTTTCCCCTTTTTTGCATGTGTTTAAGTTCTATGTTCATCCATCCTGGTTTTTTTTAAATTTTTTTCCCCTTCTTCCCCCTTTTCGGAATTTTTAACGATTGTGTTTTTAGAATTCATTTTTCAAGATTTTCCACCTTTTCCGGACATTTTTGCCCTTTAAAGGGGGAACCCCGCCTTTTGGGTCCCCCCAATTCTCTTTTTTGAGTTCCTTAAAACTCCCTTTTTGAAATTTCCTTTTACGTCTGAGTTTTTCCCGGCTTCCTCTTTTGTTACCAAAAAAATTTTAAAAAAAGATGGTCACTACCTCCTAGGGTCCCCGCCCCTTTCCCCCTCCCCCATTTCCTCCCTGTTTATGGGGATTAGATCCAGGTAGCAGTCCCCTTTTTTTCCCATTTCCCCTTTTTGGGAAATTTAAAATTGTCAGCAAAAAGGGATAAGAATTTTTTGGAAACCTGTTGTTTTGTTTAGAAAAAATTCCCCCAAAAAATGTCGGATTTTTGAAATCTCCCAGACCACTATGTAATTTTTTTTTGGGGGAAAAAGGCCATTTGTGATAAAGGTTCCCAATCTTCAGTTGCACAGGCGGCCTGTAGTAAAGCCTACAATGGGGGTCCTTTCCCCTTTTTTTGCCCCTTTTTTTTTCCCCCAAAGTTTCCACGAACCCCCCGTCTTGAAAATTCAATCTCGTGCAGATTACGTTTTTTTTAACAACAATGAAACCCCCTCCTCCCCTTTTTTCAAGTCTGTTTCTTGCAAAAAAGTTGGGAAACCCCTTTTCCCTTTTTTTCCATTTTGTGTTTTGTCCCACAAGTCTCAGTTTTTTCAAAGACATTTTTTTTTTTTTTCTCCTGCGTTTTTAGCTCCCCCTTTCCTTTTTGTTGCCCCCTTTTTTTTTTGCATTTGTATAGAAAAAAAATTTGTTTGTGATTTGGGGTTTTCTTTCTCAAAATTTTTTTTTTTGTAGTTTTTTTGTCTTTGTTTTCCCTTCCTTCTATAGCAGGGGTTTCAATAGCATTTGTCAGGGGGAGGCTTTTGCTGGCTTTTGCTTCCCTTTTCCCCCCAAAATTTTTTAGTAAAGCTTCTGTGAGTTTTAGCAAGGGGGACTTCCAAAATTTTAAAGGGTTTTCCGTCTTTTTTAGGTGCAAAACCCCCTCTTGAAAAAAATCCCTCTAAGGTAAAATTAACCCGTGGGCCCGAAATCCAAATCCTTGCTTTCGGCCCAAACGCGTAGCCCGTTTTTTAAACCCCAGATTTTTATTCCCCCCCTTGTTCCATGGCCCAAACCCTGGAAGGAGGGGGAGAAAACACCCCCCCCTCCCGTTTTTCAAATTTTTAAATAAGTTTTCAAAGTCCTGCAGATGGTTTCCGGGGAATTCTTGTGGTGTTTTTGTCCCCCTTTTATTAGAGGAATGGGGGATCATCTTTTGGGGGAAAAATCCCCATTCCCGTCGCACATCTTTAATTTTTTTAAACCCGGGAAAAAAGGGGGGCACTTTTTTCCCTTTTTGGGTTTTATTGGTCGCGTTTCAGCCCCTGTTCCCCTCAACAGGGTTCCCCCCCCACAAAACTCTCCCTTTCTTTTTCACAAAATTTTTCTTTTATTCAGGGGACTCTGAGGGGTAAAAAATTCCCCCCTTTTTGGGCAAAGTTTTCCCGATGTATTTCTTTGTTTCCTTTTTTGTAAAAAGCCCGGTAAAGGTTTTTAGCTAATTTTGGGGGGGACTGCTCCGATCCCCCCCTTTTTTTGGGGCAATGTCTTTTTCCCCTTTTTTTTCGTTGCCC